>JANQDE010000002.1:366463-611986 GCA_037157785.1 Cephalotes varians | reverse complement strand
TGTGTGTGTGTGTGTGTGTTTATGCGTGTCGTCGTAGTTAATTTGGTCGGCCGATCGGCCACTCGGCAGATAACCGTTGTGCAATTACGACGAAGTCGGATTATCAGAAGTGCGAACGCGGGCGAGCGTGCGTTCGCTTAGGTACGCGCGTGCAATGGGAGAGATCTCGCGTCGGGAGGATCGTGCTCGCGAACCGATCGTAGCGTGAATATATCACAACAGGATAACGCCATCGATACGCTCGCACGAGGCTTGCGATTAACGCGCGTGGAGAAACGGGACAAGGCACATACGTGCCGCGCGTCCGTCTTGAGAACCGATCTCGCCGTCCGGCCGTTGCATTTTTATGCGTCGCTGTCGCGCGGGGGTGGCTCTCCGTGTTTGTCCGTGAAGTTTCGCAAGGGCAGATACGGTCGGCGATAAATAAATACCTTGGCGGTACCGTGAACGCGGCGGCCGGTTGTCGGATGTGCCACGTACACCGTGAAACCGCCGGCCGTGTACGTGTGACCTAGTCCCTCCGATAGCGGGGAAACTATGTGGAAAACATTTTCCAATAGACTCGCCGACGTTTTGCCGCGGGACTGTACCCGGTGGGCGTGTTACACCGTCGCGCATATTACGACGGGACGTACATAGTCGGGCAGGAACGACGGAGCCGCTGGTCGTCGATTCCATTGGGTCACCTCGGCGATTATCATTATGCGGCGTACAGCGACGGAATTTTGCAAAGTTTCTGTCGATATCTGCGATAAGGATGTTTCGTGTTACTCGCGATAAAAAATTATCTGATTATCTGATAATGATTATCGGCATCGAGGAGAGAGAAACGAGATAAGATATTGCGTCGCGTAGCGAAGAAGTCATCGGATGAAGATAATTAACGTTACTGCGAAAAAAGATTTCGCGAACGTCTCTCGCTGCATTTGGAAGGAAAAACGCTGCGAGAGAATCGCGGCTCAGCGTTCAGCGATCGTTCTTGTTTTTTGCATCTGCGATAGATTCTATCAGTTTTTTTTTTTTTTTTTAACGATCCGTGAAAGTAGTACGAGTTTGTTTTTATAGAACGAACAGTGTTTGAAATATTTTTGACGGTCCATATATCTCAGAGGAATAATAAAACGGTAACTTGATTTAATCGCGAATAGAGAGCGACGTGGAAAATGGTGAAGAGAAGGAAGGGAGGGAAAAACAGTTTGCCAACCTCGGAATGTGTTAACCGAGTTTGGTAAAATTATTTCGGAAACTGGGTTTTGAGGTTCAGATCGATGACATAGCGCGGAATAATAAATTACGATCTAAAAGTATCGACGATTTCGAGATACTCGATATACGGTTCTCCTCGACGTTATCGGCCCTCTTTAATCTTTTTCTTTCCCCTTGTCCCTTTCTTATCATCTCGCTGCGCTCTTTCTCTCTGCAAAAAAATCTCATCGATAGCGAGCGTCCTGTTCACCTCTTGCGAGCAGCTAACGTCCGGGTTAAACTTCGATTGCCTCGCTCTTTTTGCGCCAGAAGAAAATCGTAACGATGGTTCAGTGGCTCTCAAGTCCGGTTGCGGTCGTGGCACGCGTTGCACAGCCAGTGTATCATATCCCGAAAAATCACATATCGCAAACTCAAAAGATATCTTTGCTATCGGTTGCTCGATCAAACTTCGCAATAGACGCGGACCTTTTTAGATGATACAAATATGATATATATATTTATTTAACGTAACGTGTAATAAAAAATAATAATCATTTTCTTTGAGAGGCGTGTATTGAAGTGTAAATTTTAACACCGTGGATGCCAATGCAACAAAAATAGTTTAATGATAAAAAGAGATCGATAGTACAATAGTTGGTCTCGACAATTCTTCTTCATTTCGACAACTTCTATTTTTCATTTCATATTTCGTATTTTGAAATGTAAACAAATGATTATTAGTTTTCATGGGAGTCGTGCGATCCAACGAATTCAATGTCGCAAAAATTTTTGTTCGTCATGAAAAATGCCAGCTACATCGTTGCTTTGTGTCGAGCTTCTATGATTTGTATGGCATTCCAGGGAATCAGATACTATTGTGCCCCGCCGACAAATTGCCTTTCGTCAAAAAAATGAAACGGAAAGGATTCACGCATCGTGACATATCTATTGGGATGTTTCGCGTTGAAAAAACAAATGTATTCAAAATGGCCGGTTGGTACCTGCATCACAAACATTCACATATTTCGGCTTGCATTTTACCAATCTAATGAGCCTTTCAACTCGCATTATGCATTTTTTTATTAGAAGAGATGTTAATAGTATAATAAATTCACGCCAATAAAAAATGTCTAGCTTAATTAGTTTCAAGAATGTATCTTTAAGAACCTTATTTTCTCAGAATTACGTGAAACGATCGATAACATTAGTAGAATTACATAAAAGTTTCTATATTATCATTTTATTGCCATACTTATAGCATGTTTGTAGCCTTTTGCATGCAGAAACGATGAGGAAACGAATATTCGCACTACGCGTAGTGTGCGTGAAGACGCATTTTTTTTTATATATGCGGAAAGAATCTGTCTACGATGAGCGAGTCATTTAATGAAAATGGAGTTGTTCGTATGTGAAAAGAGACTCGTCATCGCGGAGTCGCATCCGCAACGAACGACTAAGACTCCGTCGTTGCATATTTAATTCCGCGTCACGGAGAAAATTTATGACGACCAGCGACTAACGAGAAAAAGAAAGAGAGAAAGAGAGAGAAAGAACGGTACCTTATCGCGGATAATCTGAGAACGTGGAACGATGAGTGGTAGCCGCGGCGTGTAAAGCGGTCGTGGGTGCGGAGCGAGCGAGTAGGAGGAGTAACCTTTTCGCTCGAAGATCTGGTGCCTCGGATGCCAACGGTTATTCGAGTCGGAGAAGAAGCGAATCGGAATCTTTTTCGTGCCCGTTGCGTTGGTCGGTGTCTTCAACGTTACGTAATCGCGTGTCTCTCCCCCTTCCCCGTCATTCCCTCGTTGTCGTCGCCTTCTCTCAATCATCACCTATGAGGCCAGCGACTACATGGGCGGAGGTGACACACGCGTAGTCCACAAGAGGAGAGGCGACGAATCCTCGGCGATCCGTCTTACTGCCTGCTCAGATGGGTCGACAGGCTTCGAGTCCGTGACGTTCTCGCGTTCGTCGTGAAGCGTGAACTTTGATAAAGTTTGTCTAACGGTACCGATATATCACGTGTTTTTCCCGTCACTGGGTCGCATGAAACGGAGTCAAGTTTTTGTTTGTGCGAGTGCTTCGAAAAGCACGAATGAAGATACTGGCATGTTATATACGTTTAAAGTATTCATTACACAAATGAGAAATTATAAAACGTGAAAATAGATACAAACAATAAAAAATACAGAGGCCTTATATTATCTTACATAAGCTAATTACATGTTCATGAGCAAATACTCCGAAACACAAAGCAATCTTTTGTATTAAAAACGAAAGATCAGCCGGCAAGTACAAGGCACGTATTTTTGTTACATACTTTTTTGCTCAGAACTTCTGCTAAGAACACTTGCTTCGGTTTTATCCACGTGATCGTCCGTGAGGAATACGTTAGCTCGGTACACTTCCCTTTCATTTTCTTGAATCGAATGGCTTGTCAAATAATTTTTGTGAAGTAAGGAGCCGATGATTTTTGTGTTTACACATTTAGATATCCGTATCTTCCAGTATGCTTATGTAAAGTTATATTAGCGAGACTGTTGCGTATCGTACGGAATAACTTTCCCTCTGAAATCAGTCCGTGATGAAATCGAAGCACCGTGTGTAACGTCGATAAATTTAGCAATAAATGTTAATGTTTTCGCTTATATTCATCCGACATTTCGATCACCAGGTTGTGTCAAAGTAAACTTTGTTTTAGGATGAATCCTAAAATTTAATTAGCGATAGGTTGTCGCAACATGTTTAGCCTCTATAAATTTCAAGAAACTTTCGAAACTTTGCGTCTCTAATGTTTTCGCATGGATCTCTGCGCGAAAAGTGTCTTGTGTCGTTGATCCAACGTTTCTATTTTTCTCTCGTCGTAAAAGCCGCACCTACGGCTCTCAGAATGACGAGAACGTATACGTGTGCACGTTCGAGTGTTTCTTCGCGCGTCACACGTAATGCACGGTCGTAAAAGTACAATGACGTCTGTTAAACGCGGTCAGCGTTTCGAGAGCATCGACGCGAGTCGGCGCCGATATCCGCGCGCGCGTCCGAAACGGATCGCCCGGAACGGAGAAAGCTTCCTGCATCTCGCTCGTTAGCCCGACGGAGCAGAAACGCTTCCTTTCTTTTTTCTTCTAATTCACGCATCCCTTGCAAAAAGAAGCGCATAAGCGTCGTCGTGCGCGATTTCGTTATCGTAGACCGCGCGTTTATCGTCGAAAATCAAAGGAGACGTGGCGTAAGATCGCTGCTCTGTATCGCCGCTCTCACCATGTAAATATTGCACCGGCCGTGACGAAAATATCCATCACTGGGCACTTTCCCCGACTCTTCCGACTCCTTTCCTCATGAATCTCGATCTCTGTATATTTCTCCTTGTCCCAACTTGGCCGCGGCGCGCGTTTGAATTTTTAGACACGTTTTAAACGAGCCCGTGTATGCACAGGCATGTGCGACAAGACCCACATGGCTGGTTTCGTTTGATCGGGGTCGACGAACTGTCAACGTGTCGAACTCCACGGTGAACTTTCACGTCAGCACGCCGCGGCGAATTCCGCGAATCGAAAATCGCCCAGGCCAGGCGGCCGCCTGGCAGAAATTCGTCGTGCACGGCGAAATTCAATTACAAGAATGTGCGTGACCGATCGAGAAATACGAGGAATCGAGCTTTCTATCCGTGACTCCTCGAGGTCTGCGAACGGGAGTCGAAAATGACACTCTTAATAACATGTCTATCGATGATAACAACGCACTGTTTTTTGCGTTGTTATCACATCATCTTTATTTGTGTTATGTATAACATTAGGATTTTATTTCATAAGATTTGTAAAAAGAATGTATTCTTTCAAAAATTGTGATCAATATTACGCGTAGTTTCTATACATATGATACAAAAATTACTATCGGAAAGAGACATTAAAATTAAAATAAAATAAAAAATAACAAATTAACAATTTGATAAATTAAAAGGCCCAATAGATTGAACAATCAAAGAAAATAAATAAAAGGGCTACAGGCCAAGCCGATTGTTGTTTGCTAATAGACATATATTATTATTATTAATTGTACATATAAGACCTAAGACAAAACGCTTTCGACCCCTATCGAGTCATCCTCAGTGTCAATAATGATCGAGTATTGTTACCTGACGTTAAAATAATTAAAAATTACGCGAAATTATAATAATTCGGTGTCTGCAAAATAAAAAATATTTGACAAAATTATAAAAATGTAGAATATTACATATTGTCTGCGTTAAGTCAGATTTTACTTCGAATAGATTAGAAGCTGATGAAATACGCTTATCTGAATCCGCTCGCGCGAAAGGCGTCATACGTGGTATTTTGCGACGACCGTCTTCTATGCCATATGGTCGGTCGACCGGTCAATCGATTCACCCCGTGGCATCTGCCAGCCGCGGAAAACGGAACAATGCACACGCCGGGGAAACTGCAGTTTCCTGACGTTTCTGACGCGCCGACGGCGCCGTATCGCAAGGTCGCGCGCGTCGAATCCACAATCACGCGCGTCACGAACGTGCGTTGTGCAAATACTGGAGTACAACAAAATTAAGGCCGTAACACGTAACACACCTCGTAACGACGACGCGGCGCAACCAAAATTCTTTTTTGCGCTTCACGCGTGAGATTTTAAAAATCAAGATCGTCGAATCAATGCCCGGCGCTCGGACAAAGTCCCTCCTCGATGTTTTCACGTTAACAAAGCATTCGTGACTTACACGATGCATCGGGCAAAAAATAATCAAGCGCTCGCGCTCGCGAACGTGTTATACCTAATTTGCATTTAATGCGACTACAACGAGATTTATGCCGGCCCGTTAAAGAACAAAGTCGGTTTCTGTGCACATAAAAATTCACGTTAACCGACCCGTGTTAACCGTTCCATTAGAAACGCGAGATCGTTTCGCCCGTTATGAACGTCGCTTGATATCGCGTTCTCCCATTCTTTCGCTCGTCGTGAAACCTCGATCGGGCATCGCGGAGGAGAAGGAGACCTTCGCGCGCGCGCACGTAAGAAAATAAAATTCTATTGCTTCCTGTTGACTGACGAAACAACCGTGCGCAAGTTCGAATGCCATCGACGAAAATAGATGGTCATTAAAACAGACGCCTCCTATAGATTTACGTCCGGTGCGCCACCCACCGCGGAAAGTCCACGTTTTCGAGCGAGCCACGGATATTTCATCTTCCCTTCGGCGAACTTTCGAGAGCTCATCGACAAAGCTTACGTAAGCGTGACGAAAAAACGAACGGACCGCACAGATTCCGAGACATTAGGCGTCGAAGGGCAACGTCGACCATCCGAGATGTTTCCGTTTGGAGGGAATTCCTTTGTCTCTCGCACTCGACCGAATCTTCCTTCGACGAAACGTTCCATCGGCTCACGAAACGCTCGATTACGAAAGAAACGAGCTGGTCTTTTCAAACTTTTAAGTTCCGCAACGTGCGTTTCGTAACAAGTCCAGCGACGGCATTAAAGGCGCGCAGAAGTGTCACGTTATTAATTATTTATATTTAGCGCACCTCACCCTTGTCCGCGGCGCGCCTTAAACCCACCGCAGCTCGTGTACCGATATACTACGGAATATTAAAGAAGATAGCACAACATGTAACATTATTGCGCGATGTAACGCGCCCGACAAAGCGAGAATTCCGGACTCGGTTTCCGGTTTCCATATCTAAATTCTACGCACTCGCGCATCGTAAACAAACGATTCCTTCGTGTCGCAACGAAATTGCACGGCGATTCACGACGGATGATGCACGAGCGTTAATAAGCGTCGTCGCGGCACGCGATAGGCGTAGCTGCGAAATTATCCAACCCCTTTTTTTCTAATTATTTATTTATCATATTGTCCCGCGAACGGAGAAGTTCTATTTAACCGTTCCTGTGTCTTCGTCCGAAATAAAAAGAGTTCCTCTCGTGCAACGAGTTTATATATCGCGCGTATATGTATCAAATGCAGTCTAACCCCTTAACGAGAACTCGTTTCTCTCCTGATATCATCATTCGAGTCTCTATTCTCCCCCTGCCCCCGTCCCCGCCTCGTTCAGAAACAAGTCCACGCTGTAATTCTCCACCGTGTGCGTTTTCTTCCTTTTGTCTGGCAAGAACCGTCGAGATAATTGCGAAATGATTTCGCACGCGTTAGGGATACGCGAGCGTAGAAACACCAAAGATGATATATCGTGTTTTTTTTTTAAGTTTCCATACCGGAGAATACCCCGCGACTTTTCTCCTTCCATTTTTTTATCGCGTCACGCGATTGCCTTATCTCGCTCATTAAGGCTCTCTAATTAATATAATAACTCTTCTGTTCCTCATGTTTTATGATTCATCTACTCCGATACACTTCGCAATCGTCTCTTACGCCCGAAATATCCTTTGCCCTACAATCGTATGACGTGTCGAGAACTTTTTTTATCGGTTATCGGAGTTATAAATTGACTTTCGTACGAATAATATATTCTTAATATATTCTGATTCTCCTAGCGTTTTTTCTCACATTTTAATACCACGGATTGGAATTCGCGAAAGATCAGCGCTCATCTCGCAAACCCGTTGGATCTTAAAGCGTGAAATGTCTTCCACGTGCGACTCTGCGTTTTTCTACTTCCTGTTTACCTCGATAACGAGAATTCGTTATATTTATCACCCGGGGGGAGAGACGGAGGCGATCGCGTAACTGCTCGAGCCGATATCGGACTGTCGCGAGCGAGAGGGAAATCGAAGAAATACGAGGCGAGACTCTTCGCGTAAACATCGCGAAATGTCCTGGCTCGTCTTCGTCCGCGCTTTGTGTTACGCGGAGGAGCGCGCGAACGCGCACACATACGCACGGCTCTCGTGGCAGAGAGAACCATGCCCAGCTGAGCGTGGTGAAATCGTCGGTCGTCACGCGGAGAGAAGGGAGCCCTAGAAAAAGGCAGCCTCGGTGTGAACACCGCGACGGGAGGCTGCGGTTGCATGCGCCGCACCGTGTGCACGCATCCAGTGGCGTAACTCCCGCACCGGTGGCCGCAAAATATTTATGTATTCTCTCCCGCGCTTTTTTTTTAATGCCGCCGCGTCCGCCGTTTTTTTACGCCTCCTCGCGTCGCTCGTCTTGCTCAACATCCGTCGCGCATCCGCTTCGCGGTAACGCGCAATCGACGATTCACTCGATTGTGTATATTCTTTGACTACGGGCTCCTTAAACGTGGCCTTCTGCCGCGTGAAGATCGCGCTGTCGCGCGCGAGAAACGTTCGTGTGACTTTCGGGAAGGCGCTGTTCCCCGAGTAAAAAGACGGACGGCACTATCGTCGGAGACGGCTCTTTCTCGTCGTGGAAAATTCATGGAATCTGAAAAACGCCGAGGCAACGCGTGGGTTTCTCGCGCGACAATCGAATGGTCGCGCAAGCGAGATAGAGTTACGCCACTGGCTCGCGAGCCGAACCTCCTTTCTCGCTCGAACCTTGATCTCTTCCTCTCTCTCGCTTCCTCGTCTCCCTCGCTCCCGTTCCTCTCAGACATTCGCGTATACGTCGAGGAGTTCTCCTCCTCCGTCAGTCCGTTCTCGAGAGCGTCGCGTCGCCCTTTAGGCCGACGTGTCGCGCACGGGAATACTATCGCTGTAAAAGTGTGTTGGAACACGTCGGTTTCCACGGCGAGAGATACGAAAAGTTACTCCGATGGGATCCCCACCGGGACAGACAACTTTACAACTATGCTGCAAACCGTTATGACTGTGGTCGTTTTCAAGGGCTCGCTCGGAGATGTCGGATGGGCTTTCGTCGCGATTTCTCGATCGAGAGTGCCTTCCCGTCGCACGTTGACGTGACCGACCATTCCGATCGTATCGTAAGGACATCGGCCCGCCTTGTCCGCGATACAGCCGCGATATAATAATACACCGTCCCCCACTTGCATCTCTCTTTATCTCGCGCGACTCTCACGACGCCCGACACGCAACGAGCGCGGCGTACAAACGACGACCGGCGCTGGCTTTCTCCACGAGGTAGAATCGCGAACGACAAATGCCGCGCCGCGACGGAATATAGGCGCGGCGACGGCGATCTTAATATCGACTACCGTTACTTCTCGCTCTTCCGACTCTTCCCCGATCGAACGACTTGTCTTTACGAGCGTCGTCCGACACTTCGAAGACAAAGGTTCTCTCAAGTGACGCTCTTTCTCTTTTTCCGCCAATTCGTGTGCGTTGGTAGAAAAAACCAAGTATTCAGACGCGAATTGTTGGAATCGAGAATACGTGCTAATCCTGAGAACTCTGATAAAGTCTAATAATTTGAAATCCTACAAATTGGATTAAAGTCGTAGAAATATTTCTAATTTGTTATGAACGTTATGAACGAGAGTTCTATCGGATTGTCGATTAACGCCTCGTCATCGTAGATAAAACTTGGATGGAGAATTATTCTACGTCGCGGTATAGAGCGGGAAGTTGTTTTGGAAAGTTTGGGAACCACTGCTACGGAAGAATTAGACTTGTAACAGGTGCTGGGTATTTAGAAACCTGCTAGGCAGGCTGCATTGTCCAGACGCTGTCTGACCCGACTCGCGGAATATTTCCGTGATGATTTATCTTCGAACTAAGATTACATTATGTCTCCGCGTACGTATCCGCAATAAAATCACGGAGAAAATTTCCATATCATTATCGGGTTCGACTTAGTTGCGCAGTTAATTGGATTCGTTATTGACCGTTGCGTCAGTTACTAAAAATTATTAATGATACCATAGATGTCACAGTATAATTAGTTTCATTATTGAACTAACATGACGACAATTTTTCTTTAACTATCGTCATACACCTCCTGTTATATTTTTTTATCTACAGAATATTTAAAAGTTTGTTTTTCTTTTATCCTGGTCTTTTATCCATGGTCTTCTTATACGAGATATCTTAAAATTGATGCAAATGTGGCGCAAATATGGTCTTCTTCAAAATTTATAATTTTTCAATTTTTTCTTAGCGAAAATGACAGAGCTTACCATTTTTCACTCTCTAATAGCATTCGATACCTTAGCAATGAATAACTTGATAAATAAAACTCGACTAAAGTTCACTTTAAATAAAATAACGAATAATATACTATTTATGTTCGTGTTTGAGACGAAAATTAGTTTGTGAAAAAATGCTTGAACAGTTTGTATTGTTTTAATAACTAATAGTTCGAAAAACTTTTTATCGACGTCTAAAACATCGACTTTGAAATTTCACAAAAAACTATGTCCGCGCTATCCGGTGACAGCGCTTTCCGAGACCCTGTTCTCGTTCTACAATCCATACCGTCGCTCGTCATCGCGAGGAAAAATGCATAAGAATCGCGGACCGTCTTCGCGAAATGATAATGAGCAGCTATTCATGCATCATGGTACTCGCCGAGCGGAAAAATCTTGGTGGGAAACCCGACGGCGAGATACAGAGTGATGGTGCCTCTTTGTCGCGCGTTGGCGCAAGAGTACATGCAACGCGAGAATGTGTCTCCTACGGCCTTTCATTCTCGTCCGGTCTCCGCGTATCTGCATTAAAATAACGGCACCTCGGCTATACGACACAGAAGCGGCACACTCGCCTAACGTGACTTCGCCGCCTTCGACCTCGAACCTACGCGGGGCCTCGTAGTCATTGGCTTCTCCTTTCTGCCTGGATTTAGACCGGGAAGTCTCTGGATAATTCGGAGATTACGGAACGATCGCGCGATTAATTCCAAAGCCGCTTATATTTTCAACAGGATCAACTGGAAAAGCAATTATCACGCGTCAATATTAAGTTCTAAGCAAAATGCTCGACCATAAATTACACTTGAAATCACTTATTTACTTCGCCTTCTGTTACGATCTTCTTCCATTTCTTATACGAATGTATTTATATCACATTCGAAGATTTCCAATCACGTGAAAAATTACTAAACTTTTCAATTGCAAAAAAAATGATCTGAATCACAATATTTTTTGATGGAACACTTGAAAAATTACACACGTCTTTGAAAAAATATTAAATTTCCACACAAGAATTTAATCCGTAAATGTTAATTTCGCAAAGATAATTACATTGAGATCAATGTTTTAATTAATTTCCTAACAAAGAAATTTTATATTTCTGCCTCTATAGGATGTATTTCTGAATAATGTGAATAAGACACGTTCATTGACCGCTTGCATTTAAGTTATAAATAAATGTTTCGCAATCGGACGTTTTACATTATCGTTGTGATTAGAACGCAATAGCGAAATACGTAATTTCGTTCGAGGGGGAAAATGAAGGAATTAAAATGATACATAATTGCTAACGTTACATACACGTTACTTCTTAGATGTACTATTTTATTCAAATACTTTTCGACGATCGTCGCATAAATTATTGCGTTTCTATGTTTATACAAACTACGATAATAAAAAAACAACTGATGGCACGATTTTTTCAAGATTTTTATTTCAAGAACAGTTCGAGTACCGCAATAATTCTCATGTCAGTTTATATGAGAGATATTCGTCCGGGATATTCGCCATTACTAGAAACTAGAATTATCGCCACAAAAACGTTTTAATTTCAAACCTGTCGAACGAATCGAACGTTACACAGAAATAAGCGATATCAGGGACAGTGCGTCCGATAAGAAAGGTCAATCCAATATAGCAACGAAAGAAAGAGAGAGAATCGGGTTTGGTAAGAAAAGATTTCTCGCGAGGAAAAAGATAATACCAATAAAACGGGTATTTCCATTCTCCTGATCGCGTTCGAACCGTGCCGAATATTATCGGATCTCCGAACGAGGATGCTTGCCTAGCAACTGGCGAAACCATCGAGGAACCATCGATTTTGACGGTACGGAACACCGAAAAATAAGCGCGAAGCGTAGAAATGGATTTAGCTCTCACGTATGCCATAACTAGCCACGTCGCACGCATCGCCAACAATCCTGCTTTCTCTCCCTCAATCCCTATCCCCGTGCCTTCCCCCTGTTACCCTCCCCTTATTCTTGCACCTGGATCACGTTGCATTGTTCGTCCCTGCCACGGGACGGACAGAAACAGAATGGCAGAAGGCCCTGAAAAAGAAGATCCGAGACAAAAGGAGCAAGAATGAGAGGAGGGAAAGAGACCGGAGAGGGTCTTGGAACACAACGAGAAGGAACCGGCAGAAGTAGAGGAAGAGGAGTCCCGCGGAGGTGGACGAAGGAAGAGAGAGAGATGAAGGATAGGGTCGGTGGATACGATAGGATGTAGCAAGAGGGAGAGAAAGAGAGATGTTTTTCTTCCAAAGGGGACTTTTTGCGCCGGCTTTGCACGCTCGTCTCTCCTCGGCGAAGCGGCACGAACGCGACGCGCCACACCGCGCCGTCGTAGAAATCGTCCCCGTGTGCCCGCTGGGAAGTTTAGTGGGGGCAAACGAGTTGGTATCCCGCGCGAGAGTCGGCACAACCGGCGGCGGTGGGGTACGGTTGGGGCCGATAGGGGTGGAGAAGAGTGGAGACCCGAGTCTGGGACACGGGGAAGGATGGCGGAGTAATGGTGGGGCAATTTCCCTTGGCGCGGGAGGGGAAGGGCGTCAGCTGCGTAGTGCCGGCTGGATGACGGGGGACGGGTTGGGTCGCGGGACAGGGTAGCGGACGGAGCAGGGGACAGAGGGGGGAGGGGGAGAGCGGTTGGAACGAGGAGAGCTGAGTCATAGCGCTGTTGCCACGTTCCTCGCCGGCCTCGTTGGGGCGTCTCGACACGGCGAAGGCCCGTGATAGTCGCCGCTTGTGTCAGTGTCGTCTGCCGGAGAACGTGCCATCCGCCTCTAGAGGGACGACCGACTGAGGGAGATATGCCGAATTGCTTCTTTTTTTTCTGCCCCGAAACGATCACACGTTTTCGCCGCGTTGTGAATCTCCGCTTCCGATTCCCACGAATAATCGTCTATTTATAGATACTTTTGCCAAAAAATTCCAGAGAATGTTTAACATTGAAATTCTCTCACGTCGGATTTTGATGTTAATCCAAGTTTTCCTTCTCCGAGTCTATCACGACGCTAACTTTGACGGGTGTCTTCCCTTCCGGAAACGAAGGGCCGTAATGGAGAAACACGTCGAGATGTCATTTGTCAGTCTCCTCGAATCTTGGACGTTTTAAATTAAGATATACGATCCTCCGACTGTAATTGTGTGTGCCAATCTCTGTCGCGATATTTATATCGAGACTGATATAACAGTCTGGTTCAAACACGATTTATAACGTGCTATAATAAGTATAGACTGTAATAAGAGTCTGCGATTTACACGTACGTGCTTTTATAATTTCTACATACATTTCGCGGTATTGCGATTGTACACAACCTTTATCAATTAATCAATCTACTTGAGCTAGTTATACGATTGAATCATCTAATTAGTAATTTTGTAATAATGCGGTAATGCCACTAGATCGTTGAGCATACATCCTGTCCTAATATTTCAAGAGTCTTGGATTCTGCTTTTGCTTTTTTATCGTCAAGACATATACAATTCTATTTCTTTGGATATTCAATTGACGTCAGCATTTTATTGCCTCGTCAGTGACTTTCATTAATATCGTTTCTCGGCGATAATTATAATATTTATTAGATGTTTGATAAAAAAAAAAGTAGACTCGTGCAAGATTCCACGTTGTATCATCGTGCGCATCGTAGAATAATTGTTTTTCTAAAAAAAATTGAAAGACGAATGCAAAAAATGATTGATAAACTTCTTAACATCGAATCCTTTAGATTTACAACGGTAAACATCTTTGTGGCAATATAGCTAGATGTTTTACGTGGTGAGAGTCAGAGCATAACCGCGAGAGAGCACGAGCGAGAACGATAGAGGGCGAAGGAGCAAAAGTCGTCCTCTCTTCTCGTCGTCGTCGTCGTCGTCGTTGTCATCGTCGTCACTGTGTGCCCACTCTGCATTGTATTCCTTTTTACCCGCGTTGCGCTTCGCGAAACCTCGCATTGTTAACGTTACATCGTCACACTCGCGAAAACCCGGACTCTTGTGCAACACGCATTGCCGTATAACCGCGCGTGTATATCCCGTGCGAGCGTATTCTTAAAGAAGCGCATGATATTTTATTTACGTAAAAATGCAAAAGAGAGAGCCTCGGCGTATATACCGTATCGCGTGTGTAAAAATTGATGTCTCCCAGCATCTCGGTACATTTTCGGTCTTTTTTTTTATTCAAGACCGAGTCTAATATGATATTCAAAAAGGAAAGACTTGTCTCATGTAAAGCGATAAAAGGAATTGCTGAATTAAAACGTATTATTATTTGCGATCTATGAATGAAAATTATTTGTCGGGCTGACAACTTGTGAAAGGGAATTAAATATTTAAAAGAGAAGAGCAGCGCGTTAATGAATTTCCCGACTGTATCGACTGTAAAAGAAAATTAAAAACTGCCAATGTCTCACGTGTAATAATTTACGCGCCATATAAACTTGGAATGATCGAACGCGTGAGCCTTCGCAATAAACGTGATAAATGCCACGTTACTATCTTTACGAACGCCTCTATAAACAGGAGGGACGACGACGCATCGTCCACGGGTGAAATAGATCGATAATTCGTTATTTATAATGCTGACGAGTTTACGGAAGACGAGTTTCTGTGTTTGTCTCGCCCCTCAGACTCTTCGCCGTGGGCCGATGTATTGATTTCCTGTACGTCTCCCGTTTGAAGCGCGGAAAGACGATCGTTCGAACCGTCACCGTTACGATAGACGGCGCGATTAAAGCGGCTTTAGTACCTATTGATGTAATCGCGATAATGTCCACCTGCAGCTACGTGTACACTGATAATGCGACGCAAATATATTTCACACTTCGATCAATGAGTCATCGACGGCGCGGCGACATATACGATAAAAGTATACATAGAAGAAACAAAATGTACGCATCTCCCTTTTTTTTTTAAGCAAACGTATCTTTAGAAAAAAAATTTTTATTCAAGGTACTCTTGCGTCTCCGATAATCGTATGTTACCTTTCGATCCGCAAATATTCCGAATCTATGGAAATTTATCGTTTTCTCTTTGCCAAGCTGACGCATGTTTGTTCGCATAATTAGTTCAAGCGTCGGAGGTAAAGTCACGCGCGGTGTTTTTCCATTTACTTTGGCCGCGTAGTTTTCTTTCTAGTCGAAAAGACATTACGTCCGTTAATCGTTTTGCTGGGTACTGCCGTCGAAACGTCGCGTCAGAATCGCGATTAGAAACTACCGTTCTCCATTGGGCGCGATCGTTATTATAATGGCGCGAGTACCGAAGAACATTTTAAACGGGGCCCCGCGATCTATTATCCAGTCCAGAACGGCAAAGATTGCGAGATTGGCGTTCCTGCAACATAGGAGAACACGGCGCTGACCTAGAGACTCGTTCGGTTTATGGAGACCCATGCTAATGCCGCCGCATAAAGCATAACCCATCGTCGTGCGTCGAAGAAACAGGGGGGAACCCAAGCCTGGGAGCGAGTCTGCCCGAGTAAAATTCCTCGATGAGCATTTTGAGCGGGATAAAGAAGGGGCACGGGACGGTAGGGGAAGCAGGGGAGCGGGATACGGGAGGGGAAGGAATACGATTCACGGCTCGCTCGCCAGGCAAGCGAGCCAGCCAGCCACCGTGGCACTCGGCGGCTTTCCTCTCCGCCATTACCCTCCTCCCTCACGTCGCGCCGCCCTCCCTTCTCCACTCGTTTCCCCACTGTCGCGCGCACACATCCTCTGTTCCCCGCTAATCTCCCTCCCTTCACCCGCTTTCACTCATACGTAGCGACGTAGAAAAGGGGCGCTCGTTGTGTGCGAAACTTGTACCAAAGCGCGCCGACGAACACGTCTCCGTGTATGCGTGCCTCTTTTTTTTATTAGGAAGTGTGGGGATGGGCACGAGGGAGCGAGGGGCGGATGGCGAGAACGAGGAAGGAAAGAGAGGCGACGGCTCTCGTCGAGCGAGGGGGCAGAACGCGATCGCGGTTCCAGCACGCCAGCGAGAGAATTTTCTTTGGGTCTGGGATGAAAATGCGCTACATTCCCCGTGCGTTTCGCTAAGATATTCCACGCGGTGGCGATAAACGTTGACGAATTGCATGCAATTCGTTGCGGGATCTCTTCAGCTACGCAGTTTCGTAGTCGATCGGAAGGATGGATGAGATCTCTGCGCGCGATCGATATGAAAATAATTAGACAATCTCTACTCGGTTTTCCTATCGGAGATAGGAAAACTCGACACTAATCGACGAAATAAAGCCATGTGTCTCTCTCTCTCTCTCTCGTGTCTTTCGTCGTTGAAGGGAGGTCGTCGTTACAGGCGCGACAAAAATTTCGAAATCGCTTCTCCGAAACGGGACGCGCGAGTCCTCGCAGCACCAGCATCCGAGATTCGAGCACGGCATATCGCAACTACGGCGTTCACTGGTTCACTTGTGCAACGCGCCGAGAACGCAACAATGAGAATAAATTCGCACAGACTCGGGAACTCTCGGACGGCAATAGGATCCGGAGAACACAGCATCACACAGATCACACAGCCAAAAACGGTCTCGCGCGTAAAATATCGTACGGTTTTCCTACATCGAGAGAAACGAGCGGGAGAACGAAGCGTGATTGTACGAGAGAGCGGTGGCCGCCAACAGCGCGTCCGCCATTTCGTGCGTGCGTTCTTCCAGATGCATACGTGGCAAGATTACGCTTGCTTCTTCTCCTGTTTTCCTCGCCGGAGAAACAATCGAGACTCCAAAATAAATTCTCGATTGCCGAGATACTCGAGATCCTCGATAATGAGAGATTTCTTGTTTTTTTCCTCTTTTTTTTTTCTGCTCCTTAACGATCGAATTCATCGAAACGCGAGAATTCCAGCATTATCGACAACAACAACGAATAACAAGGAGAAAAACGCAAAAAACCCTTTTCTAGTCGATAGAACGACAAAGGAGGCCACGCCCCGTTCGAGCGATCGACACGAGAGAAACATATGGCATCGGCGACGCGCTCGCTGCCCTTATTTCCAAGACTTTTCGCCTCTACTAGTCTGGAGAAACTAGTCTCCATCGCTCTTCGATTCGTGGAGGGCCCTAGTAAAATATCCCTGCAGGTAATCCGTCCAGATCTCGGCACAACCCTCATTCCCTCTCGCCGTCTAAACGCGCGAAACGATCATACGATACGACTCGTCCCGCGTGATGCGTAGAAGCTCTCTTTCTATAGTTATCTTTCTTCCCCCCTACGACGATATACGCTTATGAGAATACGCAGTGGAGTTATACGGCTAAATGGCAGAGAAGTCCTTCGGGAGAGCAGAGCAGATACGTGCGACTCACGCGAGATTAGACGAACGACTCCCCGGGAGAGTCCCCGAACGTCCCGGTGTTTGCGCTTGCGTGCGACGTTTCCTTTCGGCGCGGCCAATCGGTGCGCGGCTTCGTCCCACTATGACGATCATCTCCCCTACTTGGCGATATCGCCTCCGCCGAGCGCTCTCTCTGCACACAGGGTGTGCCAGAAACAACTTCCCGGACTCTTTGTTTTCTTTAATTTCGTGCGAAATTCAATATCCTAAGTTCTCTACTACAGACGTCTGAAAACGAGATCTCTCGTTCCGCGTTATCCCTCTTCCGCTCTCTTCCCTTTTGCCCTTCGTTCGAGACTTGGTCCTCGATTCAAAATTGCGCCTAGGCCGAGACGCGAAAGATATCGGTGCTTCCCAATGGGACAGCGGAATAGCGCGACGTGCAATCGGGAAATAAATCGATATTGGCGCTGCCGGGCGCTACGTTTATGTCCTGAAAAAACTTTCGCCGTTCGACTCCGTATCGTTAAATTTCTAAGCAGGAAAACGCAAAATTCTAAAATAAATATTTAAGAAAATTATGAACATAGAAGCAAAGAATTAAAATCTAATCTGTCTGACGTCTTATCCTGCAACTATGCAGCACTGAATAATTTATCTGCAATAGCACCTGAATACTAACATCAAGCTACGAGTACCTATTCCTATTATAAATTGTGATACAATTTAAACTATTATTATTTATAACTAATATATCTAACATTGAATCTGAAACTTTATTCGTAAGTCGAAGAAGTATTTTTTTGTAACAGTAACAGTGTGACATTTTGAGTAAATCCGCATAAACTAACCAACCACGAATCGCCCTGCTGCTAACTTCATGCAATCGATGAAGCGCGGCATGAAGTAAACCCGACATTTTCTTTGGTCACCTTGTATATATATATATATATATGTCATTTCTTTCATATTCTCTCTCTCTCTCACTTCCCCCCTTTGTGAGTCGAGTCATTCGGCGAGAGCCGTCATGGTCTCTCCTTGCAAAAACATTCGCGACGATTTTTATCTGTACTAATCTGAACGTAGCAGAGGAAGACTTCGATCGAGATCTCATCTTTCTCTTTTTTTCACTTCTGTTGTCTCTCTCTCTCTCTCTCTCTTCCTCTCTTTTTTTGTTTGCCTTGGTCTTAATTTCCTGTGCTCGCATCGAGTATCGAGAGAGCTTTCTAGAGGCAAGATTACGGGGTCTCTGCGCTCCGCGGATCTTTCCTTCTTTCTTCGAAATCCTAAACGATCCCGGCGAGATCCCTTCGGCGTAGTTGCCGCGCATAGAAGCGCGACGTTGCCGTATTCGTAGGAGCTAGCTAATATTTGCTGGCGGAGGACACATTCCGCGCGCGGAAATAGGTAGCTTCTTGAAAATACAAGTTCCTGTTGAGACATGACTTTAATTTATATCGATTATTTCAACCGATATTTCACGCCGGATATTTATAATAATTTGCGAAAGCTGCACTTTGCAATAGCGTGAAAGTGAAACAGCTAAGTTTTTAATATCGAAGCTAATATCAACAATTTCAATATCTACTTGAAAACGACTCATAAACGATATTTCAAAAACAAAGTTCCACGTCACTTCTCACGATTAGATTAAGCAAAGTCGGAAAACATCTGACGAAATTATTCTTGATTGAACTCGTGTCTTCTCGTTGAGAATTTGTTATATGAAGATTAATGGTGTTTCAGGTATGGACGCGTGCAGAGCGTCAAGCTGCTGCCACGGGGCGAGGAGTGCCCTGTGGACGGAGGTTCCAGCAGTTCCCTTGGCGAGAGCAATGAGGGCGGTTCCGGTTCCAGTTCAGGCGGCGGCGGTGGTGGCGGGGGCGGCGGTTCCTCGACCAGCGGGGGTGCGTCAGCGACGGTGGCGTTCATGGATATCAAGTCCGCAGCGAAGGCTCACGCGACTGAGCATACGCTGGACGAGCGAGCCCTCACCACACAGTACTACGAGCCACAACATCTTCAACACAGGTTCCCCTCTCACGGGTGAGTTTGCTCGTCACAAGACATTTCTGTACGAGTCGTCGCGACACACCACTCAGAATATTTCTTGAAAAAAAGGGAAGCTCGAAAGATACATGATAGATACATTACGCCTAGTGATCAGTATTTCTCAGTATTCGCAAACATAGCATTTCCATACTTACACGAAATAATAAAGAGTGTCTAGACAACACAAATCCAAAATCAGGATATAAGACGTCTTAAAGATTTTTTAAACATTTTTTTAAACGTCTCTGAGATCTTTTGTAAAGATGTATTTAAGACATCTTTTAGACGTCCTTAAGACGTCTGTCCCAGGCCTTGTGCTGTCTGGCTATCGATTTAAATGACAGTAATAAACAATAATGAATCATTCGAATGTTAATCACAAAATCAGTCGCAAAACGTCCGCAAAAAACGATCTCTGATTTTCGATATTTTTAAACTTGATAACTTATTGAGTAGATCTTTACATTTGTCACTATTGATTTTCCCGGAATATTGATTTTTCGTACAGCTGATTCGACATAGCCGACTTTTTAAAACGGAAACTACATAGTATGAATAATAAGAATGCAACAGACACGTGGTGTTATATTTTAGGAAGAGATATGTATTTTTGAAGAAAAAGAAGATACACATTACACGCGATAGCGTAGCGTGATGCAATTCTTTTTATCGTTTTGCTATAGATAAGAGTCCGTAGGTTTTGTTGTTTATTGGTATAATAAATCACTATGTAATTGTACATTAAATTAGTTTCTAATCATAATACAGATAACATAACAATGACATTCATTATGCGGAAACAGTTTCAATGGTTGAGAGAACGTTTCGATTTCATCTATTTTTTTTTAAATATCGTTTAGAGAAAAGTTCTTAGATGAGCTTTGAAACAGATCTTAACTACGCAATTGAACAAATCGAATATATTTATAGCAAATTTTAGCTGTAATAGCAATGTATTAGTACAGCAAATGTATTGGTGAGAATTAATAATCGATAAATTATACAGCCGCATCCTTTCAATATGGAAATATTCTCGATCGTGCCTTTTCCTCCAAATTAATCTTGTCCAAAAATAGAAACATATTCTCGGCCTCAAAATGGCACGTACAAGTGCCGGTTTACAATGAGTCACGTCCTAGGAATTAATTGAATCGCACGTCACAGGAAACAGGTATAAAAAGACGACATTGGTTGTTACGGGCGGGTTGTTATGGACGAACGATTTTTCTATTATTTCCCAACAAAATTTATATATGATCTACGAATGAATTACATAAATCTTCGAGTTATTTTTCTTTCGACTTTCCGTTCTGATCGAGACGGAATGATTGCTGTTATACGAGATTCGCACATTCTTAATGTTTTTAATTTTCATTCATTTTATTTTATATTATTAACGTATAGCTTGAGACTAAATACAGTGATAATCGACAAATCATGTCTGAAATTTATTAAAGATACTAGGGATAGTTTGTAAAATCATACTATTCAACTATATATATATATATATATATATATATATATATATGTCTTGTTCTTATTCCTACGAAGCTATCTTTTCACGATTTCGAGAATCAATCATTGTAATTATTATTCGATGCCACATAGTGCTATTGTTGCATCGATAATAAACAATGTATTATCGAAGTAGCTTCGTTGCATCGTTATCCGTAGTATCTTTGACTTTTAACATAGTAGATACACAACGCACATGCTCTCTCTCTCTCCCCCTCCGAGTTAATATTAGGACAGTCACAACAAAGCGAAATCGATCGCCCAGCAACGCGATTTCAAATATTCGATATGACACGTCATGATAAATGACGAATAAATATACGTAATGCAATAATTTTGCGCAGTGCTAGAAACTATCAAACATCTCGTTCTATTTCTGAAAATTATATGTATTTTTAAAAGGGAACATCGGCGTTTTCGATGTGACAAGAATAATTCGTTAAAATCGCATTATTAATATAATTTCAGGGTCATAAATTATATTTCTAAAAACGTATTATAAATCCGCAGCGATAGAGGTATGGATAGATGTCTGTCTTAAAAGATCTTCGATTTACAATAATGTGCGTGCTCATATTTCTCTGGCCACATAGCTAATGCATATCCGAATAACATAGAACACATCCATATGTGACATTTCAAGTTGAGAACTACTGGCGTATTTATTTTGGCTTCAATATGTAGCGTAATCTTTTTCCCTCTTTCTCTTTTTTTTTTTCTCTCGCGAGATACGCGCCACGCATTCGCGCTCCGTGTTTTCTGACGTCATCACATACACCGCGGTCGTCTATTTACTGCGTATTTGACGAATTGTGTGTTCTACGACTAAATAGATAGTACGCTGCACTTTCTCCGTGCATCGACGGCACGCGGCACATATTTGAAGTTGAAGCGTATCGCGTGTCGCGTTCGGAAGAGTCGCGACTGCCTTCAATCGATCGATCTCACCGTGGAGGAAGAGGACGGGGAGGGAGAAAGAGAGAGAGAGAGAGAGAAAAAGATATAGATAGAGAAAGAGAGAGAAGTAGCGGGAAAAAAAGGAGGAAAAAAGGTTGTGCGTGCACGCTACACGCCTATATTCACGCGCGCGCGACCGAGGAGAGTATAGCGGCGTCGCATTTCCACGAAAAGTCAGGTGACCGTGACGACGTGGTCGCTGGCGATGTTGCCACGTCCCGACGGCTGCGCGGGCGCTATCGCCCGAGTAGTAACTGTCGAAGCGTGACGACTGTAGCGGGAAGGGCGTGCGGGGGAGGGGGAAGAGAGCGTTAACTGTCAGTGGTGTAGTCAGAAATTTACGAGCCCGGTTCGACTCGTCTCATCTCAACTTCCTCTCCTCATTTCACCTGACCGTACGAGCGTTGGGATTGAGATATTTATGTCGCATGATGATTTCTTTTTGTGCGCACTAGATGGCTCCGATGTGAAGGCATTTCCGTCGACTGTATTAACCGCCGCCGAACTGGCGCAACGTTATCAATAAAGCAATAAATGAATATGCATGACCTAATTTTCTATTGGTTTATTATATTATCTTCGTTAATTATAATTCAATGAAAAAAAACTTGTGTTTTATTTATATTTGTTATATCTACATTTGTTTATGGAAAATAATCTTGGGAAAAATTATTTTTGAGTTGTAATTGCTACTTCTGTAAAATGATATTTTAACAATTGTGAAACAATTCACTTCTTGAGCAGATAATCATATAATTTTTTAATAAATTTTATCTTTGAATGTGTTAACGATCTCTCGGTGTGATGAGAGACATTTATATTAAATATAAAAGAGCTAAAACGATTAGCAAATATCATGATGTACTTCAATGTGCCAGGGGATTATTTTTACGTAATCACTCGATATACATCGTTTGATGAGTTCCCATTGCAACAGTCGCGACTTTCGATCGATTGTGTTAGAATGTACTTATAACAACGTTATCGAATAAAGTTCTACTAAGATAACGAAATTTGCGAGTTATATGAACCACGCATTCCCAATTAAGTGTGTTTCTCGCTATTTGTTAAGTGTGCGAGCATTCAATATGTTCTGTTATTCAAATATTTTGAATCTTTTTAAGTGAAATTTAAATGGATATTATCAATGATTTCAGGATATCGGGTGTCATTTGGTTGCAAAACTTTACAGCACGATTATATATATATATATATATATATATATATATATATATATCGCAGTGACGTTGATGCTAGAACAACTTCGAGTGTCCAACAATTTTAGAGTCATTGGAAGTTGTCAAATAATCTAATTTAACGTCACACTGATGAGAATATTCGACTTTAGCTCACATTTTATATATTTTGTGTATGATGTAATTTTTAGATTAAAATCGAACTAAGGATTTTAATTAAATAAAGAATCAAAGAAATATAAATTGTAAATATTGTAATTGCAACAGAAAGATAGGAAAAGATCAAGGTTGATTTGCAGGTACAGGGTTCGACAGAAACGTAAATACGTTATTGGTTCTAAATATTCGTACTGCTTCGATATTCGGACTTTCTGCTGGAATGTCTAAATATTTCAGACTAGAATTTACGCAGTAATGTTATTATTACTATTCGTTCTCTATTCTTGTTTTTTTCTTCCGTGACCGATACGACCTGAGTATCATTTTCTTTTTTTGCTCGCGACTGAAGACATATGATAATTAATTTCTTTTATTATCGCAAAGTTCACGAATGTGACAATTTTTTTGTATCTTGCACAATAGTTGTACAGAATATTCGATAATAGGCACATTTATATACATGTCCTTGAATACAATATTTGTTTTTATTGAAAACTAAAAGAATTCTTTCTACTTCAGATTTTAATTCGACTTACATCTTTTTGTAATTTTTATAGAATATTTTAACTTGAACGATTATTTAAAAGTTCTATTGATATCTACTTAAAGTTAAACAATATATAAATATCTGCAATTTATTTGCAACTTTAAAAGAAAATTATTGAAATTTTTTATTTTTTATCTGGTCTCAAAAATTCCCATCCATGTCGCAATATTAATCAAGGAGAAATGATATCAGTATTGAAAATATCATAATTGAATTTGAATTTTGACATTTAACAATGTGAAGTAGATTCAATTATTTGACAACTTCGGATGATTCTGTACCAAACGCATCTATTATCAAACATTTTATATACATACGTATAATTTTCATTTTTCAATATTTTTTTATCACTTGTATCGTATTTTTGAGCACGTCTATATGCATCGCATTAATTACAAGTTTTATATAAATTAATCTTATTTTACGTCTGAATTGTCATTGTAATATGCAAATTGGTTCATCATTTAAATCGGATATCATTTAAATTTTGAATTAGTCATAAAGAAACAAATTATAAGATTAATTATTATAAGATTTATTATCAATTAATTATAATGAATAAAATATGAAATTGGAAGTTCTCTAATGTATTTCAATGATTGCGTAATATAGAAAGAATAAGATATCAAATACAAAAATTCCGTTTTCTTTTTGTTACACGCAATGTTTTTTTACAATTGCTTTTAAAAAGCAATTACAGATGAGATCTGCTAGAATCAGAATAAAAATCTAGTCCAGCGAAATTTTTCTTAAACGAAAATCTTCGCTATATGCTAATTTTCTTTCATTGATAAACAAGATTAAGTAACGAACGATGAGATGACGAACGATCCATATTTAAAAAAAAGATTTATTATATTAAAGTGAATTATCGCAATTCTAAAGACAATAAATACAATTGATGGCAACAGTTGCTTTAGTACGATACTTCTCTAAGAACAGAAAAGAAAAAATGCATTTTTCTTTGTTAATTAAAGACAGATCTAACTTTTAACAGTACTTTTTTGCCTATTAAATGATCTGTTAAATAAATAAAACAGAATTCTGAGGCGAAAGAGTAACGAATGTATTTCGTGTGGCGACTCACTGACCCGAGTACTAGCAACCGTCTCCTGAACGATGACTAAGCTCAGTTTTTTCGTCTTTCAGAAGTTCAGAGGATCATGGATCCGGCGGCGGCAGCGGGGGAGGAGGTGGCGGAACAGGCGGCGTTTCCGGCGGTGGCGGCGGCGGTGGCGGGAGCACCGGTGCCGGGGTCGGCGTCAGCGGCGGTGGCGGTGAACGAGGAGACAGGGGAAGCGAGAATTTTGACTCACGTGGTTCCCACGGCAGCTTCTACGGTAGCGAGAGGAGCAACCGAGTGGTTGGCACCGGGAGTAGCGGCGTCGTCGGCGGCAACGGCGGCGGCGGCGTCGGCAGTCATTCAGCGGATCCATCGACGGGGGACCCTGGCGGCTACATATCCCGCAGCCGTCCACCACCTACGAGTTCTTATCACGTGACATCGAGCAGGGCGAGGGATCGGCTATATCCGAGGACCGGCCCGTACGTCTCTGGGCCGCCGCCCCCGCCCCACTTAGATCGACATCGTGGAAATCTGCCGCCGTCGTCCTGGTCGACGTACGAGCCTACGAGTTCGAGGTACGGCGGTGCACCGCCGCCACCCTCGCCCGCCACCAATGACGCTTACCAAGACGAACAAGGTATTAGGCATTCTGATCCAATGGAAGATTTTTCACCATGATCATAATATACATGGTTTTTATATTCGTTCAAGTATTATCGAATTATTGAAATAAGAATGTCAAAGATAGAAGCTCTTTTAGTTCGATTTCAATGAGATAAAGAATATGCAACTTAGTTACTATAAATATTTAGTGATAAACTTAGATTTGTATGAAAAAAATAATAAATATATATTATCATTGTTTTTTCTCTTGTAGGAGGTGGTGGAGGCGGTGGTAGCGGTAGCACCGGTGCTCTGCGACAGCACAAGAAACAGCGCAGAAAATCGCGCAGTGGGAGCAGCTCGCCAAGCGGTAGCAGTCGTTCCGGAAGTAGCAGCAGTAGTCGAAGCGGTAGCTCAGGCGGCAGCTCTTCCGGAGGCAGCACGTCGCCCGGTAGCTCTCCGCATCGTACGAGCAACGTAGCCGTCACGGAAGATCGCAGACCGTTGGCCATCTGCGTTAGAAATCTGCCGGCTCGCAGCAGCGATACTTCCCTCAAGGATGGCCTTTTCCACGAGTATAAGAAGCACGGCAAGGTGACGTGGGTGAAGGTCGTCGGTGCAGCCGGCGACAGATATGCCCTAGTCTGTTTTAAGAAACCCGAGGACGTGGAGAAAGCTCTCGAGGTTTCGCAAGATAAGCTATTCTTTGGATGCAAAATTGAAGTGGCCCCTTACCAAGGATACGACGTGGAGGACAACGAGTTCAGGCCGTATGAAGCGGAACTTGATGAGTATCATCCGAAAGCAACAAGAACATTATTCATCGGGAACCTCGAGAAGGATGTTACCGCATCTGAACTCAGGAAGCATTTTGAATCGTTCGGTGAAATAATAGTGAGTTTTTGATTTGAGTTTGTGAATTAAAAATTTCTTTTGAAATCGAAACATTTACGATGCCATAAAAATTAAGTAAAAAAAAAAGTAAAATTATCTGAACAAAACTTCAAAAAATGAGAAGGCTAAATAAAAATAATATCTAAACCTAATAAATATTAAGAAACAATTACATCCCGTTATATTTACTTGTAGGAAATTGATATTAAAAAACAAGGCGCCGTATCGAGTTATGCTTTCTGTCAATACTCGGATATTGGTAGTGTTGTTAAAGCGATGAAATCGATGGATGGTGAACATCTGGGTGCGAATCGAATAAAACTTGGATTCGGGAAATCGATGCCCACATCCTGTGTTTGGGTTGATGGTATCGGAGGTAGGTACTTTATTATATATTACATTTAATGTCTCTCTCTTTAATTATACTAAGGACACTATTATAAGGGCATAATTATTTAACAAAATGTAATAGCGATATGCTAATAGTTTATTTTATTAAAAATTTTACCAAATAATAGTTAATTAAAGTTTGCAAAAACGAGATATTAAAAAAGAAATATTTGATACAATATCAACAATGTCAAATCATGGCATTAAATATATCTTTTTTTTTTAGATTCTATGTCTGAGAAATATTTAAATATGCAATTTCATCAATTTGGACCGATAACTCAGGTAGTGGTAGACCGTGAGCGTGGTCATGCTCTGGTCTTTTTCGATCAAATAAGTTGCGCTCAAGCTGCTGTAAAAGAGATGCGAGGAGTTACACTTCGTGGCCGCCGTTTGCAGGTCGATTTTGCCTCAAGAGAATGCCAGGAGACGTTTTATGAACACCTCGAGCGTCAAGGAAATACTAGTGAAAGGCCTTGGGACTCGAGGCCTTCACCAGCATCGTCATTTGACGTGACGTATGTGTACTTTCTTTATAAATCAATTTTTTTACAGCGAACACTAAAAAATATCGATGACATGAATGTCGAAAACATGAAATAAGAAATTTTTCTTAATGTCTATATTTGATATTTAACAATTTTTATTTGAAACAAGATTTTAAATTATTTTAGAGTTTTTTATGTTAAATTATTGATAGTTTATTAATATAAAATGCATGCTTATGTATAAGTTCACGAGTCATAATCAAGAACTTAAAACGAGTGTATTCATGATTCAAAGGATTCCTTCTAGGCGGGAGCGTAGTAGCTTTGACTCGGCAGTAACAGTGTCGAGTTCGAGCAACAGATTCACACGCTACGACACGCCCCCGCGATCGAGAACAGCGAATTACTCGCGAACTTCCGGAGGCAGTACACCGGGTGCGAGTCCAGCTCATCCGACAGCGATGTCACGAAGTAGCAGACGGTCCTATCAAGATTCCTACTACGATGGTGATTATGGTGAACCGGCGTCGCGACGGTTTCGTAGCTACGACGAGTTCAGTCAAGGCAGTGGTGCAAGTCACGACGATTATCAGAGCAGTGTTCTCAATGACGGCAAACTCAACGACGATGATTGCCCGCCACCGTCACGGCGTCATACAGTACAAAGCGTTGTTACGAGTGTCGATCCACCTGCGCCACCGCCACCGTTATTGCCTCCACCTGATATTCGGCACCTTCAAAAGGAGCGCGTCCATTTATTAGAGCAACTTGAGGAATGTCACAGTAGCGGCGATGAAGTCGGTTTTGTGCCGAAGAAACGCGCGAAACTTGATAGCTCGTCGACGACAATACTTTGTGAAGATGACGAACCGGAAATCGCATCGTTACTCGTTACCTCGCACTCTAGTAGAAAAGGCATGGACTTTAGACGCGTTAGTGATAGCAAAGTAGTGGTGCATCATAGCACAAGAAGAGGTAGTTGCGAGGGCAGGGGTCCTGGACCTTGTAAACGTCGTCGGGATGCCACTAGCAGGTGAGCTGTGTTAAAGAAAGTAAAAATAAGTATTTATTTTATTAAGAATTAGTCAAAATAATCATATTTTTATAGGCATCACGAACATCACGATGGATCTCGACCAGGTACTCCTCTCGTTGATGAGCGACCGGAAAATTTGGTACCTAGCGAACCAAGACGATTTAGAGAAAGGAGTCACGAAGGTCCATTGTCACTACCTTTACCAAGGTTTGCGGCACAAATGTTGAACAACAACAATAATACAAGCAGTAGTAATAACAACAATGGTAGCAGCACTCGATCAAACAGTGCCAGTCTCGCCAAAGTTGCTAGTCCGCCATGTGCCAGCTTGTCTACTGCGCCCAGTCCTCGTGCCGCTCCACAACCGCCGGCTTCGCCGCCTCCCAGACATACCAGCTCAAGTCCAACCAGTTCCGACAGTGAGACAGCGCCGCAGTCCCCTAGTCTGGAAGAGAGAATACGCTCTCTGGATGAAAAGTATGAAAAGTGGTCTGGCTCGAGAGCATTGAGTGCTGCTGGCGGTGATGCATTGGCAAAACTTGATGCCAGCGCTTCAGAAAGATTCCGATTTCGACATAAACTACTCGATATGGATCTGCATGAAGTGCAACCTTCCGACATCGTGAAGTCGGTTCTCGCGAAAAGAAGTGTATTTGATGAAGACTCGAAGCGATTGGAAAATTTTAGTGAAAAATACGAACCGCGGGAATTTACTGGTGTTATTGGCGTTAGTTCTATGATCGGGAGCACCGCTGGTCTTACCACTAGTGGTGGCTGTACCAGCAAAGTTTGTCTGCAGTATCCGTTTCCTAGTCATCCGCCGGTACAGCCGACCAACGGTACTTCGGTTAGTCAAGTCGGCATTAATACGTCATTGTCCACAAGTTTGACCGCGACGACGACTTCGATGGCTCCGTCAATGTTGAAGACCGATCCGCGAATAGTGCAACATAACTGCATACATCCAACACCGGCGACGCCGATCACACCTGGTACTTCTATCAAGACGGTTAGTCCTGAATTACCACCGGTTTCTTTACCGATCGGTCTTATTAGTGGAACAGCAGCCAATAGTGGTAACGGTAGTGGTTTAGCGTCAGCCAGTAGTCTTCTAAGCAGCAATGGTAGCATAAATAGCATTCACACTCTTGGAGCCTCGACACATCGGGGATTGAGCATCTCTGCGATTACCGCATCGCCCATGGTGACTGCAACGTCAATAGATGCTTTCTCGACTGCGATAACAACGGCGGTACCTGTTACGACAACCTCGTCAACGGTAGCAGCAACAACAATGATGTCCGTAACAGGCGTGATATCTTCCACTACTACCAGTTCGATAGCTCCATCGTCTTCCATAACATCCTCATCCAATTCTTCCTCTTCATCGACATTATCCACATCTTCCATAGATTTGACTCGTTCTCGTTTGAAGAAAGAAACGAGCGGTAGTAGTCGAGATAGCAGAGATTCCCGCGACGGAAAGGACACCAGGGAATCAAAACATAGTAAAGGAAAAGATTGTCAAAGAAGATCACGGAAGGAAGAAGCAGATGTAGAAAGAAATCGTAAAGATAAAGATGAAAGAGAAAGTTTAAACGTTGTGAGCGATATCAGCAACACAGATAATCATAATAAAGATTTTAAGGAAAACAAAGAACTAAGATATGAGCGGAAAGAACGAGAAGAAAAAGAAAGGAGGGAAAAAGAAGATCGTGATAGACAAGAACGAAGGGATAAGGAAGATCGTGACCGACAAGAGAAAAAAGAAAGAGAGGAACGCGAAAGGCGCGAAAAAGATGAGGAGAGGCGAGAAAAAGAAAGACAAGATAAAGAACGACAAGAAAAAGATAGAAGAGAGCGAGAAGAAAGAGAACGTGAGAGAAAGGAAAGAGAAGAGAATGAGCTTAAAGAAAAGGAGAAGCGAGAGAAGGAACGTATCGATCGTGAAAGGAGAGAACGAGAGGAAAAGGAACGGCAAGAACGGAGAGAACGCGAGGAGCGTGAGAGGAAAGAGCGCGAAGAACGCGAAAGAAAAGAACGGGAAGTTCGTTTAGAGCGTGAAAAGCAAGAAAAAGAACGTCTTAAAAAGGAAAGGGAAGAACAAGAAAAAAGAGAAAAAGAAGAACGAGATAGATTAGAACGAGAAAGAAGAAGAGAAGAGAAGGAACGTCTTGAACGAGAGAGAAAACGAGAAAGGGAAGAGAAAGAAAGACTGGAACGTGAACGGCGGAAAGAAAAGGAAGAACGAGAAAAAATAGAAAAGGAGAAACGTGAAAAAGAAGAACGGGAGAGACTCGAGAAAGAGAAACATGAAAGGGATAAGCGACGGGAACGTGAAGATCAAGAAAGGCGGGAAAAAGAGAAGGCTGAGCGTGAGAAGAGAAGAGACCGCGAAGAAAAAGACAAAGAAAAAAGAGAACGTGACGATAATAGACGGCAGTCGACCGAGAATCATCTACATCCTTCTGTTACGCAATCTCAAAGTCAAGTCGCTCCGGCACCAGTGCCGATCAAGCGCAGGTGTTCATCACAAGATTGCCCTACAGATGAGGACGCTAAGCGTGTAAAACTTTCGGATCATCGACGAGACAGCAAAGACCGATCTAGACAAAATAGGAGATCCGAAGATCGCAAGCATCGTAATGACTCGCATCGTTCTAGTCGAGAGAGCAGGGAAAGTCGTGATAGTAAGGAAAGCAGTAGTGCAACGCAAGATAGCAGGGATGGAACGCATGGCGAATCGACACGGGAAAACAACTCGAAAGACACCGGAAGCAAGGAAAAACAGAAGAACAAGAGGAATCGATCGGAGAAGGAGTCGAGGGAACGTAGCCCGAGAGTTTCACACGACAAAGAATCCGACAAAGAATTTTTAACAAGATTGGAACTTTCCAAAAGAAACGACTCGAGTCCATCGACTGAGCAATCTTCTGTGGGAACAAATCACAGAGACACGCAACATCATCAACAGCAACAATCTACAGTGAATTCTCATAGCGACGTAGACGATGGTCCTCTCTCTATTCACGAAATACAAGCGAGAAATCCATCGGCCACGGATACAGACAGCGACGAACCTAAAAAACATTCGATCTTCGATATTGTCGACGACGAGCCTGCTTACATTAGCATGTATGACAAAGTGAAAGCTCGTTCGACGAAGAACATGCAAAAATTAGAAGAAGAGAAGCGTCAAGTACGTTTAAAGGATAAATTTTCGCAACTGAAGCAAAGTCGTGCCAGGCGAGAAGAAAAGAAACAAAGTACATCGTGGGACGGAGATTCAGTGAGCAGCAAAGCTCTGACTGAGGACGAGGCTACTTCCGAATCAGACTCGACGAGAACCAAATCCCTCTCGAGAAAGGGTTCGCGATCTCGCATTCATTCGGATACAAGCGAGGAGGAGGAATTCAACAACAAAGTCCGGAAGCCTGTAAAAACAGAGAGATTCCTCGAGAGCGACGTCGATCTCGGCTTTGCCGATACTGAGGAAAAACAGAATCCGCTGGAAGTTTCAAATGTTATTGTTAACAGTGTGCATACAAATATTAAGGAAGAACCTCGTACGTCCGACGAAGATGAGCGAGTCGCTATTGGTTTCCGTACAAATCATCCCACGATAGTGAATAATCACGAAAGAGATTCGCGAAAGAAGTCACACAAGAAAAAACAGAAACGTCAGAAGAACAGCATTTCAAGCGAAAACAATTTGAAGATTGAACCGAATGTAGAGCATAAGAATAAAACTGATGTCATCACATCGAATGCAGACTGCCGGCCAAATCACGGCACGGAATTGACTACTGTCACTGCTACTACGACCGCTGTCACGACAATATTGGAGAACGCGGATGACAGAATACGAGCTGATAAGAAGCAACGTAGTAAAAAGGAGAAGAGACGCGATCGGAACGGAGAAGATAAAACTAAAGCAAGACGAAAGAGGCTTAACAGGCAAGAGGCGAGAGATTCTCAACGTATGGAGGACATCTTCGGCCCTCTCTCGGACGATGTTGACGATGGTCCATCTAACACGTTCTTCAACAGATTTGGTAACATGACATCGGAGAACAGCGCTTACGCTTCGGATAGCGACGGTGGTCGTAGCTCACTTGATATGGATAGAGTGAGACGAAAGACGGAAAAGAAACGACGTCATCAACCGGAGGATGAGAACAGCGTCGATCTAGCTGAAGCCGGGCGAGAAATCGAGGCGAAACTTTTGGGTATACCGAGTTCTCCAAAGACTACTCCCACATGCACGGCCGAATCTAATGATCATGATGTCTTTCGATTTACCGATGATAATGATAGCGTCGAGCCATCTACACCTTCGACAGTGCCGGAGAAAGTTAAAGAGAAAAAAAAGAAACGAAAGAAGTCAAAAGAGGAACGCAGTCGAAAAGATTACCATCACCACCATCATCATCATCACCATCATCACGAGAAGAGCGGTGAATTACCTTATTTGGGTGCCGAACCTAGTCCACCGAGAGCGAGCAGTCCATTAGTATCTAAGACAATATCACCCAGCTTGCCCACGTCTAGAGAAACATTATTAAGCCCTATACCTAAAGTAACTTCCAACTCATCAACCATGCCGTCGATTACTCCGCCAGTCGTGACTGGTAGCATTCAGACTTCCAAATCAGAAAAGAAGAAAGACAAGCTCATACCCGGCTTTGGAATAGAAATAGACGAAACCATCCATGAGAACGCTGTAAAAAGTATCTCAGAACCGGATGAAAGGGATAGCAATTGTCAATCGAGAAGTGGCAGGGAAGAACCGGAAGTACCTGTATCAACGACACCACCGGCTCAAAGCGAGGACAAACCACGAGTAGCAATATCGCAGGAGGAAACGGAAGACGCCGTTGCCGCGTTGCTCGAAGAAACGTTCGGCGCCTCGACGGAGGATTTCTCTTATGAAGGCGAAGAAGAGGAAACGGAAGCCGATGGAGTTGCTGGGACACCGGCTGAGGCACCTCAAGAAGATGTTGAGGAGATGCAGCAAGCGGTCGAGAGTTTGAACGCCTCGACGGGAGAGGGTGATGCGGACCTAAAACCGGATACTCCGCAGAGCGAGCACGATCTCCAAATCGACACGGACACCGAAGAAGATCCGAATTATGAGACAGTTGATCTCACGCAACCGCCAAAGACACCGGATATACCATCATTTTACAAATCTCCAACGAAAACATTGCCTATGACGCCCACCTTAACTATGCCTGAAAAGTCGGTCGAAGTACGATTATCATCCGCAGTTACGAAACCGCAGAGTCCACCGACTTCCGTGATTGCTCATTCTTGGAGTTTGAATGAGCATAAGCCACGGGAAAATCCCGTAAAACCCCATCAATTAAAAACTAATGAATCAGATGCTGAAGTCACTAGTTCAGAGAGAACAGCACAGATACAAAGAACGTCTACGTCGCCGCCGCCACCACCTCAGTATAAACAACCTATGCTGGTACCTTGTAGTGTACCGATCACAAGCGACGTAACGAAATCACTCTCCGTTCCAAGTTCGCGACTATCGTCGATCACGGTGCAACCTCTGTACCAAAGGCTGCCTGTGTCTCCACAGTCTCAAATGGTACCGCTGCGTCAAGCTTCTCCCAAAATGCAAAACGTCACGACAGTTTCGTGTTCATCTTCTAACACGACACCGTTACCACCGTTGATTCCATCAAGAATGCCACCTTTGGTACCATCGCAGCCACCACCACGCATCTCTCAGCCACTTTCGCCTAACGGACAATGGTCACGAAATCCTACGTTGAATCCGCACGTGTCCAATGTAGGGAAAAGAAAACCGTCGCCGCCACCTACCACCAAAATTGCAGTGTGCGTGCCCATTCCTGCCCATAGACCAGAAACGCCGGTTCAGCAAATTTATTCGACCGCGGCGACTCAACAGCCTGTAATACAGCATGCTTCAGGAATGCTGGCACCCGCACCTGGCTATCCACGCGGCGGTTTACCGCCGTTGAGCTTGAACATTCCACCACCACGACCTTACATGCCGGTGCCACCGTTGACGCCTGGCATACAGGTCAAAAGCTCGCGCGATGCTTCTCTGAGTGGCAAATCCGTAATCGAGACGTTACTTCCCATAAATTCGAACGAACCTCAGAGATTAGACGAACCGAAATTATCACCTGCCGTTATAGAGCCAACCAACAAAGCGTCTACTTCTCCTAAAGTTCCCTCGCCGAATCAACCACCTACATATATACCTGAAACAGCAAAGATCGAGATCAATGCCAGCACATCCAGTCCAGTATTTGGCAAACCTGCTTATGTCACGGATAATTACACGATGTCATCTAGAACGCAGAAGCAAATTTCCGTATCCCTTACAACAGATAGCAATCTGCTGTCGCCAAGACAGAAACAGGAAGTGTCGAATCTTCAACTTTTAACTACACACGTACCTCGCTCTTCTACACCCAGTCCTGTGATCGTGGCTCACGGTCAATCTCACTTACTTCACAAATCCGTGCATTCTCTAGGTCCACCGACTGTCTCTTCTCCGAATCAATCATTGATAAAGACCGTGGTACCTATAATTCCCCAACAAATAACGCCGAACGCAGCATCGGTGCTCGACAAATGCATCATCCCACAAACACCCGTTGTTTGTCAGAGACAGTCGCCTGTCTCTCAAAGTCAAGTAGTTAAATCTCATATACCTTTAGTATCTACAATGTCACAGACGATTATAACCAGAGTGGTATCAACTACCGTATCTTCTATGTCAACTCCACCGATGACTGAGCAAATCGCACCGGAATGTTTAGAGCCACGTATAATTCAAGGACAATTGGAGTTGGATGCTGAGACACAGATTAGCCAAACAGCCCAACCGATGCAACTTACACCGCCGATACAATCCACACAACCGATTGATGAGATAAAAAAGGAACCGGCCGACACTGAACAGGAAGATACAATGAATGAAGCTACGTATAATATAGTTGAATCCGAGATGCCTTTGAATTCACTGTGTATAAAAGAAGAAGATGTGAAACAGGAAAAGCAAGAAATGATTAATACGGAGATTGCGTCATGCGTTCCTAAAGTCGAACCTGTCGATATGATCATACCAAAACTCGAGACGGAAACTCCTATAAAATTGGAACCTATAAATGAAATTAAGGAAGAGGAGGCTGTAAAGGAAACTGATGAAGTAGAATTAGATGAAGAGCTAGTAGAAGATCCATTGAAAGAGCCGAGCACGGATCCTCTCGCTATCGATTCCAAAGAAGATCCAACTGATAGCAAGGAAGATAGCGATTATTGGTCCGCGAAGGAGGTGAATATTGAAAGTGTTATAAAGAAAGTTGACGCTCTGTGCGACGGTGAAGGTAACGACGGTGATGATGAAGCGCAACAGGGCAACGAGAGCATGAATAGCGATTCGCACGATACTAGCAAGAACGAATCGGATTGGTTCGACGCCGAATCAACGGAAGGTGAGAGTAAGAAGAACTTTATCTCAGCTGACGATCAAGACGAGAGTGTGGAGACATGCGAAAATGAGTGTACGAGAAGTCGTCGCGGCAGAACAAAGAGCAGACGCGGTAGTCGCGGCGGAGTTACCACCAGGCGGGGTAGAAACGCAAGCGCCGTCTCTCACCGGCGAGGTGGTAGAGGTTCCAGAGGTAATAAACACCACGTTGAAAAGAATAAGTTGCCAGCTGACGTTTACGAATTCCACGATGACAGCGAAGAAGATAACGCCGGTCGTCCGCGGCTTATTCTCACTATTAAATCTCCTGGACCGAACGTAACGGGACCGAATGCGCAGCCGGCGACACCCGTGGCCGCGGTCAAGGAAGTGCTGCCGGAAGAGTTTGTCTCTCCAGCCGCTAACACGAGGAAATCTAAAAGATTAGCAGAAAGAGATGGCAGTCGCAATACGGTTGATGATGTTATCGAAGATGTTGTCCGCGGAACACCCACGAATAAAGGATTAATCAGCGGCAATGCCGGGAATGTGCATGCTACTAGGCGAAGCACCAGGCACAACAATGTTCCGCGTAATACGGCGCAACAATCCATCGCGCCACTGACAGAACTTCGCAAGTCACCGAGAAGTAGTCGCAAAACAACGAGACGAACATCAGAGAATAATGACGATAGTGGAGAAGAGAAGGTGAAGGAAATAACAGCGACGCCACAGGAGGTGGTTCCGAGCAAGGAAGAGCCGAAATTGGTTCAGCCGGAAAGCCCAAAAGCAGAGGAACCTGCTCAAATTGTTACACCAGCGCCACTGAAGACGGTATCGCACGAGCCGATGGCATTAATCGATCCAGTCACAGGAATGCTGATACCAATGACAGAATCTGAGGAGGGTCAGTATATCCCGGTGTCTACATCATCTGGTCAAGCGCAAACTATCAACAGAACACTTGGCGAACCTCGAAACGGCGGATTACCCGGCGCAACTCCAACAAACGAAGCGCCACGAGCGAAAGCCGTTTCCGAGGATTCTGTCTTAATACCAGCAGAACCGAAGAAGGAAGCCATTATAGAGCACGCGTCTTGTCAGCTGACACCGACTCAACAGCAAATTCAACCGCAAACTAGCGTAATTACGAAACCACAATCGCCGGCGGTACAAGTCACCTCCACTATTACTGTTGCGCAATCTTCGACAACATGCACGACTATCGTGACTACCGTGACTGCGACGACCGCATCAACTACGACAGCGCAACCAACATCCACCTCGCCTTCGCAAACGAAACCTACGAGCCTCAAAGCGCATGTGTTGAATGCCAGCAAGTTGGTGACATCGACTCAACAGCAAGTTATCGCGAAACCCATAGCTCCGAGTCTGCCCAATCAAACGATAGTACAGAATATTGTTAAGCCACCCGCGCAAGCGATACAGAGTCTCAATCTGCAAATACCACCCAGCAGAGTCGTGTCGCCCAGCTTGAGCCCATGTGCGAAGCAGGCGGCGCCGTTGACCCCGAGTGGAAAACAAGGCCAACCCATGTCTCCCGTGCTCAACAATACTGGAGTGCCGCCTAATCCCAAGCAGCATCTTCTTCAAGCCGCCAAGCAACAAACGTCGACGATAGTGAACATGCCACAAAAACTGCCGATAAACATACATCCTGCCAGTGTAAACGTTAATACTCCGACACCAAGGATCCATCAACCGGTCTCACAGTCCACCACTTTAAAGGGTATCAATGGACAGCCTCATCCGCTTAATCCGAAGACGCACTTGCTGCAGGCTGTAGTTCCACCGATCGGGGCAGTAGTGAGTTCACCTACACAATCGCATCTTGTCAATCCGCAACAGATCTCAACTGTCGTGAACAATGTTCGACCATCAGGACCGAAAGCTCCTGTACGTAAGCTTTTGTAATCGAGGAAATGCTTGAGATATAATTTAAACTCTAAACGAAGGAAATATAGGTTAGAAGTTTTAAATCATCTCTGATTTATATGAAAATTTATTTCAGACTACTGGACCAATGGAACCGCAAAAAGTGGAAGTGCCAATGTCTGGTTGTATTATGGTGCCAACTGCGAGTCCGCAAGGTCGTAGCGTACCAATGCCGACATACGAAGCTCCATTGGTAAACATATTTTAATCTTCTTTATCAATTTGCGTGCGTTTAAAAATTCCGCATTTGAGTGAGATGAAAATAATAAGCCCGATCCAGAGAACGGCATTAAACTAACTCTATTTGGTTTTGGTTAGCATGGAAATACGGGTGCTACTCCACCAGGGGGTCAGTACGGTCTTGTCCCCCCACATCGTTCCCAGAGCCCCCCATTGCCTCCACCTGCCCATCATCATGCTAATACTTCACAGGTACTTACTTTCTGATATTCTTTTAATAAAACACTCGTGCGACGCATGTGAAAGATTAAACAAGGCTTTCTTATATCGATCATAATTTCGACAGATTGCATGAAGTTTTAAGAACTGTTATTGCGTATTTACTAAATAAGTTAATGCACAAAAATATTTTGATGTAAATAATTTGATGAAAATAATTCTATTCCAGAGTGAAGTCGTCAATCATTATGGAGGATTGGTTCGTGACTACTTGCATTCTCCAATATTCCAATATCAATATCTCCGCGTGCAACAAGAAGCATTAACAGCTCCTCGCATAGGTTATCACATTCCAGGAACAAGATCTCCGCACTTACCTTTGGACCCGAAACTTGAGCCCGGCATAGAGGACAGTCATAGTCCTCCGCTAGAATTAAGACGAGGCACGAGGACGCCTCAGGATCGTACTACCGACAGTCCACAAATTGCTCAAGTCTATTTGAGACCGTTACCGCCGCCTCCACCGCAATACACGGGAAGTAACCCATCGTTATCCGGCGCACCGGTTGGCGCTAGAGCAAATTACGGATACGAACCACCGCCCGCTCATTTGCGTTCTCAATATCCCGTGACTAACAGCGAGGCTCCACCTGAAATAGGTAGAGTTCCTACGCCGGATAGATGTAGGAAACATCAGGTCGTCACTCCGCCACTTTACGCGTCTCAAGTGCCACCGCAAGCGGACTCGTTTCAGATGCTACTTCAACGTCATCCGGTTATGTGGCAAGGTTTATTAGCTCTCAAAAACGATCAAGCAGCGGTACAGATGCATTTTGTCTTTGGCAATCCCAGAGTGGCCAGAGACAGTCTGCCGTGTAACAGCGATGGCTCTACACCACCATTGAGAATAGCGCAAAGGATGAGATTGGAGCAAACTCAAGTCGAGGGCGTAGCAAGAAAGATGCAGGTATATTTCGCAAATTCTCAGTAGAATTACACAATATTATAAATGATATAATAATCTCTAATTTTATTTGCATTTAAAAACAATTTGTATTAAAAAAATTGGATTTGGTAAATGAATTTTTAGAAAATACTAAAAGATGATCTGCATATGCTGTACATAAATAAAATATATGTTGTAATAAACGGTGTATGTGTGTGACCTATTTTTTATATAATGTGCCATTTGATGCCCTCTAGACTGAAGATGAACACTGCATGCTGTTGGCACTACCTTGCGGCCGTGATGAAGTAGATGTATTGCAACAAAGCAAAAATCTTCAAACAGGATTTATTATGTATCTGCAACAAAAGCAAGCTGCTGGAATCGTAAATATTGCTGCACCTGGATCGCAACAGGTATGGTAAAATTATTCCATGTATATCGCATGATAAGAATTTTTATTATATGCGATATATGAGAGTCCAATCTTTTACCACACACAAGTTTAAAAGTTTTATTATATCAGTTTTTTTATTTTCTACGTTATCGTCGCTTTCAATCTCTTATTGTTTTAATGCACGATTAAAATTTTATGTTACAAATTATCACTTTATTTTAGGCGGCGTATGTAGTTCACATTTTCCCATCTTGTGAATTCGCGCATGAAACTTTGGCAAGAATCGCACCGAATCTACATCACCGTGTCGCAAAAATCGCTCACTTACTAATCGTCATCGCCACGGTTTGAGGCCAATCAGCAACCTACTGGATTATGATCTCCATATCTCTCGCTTTTGCGCACCGCAGGACGCTTCGTATGTGGTATGAAACCTGGAGTGTCCGTCTGACACACACATAGTTGTGCGACAAAAACAGAGATGCATTCAAGAAGAAGAGCTCCTTTGGAGTTGTATCAGTGACAATCAAATGGAACCCGGCGGTAAGCCGATCTTTAGATCGTAGGCCTAAGAAACGAGGCACGAGGTTGTGCAGTGAAGCGAGGTTAGCACCCGATTATCATCGTGCGTGCCTCTCTTCGATGAATTTCGCGCGGACAAGCTTGTTTCATTTTCTTGTGTCTTTTTTTCTTCTCTTTTCCTTCGGCTTGTGACTCGCGTCAATCATTGACAACGTTTGTGGGATCGACCGACGTCACTCTTGGTCTTTCTGACAAGCGAGTCAGGCACAACCCCAGCCCTCAAGACAAGATCTTTGATTCATCACGCGACGCCCGCTTACTTACGCTCGTCCTTCCCGTAGAGGGAACAGTATAATAATCCGTTGCTCTAGATGGACAAATGGACTGCGAAGCATAATAACGAATAGGAAAACCTTAACGTAAACTCGTCACTCTATTACACATGAGTTATTTTAAGCGAGGTCTAGGCATTAATGATAAATTGTGTAAATTATATAAGCAAGCCACCGAGGGCATAACTACTGTGATTTTAAGTATTTAACGATAATATAATTGCGTATAAAGGAGAAATGAGGAAGGTGACAAAAAATAAAAACATATAAGGGGATGCCCGACTAATGGTCCGCGCGGTATGTGATGTGTTTTTGTATAATACTGCTCTATATATAAATAACTATGTATTATATTATTGTAATTGGTAGTTTGCTGCTGCCCGTTGCTGCTGCCGCTGTCGGTCATGTCGAATTAGAATGTAAATTACAATGTTAGTGTACATCTAGCACAGAGAAATGAAAAAAGTTGGGCTACCCGAATAGGATTTCCGATCTATTCGTGGATCTATCCATTTGCGTATGTATCATAATTACTCGAAGCAGGATGCGAATTTGTGAATTATTATTATTATTATTATTATTATTATTATTATTATTATTACTCTTAGCATACTCTTAGCGTCATACGTCTTATAAAAAAATTTTTAATATTACTATTATTCTTTATTATTATGATTACTATTGATTATTATGATTACTATTAATATTATCACCAGTGTTGCCAGTGTCAGTACAATTCTAACACACATACACAGAAAGAGAGAGAAAGAAAGAGAGAGGAGAGAAAGATGGAGAATTTGGTACATCGCGAATGAAATTAAACATGAATTGGTCTTCTTACATAAGAGAGACTCGTATTTTGTTTAATTTATTTCAATAAATAGCTCTGGTAATACTGATTATTACCCATTCTTATTACTGTTATTATTATCAATATTATTATTACAAGTACTATTACCACTGCTATTACTATTATTACTACTATACTATTACCACTACTACTTACTATACTACTACTACTACTATTACTATTCTACTATTCTACCACTACTATTACCGCTGCTATTAATTATGATTAACATTATTACAGCAGGCTAGCTAGGGCATACCAATCTGCACATTTAAAGACGAATGGGGCTTATTTGTCATACTGAAAGAAATAGTATGACCGATCTCATTGACCATTGACGCCGCCCCATACACACTTCCATCCTACAAGAGATAGATATACCCAAGCGCGAAACAAACAACGAATGCGAGTGGAACGTTAGTGTTCGATTTGCTTTCGCTGTTCGTTCGTTTCATTGTTCGTTTGCACGTGCAGTGTATCTATCTTTACATCCCCATCCCTCGATTCCGTCGTATGACGATTCATAGACTCTTTAGCATTCGTGTCCGAGATAATAAATGCGCTTATGTGTATAGACCAGAGATTACACTATATCACACCAAGCCGTCAAAAAAAACATTTTAAGTAAATTAAGAAACTTATATCTATTTACGATATTATGCTGCTGCGCGTAGAGCGCATAGAGAGTAATCTTCATGCAAAAGTATAAAAGCGGGGATAGACGAAACGTGCATCCATAATTCTAAGTTGCGAGGACACTTTAATTAAATTATGAGTATTTTTATTTTAAATATTTTTTCTTTAGAGCGAAAACAATTAAATCTTTTTTTTTTTACACTTTATTAGAAATGGCGCGTAGTAGAGTTGTAAATAATTATTCGATTAATTTACTCAAATTTAAATTTGGATTTATTTAAGAGCAGTTTCGAATCGATCAGCTTTTTGATCCGAATAATTCGAACATCTGGATTTTAAAGATAACAGATAATTATTTCGGATAATTCGGATATTTATAACTCTAGTGTATACAATTATAATGTCGTTATATGAAAATTGCAAATATAATTGCAATGCTAGAGAAACTGGATCGTTCATTTTACTTTTCTATCTTACCGCTATTAATTTTAGAAACGACTGACGATTCGACGAATCCGTTAATTTTATTTTTGGCAATAAACCATCGTGATCATCACCGTTCCGTTCATCCCTGCGGTTTACAATTACTTTAAGGCAGCGCGAATACTCGCGAAGCGTGTGCATGTACAGTGTAAAAGATGCGTTGTGGATATGTACAGTGTAGAGGTATAAAGGCGAGCAAGGTGATAAAAAAACAAGAAACGCGTATATATTATAGCTATGAATAGGTACGTAAGGCACGAACGTGCGCACGTGTCGCGCGACGTCTCGTTTATTTTCACGAAAGCGCTGTGTTTTCCCCTTCGCTCTTTCTTCTGCAGCCAGTCATATAGTGTGCAGGTGCAGGGATCACATGTTTCCCTGTGCCGTTGTTACGCGACGCGTGCGCCCGTCTGCGGGCCTCGTCTATCTTGTAAAATATCTGTGAATATTATGATTTAATTTCTTCCTATTTGTAGGCTACAAGGTATACAAAAAATGTTTACGTTAATCATTTAAGGAGAATGTACAGATATCACTATATCCTTTTTTGTTTTGTGTTTTACTGTAGTTATTGATAATTATATGGATATTAACGATAATAATAACTATGATTAAAAAGAAAAAACTTAAGCACGGCTCGATTGCGTCATTCTTGAAAAAACCCGCTAATATGCGCAATATATTTATTCTGTGTAAGAGAACTCTCGGTGATAATGTATCATTTGTATATTAGTAATTACGTGATCTCCTAATAATCGAAAAAAAAAGAATGAAACTTGAACAATATTGATATACGTTGCGATGTCACACCGTTCCACCTCCTAAATTCGTCAATAATCTCCACGATTTATTTCCGCGCCGTCTACACATGCGTTCTTCTGAAATGTTAATGCGTTAAAAAAAAAACGTATGTTAAGAACTTTCTTTTTATATTAGATCAGGAGCTGGACTTCTCGCTAGAAAGGTAATATAATAAAACACAAACTATTACCTCGAATATTGACGTATATTTCTTACGGTCTTACATTCGTCATGCTTTTTGTTAATTTTGCAATGTATTGCGACAGAACGGCCATAGTAAGGGCTTTAGAAAGAGCTTCAGAGCCTATTGTACATAATCCTAACGAGACACGGATTAACGATGATCAGACAGCGAATTTTCCCCTCGTTAAAAAATCTTGTTAAAAAAGGCTCAAGCTCTGTTATAGAAACAGAATGGACTCTACATTATGACTTACAGATTAAATTATTTTTCATGAATATTTTATCCGAATGAAACTTAGACATCTCGATCGAGAGCATCCATTTTCGACGCTCGGCTAAGGCTCGTTACTCCATTCAGGCCAATCTTTGATTTGCATATAGAGATAATGTCCAGGACTGGCTGTTTGCGTCACCTGTCGTGCACCGAGCACGCGCACATCGTTTCGAAGAATACCTTGGGATTTTCCACAATTGATTAATTGATGTGCGATGTCCAACATTCTTTGGCTAGCGTTTTTGCCTGAAAGAAAAAAAAGAGAACAATTCTCAGTACGCAAGAGAATATATAGTGATATAAATATCGCTGATGAAACAATTGTGATACGCATGTTTCACAGTTCTATCGTTCATTTCGCTATATTCGATTTATCGCGATTGACACTTACTCTCAAAATTCCCAATGAAAGCTAAACCGACAGATTTTTTATTATATCCGTACGTGTGTGCTCCTTCGTGTGTCCATCCGCAACCCTCGTATACGTTTCCATCGCCGCCGATCAAGAATCTTTAAAGACAAAAGTAATAATTATTAAGTAATAGAATATTTTCTTCATACATTTCCAATGTCGTTAAATAGACATCATAAATACAAGGCAAATGGTACCACTTTATAAAAGCAAAACATTCACTGTGATTCTATTCCAATATAATGAATATGCACTCAAATAGTCTGCAACTACATTCATTTTAAAAAACATTACAAAGATTGTGTTGCTTATTAGGAACAAAATAATTAAAAATTATTGGCATCCAACAAATAAATAACGCAAAAAATATTTTATTGAGTGATTCGAAAATTTTTCGTACGATCGTACAATCGAGATGATGTAACTTACGAGTAACCGATGTCGTCCCATCCAAGTTCGTTCATGTGATAGTGGCGAATATTGTCAACTCTAGTTGTGCACGTCTCGCGCGAATTACATTCGAGAGTGACTGTATGCTGTATTATCACGTAAGATATCGGTACTATTAAATAATTGACATCTCCAGCGGGAACATTGGTCCACTGGTTTCTGCCGATGATATTCGGACACTTGACCTCTGCGAAAACATTCAAAAATAATAATCTTAATTAATCATGATATCAAAGACAAATTTTTTGGCTAAAGAAAGGAAATCTTAAAGTAAAGAAAATTTAATTTCTTCCAAAAAATGGAAAATAGAAACCGTTTAGAAAAGGCTATACATTTTTATTAACTTTTAGTAGTACATTTACATTCTGTCCATGTATTATGTTTTTTTATCTTGGGAAAATTGCTACTAACAATAATCTATTATTTTCTTTTTTTTTTGCTAAAGTATGTTACTTTCACGAAGGATAAAAAAATTCTCATTAATGCAGAAGGGGTATATTTTGCAAATGATTTCGTAAAATTTCGCAAAACGATGAATAACGATCAATTAAGAATTTAGAAAGACTTACTTGCGAAACTGGCAGGGAGTGCCAGCAAAAATACGAAGCAGATGTTCGATATCATCCTCACAGCGGAACAACTGTACGAGAAGAACGTCGAAAGATCAGAATATAATCGTCAATAATGCTTCGGGTTACGACCTACGATAACGAGAATCAATGAATAATCTTCTCGGCTTCTCTAAATGTTATTTCAATAAGAAAGCGTGAGGGAAAAAAAATTAAAATACGAATTTGTTATTTATTAATAAGCGAATAAATTATAATATTTATTAATAATCATATTATTATAAATATCTCTCTTTATCTTAGAAATAATTATAACTATAAAAGTGATTTCTTGAATTGATCTAATTTAATGAGTGACAAAACATCCTTTCTTCGAATCGATATATCGACAAAGGTGATAACTTGTAACTTCCAAGAATCGATTTTCGAACATGGCACGTTCGCCAACGACGTCAACACTGCGGCTTCGCTAAAGCGTTGCTGTGTATTTTTAATATCAAAAGAGAAAGAAAACACAATGGAGACCGTTCGACCATGCGGCTGCAAAGGGATACGCTCTTGCTTGATCTGCGAGGCGGAATACGAGATCTCAAAGCCGGATCTGGAGAACGAGTTACAGGTAGAACACGGAGTACCTTAACCTATCAACGATACTCGGAAACTTCCCGCGATTAATCGCATTTTTTGTCCGAAAATCGAGGCCCAACAATGCAATCCCGACAAAACACATGAATTCCTTGATCATTTAATTAATATATACGTCATTCAATTGATGATTTTTGATGATTGATGAATATTAATCAAAAAGAGATATAGCTAATCTAATTAGAACATTCTTGGGAAAAATATTTAATAACATTTATATTTATATTCACTACTCTCTTGGCGATCATCTGCTTCATCAAACTCTTATTATAATTCTTGTATTACAAAGAAGATACTTTATTGAAGGTTTTAAAGTTTCAATTTTAAATAAAACAATTATAATATACATTCACAAAAAAAAGTATATCTTAATAAATTGAATAAAAAAATTTGAAAAAGATTTGTGGATATTTAAAGGTATTTGAAAAAGAAGAATATCTTGAAAAATAGAATATCCAATTTATAAAACCAATATATTCTTAGAATTACCATTTATCACACACAATTATCTTTTTTGAAAAAATATAGTTTAAGAAATTTATATATCTAAGAATTTCACCACTCAGTTGCTGCCTTTTCTGCTATCTATCGTATACTAGTCTATCTACAGTTGAATCTGCTCCTAGCTGGCTAAAATACCAGAAAAACCAGTTTACAGTTGCTTATGAAAAAATAGGGCATTTTTATTCCTTATTTTGCCTTGTTATATCCTCATATATTTGAAAGAACATAAATTCTTATAATAAAAATTGTTAAAATTGAAAAAAAATATTTTACAGAAATTCATAGATTATTTAATACAAATGTATAAAACGTAATCGTTTACTGCCTTTTTAAATTAATTTAAGATATGTTAGGAAACTAACTAACGAATCAAATAAGATTCAATGGCTCCAAGAACAAATCAAAATTAACGCAATGCATTAGCTCGTATAGGCAATTTATATTAATTTTAAGATATATTTATTATATGCAATTTTATAGAAAAACAAAAGTTACATTTATTGTCCATATTGTGATAAATTATTACCTGGATGGAATATAGACGAATACAAGAAACATCCTTATCATAGTGAGAACTTAATCGATTATCCTGGTGTTTACATCAAGGTAACGTGATTACTTTATAACATATTTATAATATAATTAATGTATATATAATATATATGTCCCAGCTAGATTTTTTAAAGGAAGATGAGGCTAAAGAGCTCATGAAAGCACTCGATGATCTTCCGTGGCAAGCCTCACAAAGTGGTAGAAGAAAACAAGTAAAATATCTGTGAAGCATTTAGAAAAATATTTATATCTCTATATATTCATGTATTTTAAATTAAAACAATTTATAGAATTTTGGACCAAAATGTAATTTCAAAAAGCGAAAATTGCAATTAGGATCATTTAATGGTTTTCCCAAAACAACGCGATTTATACAAGAGAGATTTGAGGAAATACCATTGTTACATGGATTTAAAACTGTCGAACAATGTTCACTTGAATATGATCCTGAACGAGGGGCCTCTATTGATCCTCATGTGGACGATTGCTGGATTTGGGGAGAACGCATAGTAACTGTGAATGTTCTCGGTGATTCTGTTTTGACTATGACTCCTTATCGTGGTCCAATAACGCGATATAATTTAGACTGCGTTTCAAGTTATAATTCCATTCTAAAGAAAGACATGTGCGACGATACACGATCTTTAGATACTGAAAATGTAATACGATTACCGATGCCTGCTAGATCACTCATGATCTTATATGGTCCAGCAAGGTATAATATTTTACTTAAAAAATACTAGAGACAAAAGTATATTGCATGGAATTAATATACATTTTTGTTTGATAGATATAAATGGGAGCATTCTGTGCTTCGACAGGACGTCACATCGAGACGCGTCTGCCTCGCCTATCGTGAACTAACACCTCCGTATCTCGATGGAGAACATCAAGAAGAAGCTTCTGAGATTTTGAGGCAAGCTTCACTCTTCTGGTGATATTAACATGAAATAAATTTAAATAATTATCGCATTTTATAAAAAAAATTGATCTTTAGGATAATTTTTAAGGATATATTATTTGATATAATAAATGTAAATACTATTTTAATAGAACAAAGATTTTATTCTTAGCGTACAGTGCAGTATATTAGAATGTATAGCGATAACATCTTCTGCAACAGTCTGTTATATTTAAAAATAATGTTTTTCCTCGTAATTATTAATGAGGTATTATGTTATCTATTATAAAATTTGAATGTCATAATATTTAATTATTGAAATGCAAATTATATTTAAAGCAAACAATCAGATTGTCTGTATATGACTAAGAAAATATATTAAACTTATAAATTATCAGGCAATTATTTGGTAGTAAGTACTGTTTTTTCTTGTGCTATCTGACGATAACTTGCTGCGCTCTATTATAAAATGTAAGAATCAAAAATAAATATTCATTCTCATAAACGTTTTTATATCTTGTTAAAAAAATAGGATCTCTCTCTCTCTCTGTTTCTCTCTTTCTCATTATTCAACTTTAGAAATTTTTTCTTTGTGTGAGCCTGACAAGAATAAAAAATACATCTGGTTTTATGAAATTATTATATATATATCAATTTTTACATCAAAATATTATCCTTTATGATCGCCTTTCAATGGATAGTCTGGTGACATGTACACTATGGGAAACGTAATTACAGGATCTGATTTTCCCAATGGTTCATAACCATTTACTATATTCTCTCGTAATTCCCAACGACGCCTCTCCCTTTCTGTCTTTTGACGCCTGATAGCTCGACCAAGCATACACGCGAACATAATTCCCGTTAGCTGGAAAGAAACAATTGGAGATTTATCAACGATTTTATTTACCCAGATAAATTATTTTTCAGAATTGCGCAAATACTTGATAGTATCAGCGAATACTTGATAGTATCCAAATTTTGACATGCGGAAAATGAGATGGAAATTAAGTTGAAAAAGAAAGCTGAGATCGGTATTCATAGTCGGTTCTTATTTCAAGACCATCTTAGGTAATGTCTTAAGTTGATAATAGGACTCTGTGATTGACTCATATTTTAAGATCGTACTTGAGACGGTCTTAAATAGAGCGACTATGAGTATCAACTTTAAACTATTAACCTGAATAAGGGCGATCGCTATGGCTCCCGTGCCAATGTATAGTGCGCTACGATGAACAATAATAGAAAGACGGCTGATACAGCCCTCCTGATATTTCCCATAACAGCGATCCGAAAGATCATCCACTAGATATGCGCAGCAAGAGTCAGGTACATCTATATGCGTATTATTGAACGGTACGTTGCTCCAATCCAGATAGCTGTTGTATCCACAACAACGTAACTGTAAAATAAAAAAAAATATGATCAATTATTTTTCAAAATACTTTTTTTCCCTTGTAAATAATATGTTATATCTTGAAAATATCATGTTATTTGTATGATGTGCGTATGTGCGTACTAATTATTTCAACAGATTTTTTTTATATTTTTTCATCCGTGGAGTGATCGATTATCTTACCCTAGATTGCATAAAATCGATTGCGAACTTGATTTCCTCATCCTTTTCGTATCGATACATTGTTCGATTGATATTCTCAGCCAGGAGATCCTTGATACCATCCTGCAAGGCATACGCAGCAACGGCAGCGGCAAGTTCCATTATCAAGACAAACGACAGCAAGATTGCAAACTAGAAGCGCATATATAAATGTAGCACACGTGTCGGAGAAAAAATATTTGAAACACAGTAGAAATATGAGATATTCGCTTACCACAAGAACCATACAAGTGCTTTCTCTGAGCGCGCCGCAACATCCCATAAAAGCAATTATAAAGACAAGTATTCCAACCACGATCAAGACGGTAGCTGGCGAAAAATAGCTCGGATCCAGAAAATGCGAAAAGTTCTCATAAACGGCGTAGATCGTCGTGCCGACTGATATTATCATTACCCCCGTCAACTGCAATAAAATGATAATGACATTGTAATTTTATTATGTTACGCACTTAACTATGGTTTTTATTACATTAGTTTTTATGAAAGATCTTTGTTTCTTTTTGATATATTAAACAATTGTTTATCGCAGAATGTCAAAGAATTACATATACATTTCATTTATGGATTATTCGATTGATTTAAAGTCGATACAAAGTCTGCTTCAGAGAAAATTTGATTGGATATTTTTTTACGTTTATTAATTAGACAAAACGCAGAAACTAGACCTAGAAACTAGACTAGCTAATAATTAAAAGCTATATTAAAAAAATTTCTTTAAGTAATATTAAGTTTGAATTAAAAGTAATTATCTATATTAACATTTATGAAGATTTAATTCACGTTATTTTATCAATTTCTCAATAGAGACTTCAATATATTTATATTTATAGGAACCTTTTCCTCATTTCTGTATTCTTATTGCAATCTTGAAGTGGTTTTTTTAGCTGTTTTTATTTTTGCTGATACACGAAAAGAAAAGGTAGAAAAAGATTAGTTATAATAGCAAAAATCTGTGTGGGGTAGCTAAATTTCAGGTGTAAATTACATACATTTTTAGCTACCCCACACAGATTCTTGTTGCTACAACTAATCTTTTTTCCGTTTAGCGATGATTCGCATACAACTCGCAAACGTAATACACGTTCATTGTTTCGATCATTTCCGTAATACGCGATTTCCCTGACTGTTATATAGTTAGTTTCCCTGACAGTTAGTTATATAATACATACGTCCTCGCTCGAATGTAAACTTTTAGATTGGAAAGAGGGTATGACACTTTTGTGAAACGTATCGCTATGTACACGTTGCCATCGGTCTCTTATTTGTTTTACAAAGCGAACCGTATAATTTCCTTTGATAAGCCGTTCTCTTGTGATTTCTATACGTCTACGTTAAGGTCTACCTTCTGAAGACTTGAAATAAAATGTGAAATCGTTTCAAATATATTTCGACAGGTTGTCGAGAGATATATGTCATATTAAGAACTCTTAAAAGTCTTTATTTGATAAATAAACACATTCGGATAAGATATCCAATGACCTGTTAGGAGCGATGTATCATGAACTTATTTTTGCTCTTGGCTCAAGAAATCTTGGCTACAAAGAAATCAAAGATCAAACAAGATCTTTGAGCAATCGACCATTGCACCGGTCTGCGTAACTTTCAAGATTTTTCGCTCCACACTCGTGGAGCCGAAGTGTTAAAAATCACACGATGTATCCTGACATCATTGATTGTAAAGATAATAAATTTATCTCTACTGATAAGAGAGCGACCACAAAGTCTTCTAGGTAGATACAACGTAAGATACTTGAAATATATTTTCCTGGTATGTACTGTGTTTTGTCTGTTTGAAAACAATCCAAAAAAAAAAGAGTATCGTCGATACGAGATTTCGGATGTCAAGGTCGAAGCAAGGTCTTACTGGAAAGTTACTACCTTTTCTCACTGTTTTCCTTTCCAAGAGGCTAGAAATTTGCATAGACGCCTGAGAATAATTTATAAGTGTTTCCATATGTTGCCAGGCAATATATCTCTGACGAGAATTGATCAAATTGATCATGTATGTCGACTTCCGATAATCTCAAGCCGTTGTCTGCATCGATAAATAACGAATTGTGAAAGAAACGCTGCTCTTATTACTGTTTCTTTGTTTAATTAAGAGATATGCAATGCTAATCGGGTTGTGCAGCTGTACAGGTTCGTCCATCCCTAATAATTCAGCAGTGCATAGCCTTGTCTATGTGATATCGACCGCAGTTCGAAAGTGCGACTCTCTCTGACAACGAAACTCGAACTTCATGGCCCACATCGCCTTCCCCGTAAGCCGACAGAACAAAGGACGTAATAAAAGATATTAATATCGCTAGGGGAAACTCGCCCTTCTGCCCCTTCATATCGTTCACGTTATTTTATTCCAACGACGTGTTTTACATATTTTTTTTTTCACTTCCACGAATAGCGTAAATGATCCGATGTTATCTCAAGTTGACTGTCTAATACCGAAAGTCGATTTAATTTCTCGTCAGGACTGGATTATTATAATTTCGAATAATCTAATTGTTATTAAACTGCAATCGTTTTATAAAATCCATTTACAATATTGACACATAGAATGTTCCACGTGACTCAGATTGTCAATATTCTTTCCGTTCTGAAGGACGCTTGCCACGTACGTGAAAAATAATTATCTGAGTCATTTTTTTCTTCGACCATTAATCGTCGTTTATGTTATCAGATCGGCCATTTAATAGCTGTATCGACAAATATCCCGAAGAAAATTGATAACCAACGTGATAGTTGGTATGTACTGTAGATAAACGATACATATAATTCGTGTTTTTTTTTTATATAAATTTATATTTACATATATATTACATAACTATATAATATATATATAACATGCTGCGCGTAAAGATAAAAAATTTTCTTTATCGATAAATTACGTCTTATTTTGGCAAAATGAGTATATGACTCCTTTATCTCTGTCAAAAGCAGATTGTTAACAATTGGAGGTACTTTTCGCCGCAGATCGAAGCCTCCCTTTTCACATTCAGGCATCATCTGTACGGTAAGTAATATAGCAATCGATTAATTATGGATGCGCATACGGTCTAGGTGAGGACACCTGGCCTACGATGCGCAATTGCACCTACTCGGACCTGCGTAGCAACGGCATTTTCCGACGAGCTTCGGTAACGTGCGATTCGTCGCGAAAACATTGGCGATGACTTCGTACATACTTGAAGAGTCATAATGCACGGACGTTATCTCATCCTCCAAGAATATCTGTTTCGACGGAATTCACGCAATAATGAAGCTTTGTCCCGTGACGAGTTCGCGCGATATCATTTCATCTTTCGAGATTCTCACGATTTCTCGGGGTCACGAAAAGTCGACGGTATTTCTTTTTTTTTCCTCTTTTTTTTGATCGACACGCGTAGAATCAAAACAGAGAGCGTTGTCGACGAGCGAACGAGCAAGGATCTTGTCGCGTGATCAGTGCGATCGTCCTTGGTGATTAACGCGAGGATGCATCGCGGTGTGCGAGGAGAAATTTGGCGAAGAGCATGTTCCGCCAGCGGACGGAATAAATGCCGTTTGCGCAATTACGATACAAACCACGAAAAGGGAGTTGACCGCACACAGCAGGTATTTGATGCAGCGGAGGCCGACGTCTAGGTGCGTGGCCGCCATTTTGCCTCGCGTTGGCTCCTCCCGGGCGCAGATGCACAACGAGCGGTCTCGCGCACCTTCAGCACTTCCCGTTAATACACCGATTGCCGATGCCGACGTTGGAGCGTCGGTCTACAGCGTTATCTGCTGGCCGATAACGAGCCACGAAAACGCACGATCGCGCACGGCAACGTCTTCGTACGATACCGATGCCGAGCATTTGGGTTCGTTAGAACATGGAGTCTAACGAAGAGAAGAGAAAGAAAGAAAGAGAGAGAGAGAGAGAGAGAGAGAGAGAGAGTGAGTCAGAGGAAGGGGAGGGGGCGAAAGAGTGGGAGGAAATAAGGAAATAGTCGCGAATGTCGCGATAGCGTAAAGAAAAAACATGACAGATTGATAAACCTGTAAAATTATGGCGCACTAGTGCGCCAATGAATATCTAATATTCTAATATCGCAGGTTGTCATGTATATGAAATATTTTTTGCAAATCTATGTGGGATCAGGTGTCAAGGGAGATATATATATATATATATATATAATACAATATATATAATATTTAATGCGATCAAATAATCGAGTTGAAATTTTAAAATGGGCGTTTACTCGCGTTTTCGTTGCCACGTTTACACGTTCGCAAAACAACGCGACAATGACTCATATGTGAGCGATTAAGTTAATTTCGTGTCTCTCGGTGTGCGTGCGTGCGTGCGTGCGCGCGCGCGTGTGGCACGCATGCATTTTTGGGCACAAGCGGGTGCTCCGATTTTCTGTCTAAAATTTACAAGTTGCAAAGGTATGAGAAAAACATTTATCATTTGGTAAATGTAAAAAAAGATTCCTTGTAAAATATATATGATCGTCTTATTTTTCCATCTCTGTAAATAAAATACAATTGAATTAACGAAATATTTTAATCGGAAATGATAATTTGCATTGTCACTTGACGATGTAAAGATTTTATTGAAATTGCACAAGCTTCATAGTGCGAAACATCGTACGTAGCAAAAATAATTTACTACTCTTCTACAAGGAGTGTTTGTACAGTATATCAGATCAATAGTTAGATGCACGCAGTCCTCTAGTTTCTAAAAGAAATCCTGCTCGACTGTCATCTAGGAATCTGCTTCCGATGCGTTTGATGTTCGTATGGCACTCTACATGGTCTGGTAACTATTCCTGATCGATTTGGCCAAGTAGGAAGACAAGAAGATTCCTACAAGCTGCAACATCAATTATTCCATTCTTGTATCAATAAAATATTTTTGCCCGAACATTTTTGCGAACACCTCGATACGCTATACGAGGCAACGTTCGAAAAATCTAACGTGGTAAGTGATGAAAATACCTGAATTATACCAAGGCCTATTCCGACACCTGCTATTTTGGCCGCGTGTTTCTTTGCGAAATTTACAAATGCGTCCATGCACCCGATATGATACACATTCGGTGAGTTTACGGTGCAATCCGACGTGCCAATAGCACCTGTCATATGGCTGCAGCACGACATCGGAATACTCAGATTCTGTTTCAGATTCATCGTCCAGTCGGAGGCATTGTGCATGCCACAACATTCGAACTGCAAAAAAATGAATTTCGCGATTAACATGCTAACAAGCTAATACAGATACAGAGATATGTAATCGAGAAATTTCATGCGTATTTAATTTAAATACCGGTAAATTTATCGTCAAATCGCTTGACGTTAAATTAAAGGGTTAATACACACGCACGCACGCACACTACACACTCATGTACATACGTATATCCCCCCCCCCTCTCTCTCTCTCTCTCTCTCTCTCTCTCTCTCTCTCTCTCTCTCTGTGTGTGTGTGTGTGTGTGTGTGTGTGTGTGTGTCCCCATTGTATGTATTTATAATTAAATTATATAATATGTGTGTGGAGATGTGTGTAAACACACACATAAAGTACATAAATAAATTATATATATATATATATATATATATATATATATATGCGTATTCGTAAATCATTGAGAGTGGTCAAGGAAGTCAACAAAAAATTAATTTACATTATCCCCTTATGACGAGTACGCCAGCTACCACACGTACGCACGCACGCGCGCGCGCGCGCATACACACACACACACACACACACATTATACACGCGAGGATTAGAGTTCGGCATTGAAATTATTCTCTGTCACCCACGATATCCTCGAAACGATCGGGTTGCTCCCACGATTGGGAAAAACACGACGTGAAGTACGAGAAACTTTTAACAAAGCTGCCGTCAGAAAAGGGGGGAACAAACAAAACTATTCCATTATTTCAAGGATATAACACGCGTATAAATACGATAAAAAAATTGTATATAATATAATAATCGTATATATAATTGCGCTTGTAATTTTACTTGTTGTTGTAAATTGTCCCAAACGACTTGAATCTCTTTGCTGCTGTTATATTTGGGCATCGTGTCGTTCATCTTTTCCTCGGCAATCGACGCAACTTGCGCCCTCATCACATATCCCATCGTGCCGCCTATGATCTCTAGGAGGAAAATTGCAACTAGAAGCGTACAGAACTGCAAATGACAAAACAGACCATCGTTACAAGAATTCAAATTACGTTTCAACAAATTATCTTACGTATATAATCGTTACGGATATTCCGGAATAAACCGGTTTTGACATTAGATGCTGATGTATTGAATATATCTGGGAACTGCGCGTAGAATCAATCTAGAAGCTCGTGAAATATTTATTGTAGTCTCTCGCAGGGCGTATGCATTAATTTTTTAAAGCAACGCCGGAAGCGCGCCTGCCCCTCGTCTGCGTGCGAGGGAGAGTAATTTTCCCCGAACAAGGACCGGCGGAGGTGAAACGGGGAGGCACACACATATCAATTACATACCTCGTGCACAAAATATAATTACGAAACGAGGGGGAGACGATATCATAGATAACAGACTTGGTCGCGCTTTTTTGTTATATGAATAAATCAGTCGAGAATCCGACGTTCCGAGATCCTTAATCTCGATTCGAATAGAGCAGCGTCGAAGACAACGCCGTGAAAATGTTCACGATAATGACCCGCTTTACTGTTACTGGTACGTCGTGATTGACTCTCGGTAGCGTGTTCTCAATCGGAAGCGCAATCATCTGGCGAGCTCTGCCAGATATGGTCGATCGAACGAGACGTAAATCATTTACGATCGGCGAATGAGTATTGTATTTTGAAACGGGTTCTTCACGATTGTAAAAGACGCATGGTTTGAGACACCGACCAAAATGCGATAGATTCCCAGACAGCCAAGTCTGTCGAGAATTCTGAAAAATTTCACAGATTCTGCAAAATTTCTAACAAGTCTCGTGTACGGATTTGATGCAGGTTCTGGCATATACAGCTTATTGACAGAACGCACGAGTATTGTCACCAAAATATGATGACAGATTTATAATAAAGGAAATTTAACAGTCTTTGACATATCTGTATGCTGTACAGTTTGACGGCAGAAATAGAGCAAAATCTGCGTTTGACATATTCGGTTTTTGCCGCCAATCTGTTGTCAGATTATGTCGGCAGCTTTTGTCGATAAACACAAGTTTAATACAGACACGATTGATGCCAATTTGCTAGCAATTTCTAAATTAATTTACTGTCAATTTGGCGGCGTGCTGTAGACAGTTTACTTACCGGGTAGCTTATTATCATTATTATTATTGATTTAACCGATTGAGTAATTATTATTTGCTAATTAAACGTCAAAATACTGCGACGCAGTCGCAGTAATGAACGGTCTAATTGCGTATGACGTAACGACGAAACATCTTCATTAGCAAAGAGATTCTGAGATATTTGTGCGATTCTTAAATCATAAAACAAAAAGTTAACGAGGTTTAGCGCGTGAATGAAAAGCGTATAATTTATTTGTTTATGAAGGAAACGTAATCGAAGTGTGTAATAAAAAAGTATTTAATAAGAAGTATTAAAAAAAAATATCGTCGAGATATTTATGACCGTTCGCCTTACCGTTACAATCATGCAATGGCTTTCGCGAACAGCTCCGCAGCATCCGAAGAAGGCGATGACAAGGATGATGGAGCCCACGGCTACGAGAAGAGAAGGCACGGAGAAGAAGCTGTTGTCAAGGAAGTGTTGATACTGGTAGTACACTCCATGGATGACCAAGCCGATCGATAGCAACACTATTCCTGTAACCTAAGCACAATTTATCGATACGTGTCACATTTTCATGGATAAAAGGATCGAAAATACAGCCCGCAATTGAATCGATCACGCTAAAAACCGGTAATAATTACATAAGACACGGTGCAACACAGTGAGTCATTTCATCCTTATTTATCACTGCCAAATAACAAAGGATGAAATAACTCACCGTCCTTGCCGGAAAACGCCATAATGATTTCGTGACGATAAACAATGATTCTGCAATATTGCGCAATCGGTTGAACGACGTAATTAATCGTCTAATGTGGTACGTAAATAGTATTTTGATTGATATTTGAAAGAAAGGCGCAAGTTTTGTCTATTTAATCACGTCAACTTTTTAGAATTTCACATCCGCGTACAGTACATCATACAAATAGCATCGACTTCGCAACAGCTGCGGTGTCCGAGCGGTTAAGGAGATGGACTTGAAATCCATTGGGTTCTACCCGCACAGGTTCGAATCCTGTCCGCAGCGAATTTTTTTTTTTCTTTTTTTATTTCAAATAGGATGCAATCGTTTATACAAACGTACATAAACTTTAATAAAAAATGCAAAAAAGACTTTTTAATTAATCATATTAACAATAACAGCGATTCAATAATTCTATTGTATTCTCGTGATATTACGCAATGGATCAAACAATTACAACGAAACTATATATCGAAAAGAAAAATAATCACTCCAAATAAAAACGTGCAGCGCAAGAATGTTAATAACGTGTCTATTAAATTATGCTGAATAATCATTTAAGAACAGGTTAGTTACGTATTGAGCAGCCTATCTTATTCAAACTACGCATGGTCGACATATTTCCAGATACGAATTTTACTTCTAATAATAAAGTTATTTTAATCGTAATGCTTACAAATAATTACTTAATACTGAAAACATGAACAGTCCAATTAGTTCACAAACTAATAGAATAACCGAAAAGATGTCTCTTGTCTCATTCTATATAAAAAGCATATAAAGTTAATATTCGTTATAACGCACTCGCTTTTATCCCTATCGATCGCACCGAAGGTAGCCTTTCAATTTTGACGTCACGTTGCACCTAAAAAAATCGAGGAGGCAGATAGCGATAGGGATTCCCTGTCGAATATATCTTTTACGCTGGTCGATTTCTTTTTGTAAGATTCTCTCGCAATGATTCATCGATCTTTCCCGTTGAGCATGCTCGAATAACTGTTGAACGTTTAATTAATTTAATTTTACATCAGGCTTACAACACACGCGCACTTAATCTATATTTGGACACAAAAACATTCCATGTACGGGGTGTCCAGTATTTTCGTTGAGAATCTGCGATTAAAGATTTAATTTGGTAGTAGCGAGTATACATTATATATTAATTAATTGAGGAAACATCTATGGTAGCTGCGCTGTTATTGATGTTCCAATATCGCTTATAACTGATATATTTCTAAATCAGTTGCATTCATTTTCTAAAAATCGATTACTCGGTATGTTTTCTAAAAAGATTCCATAGCTATGTATTCATACTTCTTATCTATTATTTGAGACTGTCTTAAGTATAATCTTAAGATATTCACAGAACAGTATTAGCGCCTTAAGACGTTACTTAAGACGGTCTTAAAGTAAGAATCGACTTAAGTCTGTTCGCAGCGATCTTCAGAAATGATCATATTGTAAATGCAGTGTTTTTCCGCTCGGATTTCCAAACAAATGTTTGCTGTTACTGATTTCAACCGACAATATTTATCTACCGAATATCAAGCCGAAATAATCAAGATAATAACGATCGCGTGACTCGCAAAATATTAAAGGCTAACACAATGAAATACATACCGATGTGCGTGCATCGTATTCCGTATTTATTAATGATTTATCAAATTCCAAATTTCAAATTTTAATTTCATTTTTCCGCTGTATTTCAGCAAATATTTGCGAAAAATACGATCGACATTGCGCATGTTATTTAAAATCGGATTCTATGAACCACGTGATTCTATTGACGCTATCTCAACAATGTGCGCACTTCAGTGCGATCGTTGAATTTTGACATTTGAATTTTTCACGAGATGCGCATAGAAACAGATAGTAATTAAATTCATTAAAATATTCTATAAAATATTCTATTAAACGTGAGTTTATTGAGAGAATTCTGGCTAAAATAGAGCGATAAAATTTGACGTTAAAATTCGATTTCGTTCCTTTCTACATACAATCTGGAAGAGATTCGATAAAAAGCTTTTAGCTAACTTCAACCGCAACTATTTCAGCCAACTTCAACTCGTGATAAAAAAAAATGATAAAAATTTCAATCAACTTCATTTGATATTCACTTTACGGATTTACAAATGCGTTCTTGTAAAAGTCATGCTTTAGTTAAGCTTCTGACAAAATGCCCGTCGATCGTCAGCTTTCAATGATCACGCTGAAGCGTGCCGATACGACGGTTCGATAGCTCGCAATCGAAAGCGCGGGTCCGTGCCAGCTCATCCAACTCGTTCCGGAAGGAACGCGAGAATCGCGAGATGTCGGCGACAGCTGATCGTCGGGTCGCCTACTCACCACGAAGAACAGGTTGAAAATAAACATCAAGTACTTGATGGTCTTCGGTGCCAGACTCAGCGTCGTCGTCGCCATTGTCGGAGAACTTGTCGGTTATGATTTACGCACTCTCTCTCTCTCTCCCCTGCCTCTCTCTCGCGGAATTCCTTCACGCGGACGAGCAATCTGCTATCAAGGGCGAGACGCGAGCGATACTGCGACTCGGGAGCGACGAAAAACGCGGGGAAAAAAAAAAATTCCTCGACGCGAGAGAACTCGCGTTCCGACGAGTGGCGCCGATATACATGTGCCAAGAGTGGGATACACGTATGCGATACCACGCGTTCACGACCGTAGTCGGTTGTGTGCGTGCGTGTATATGTATGCCCGCGCGCGCGCGTATCGGCGTGACACGGAGACCGGTCGAAAGCTCGCTTCTACGGTAATAATTCGTTCCGAAATACATCGTTGGCGGCGAGGTATTGGTGCGGCTTACACGTACACCTGATCCGCTGATCCGCGATCGAGGTTACAAAAGAGAGATTTCTCAATGATTTTTCGACCAAATATATATACGACGTTTCGGCTGGTGATAATGAAAAAGATAATGAACGAATAGTTTTTACCTTGCTTTGTTCGCCCGGCGAGATATTTACGATTCACGTTTTGAAGCTTCCAACAATTTCGAAAAGGTTTCTTTTCTTCGCTTTTAATATGTTATTATATGTTAAAAACGGGTGCACACACCGAAACGCTCGTCGAAAGCAATTTTTTCTTAAAGAGAATCGAGTGAGGTCCGATTAAAAGAAAATAGCTGTTTTAACGAGCGTCTCGGAATGCGACAGATGAGGAAATCCAATTTCTCGATTAATTTCAGGCGGAATTTTTTAACTCGATAACGTTTGCGCTTCGAGAATCGAGAAACGTAGTTAAAAATAACATCCCCCCTTGAATGTTGATCGAATAATCCGTTTTGGTTTTTAACAAGCCGTATCATCGCCAAATGGATAAGATACAACGCGACTCAGCGCGAATAAATACCGTTAGGAGCTAAATATTGGATTACGCCGTTTCCATCTTAAAGTCGTTTGCATGTACCTATATTTTCACTCACAAACATGTTTACGACTCTGAGCCTCGGCAAGCCGCTCCCGAGAAGATAAATTTTTGGTCTTTGCCAGAGTAGCAACCGCTCGAATGGTTTGTTTCCGTGTTTTGTTTGCGTGCGCGCGAACGGACTTCCCGCGACGCGAGACTCACGGAAACATGCGGAAACTTGATAAACGCGTCGCCACGATACCTTGACGGCCTCCGCCTGGATCCGGCCACGTCGTTACAGATCGTAATTGAGACCATTGAGGCGTAGAATATGGAGCAGATTCTCTAACGTGGCTAATATAATATTCAATAACCGAGTGCTCAAGGGTAGCACTTGACACATATCTGTCACCGCGCGTCCGCGCGTCCCCGTACGCGAGTTATTACCCGTCGCATGATCGGTTAATGATGCCACGATCAATCTGTGACACAAATATCCGTTTATATATCGTCTGGCGGGTTGCCCTTCCACGACAAAGCGGGGCAAAATCGGGGCTAGGTACGCGCGTGCGAACTCATATCTTGTCCGGCGGCGCGTATTGTTTCGTTCTGAAAGCTCGAAAATCGAACAATGTGCGGTTGTTCAAACGTCGACGATTGTTTCGACTGGTGCAAAGATAATGAACGAATAGTTTTTACCTTGCTTTGTTATTCGCCCGGCGAGATATTTACGATTCACGTTTTGAAGCTTCCAACAATTTCGAAAAGGTTTCTCTTCTTCGCTTTTAATATGTTATTATATGTTAAAAATATAATTATATATAGCATATAATGATACGTGATTTTATCGCACGGATTCAAACTTGGCCACGTTGGAACCCAAACAATCTGTATTGTTGTCGAAACGTGGCGCGACAGAAATATTTTTCAGCGTTCTATTTAATATGTAACACGATATTGGGGGATTCGCGAAAATATGAGATGATTAAAATTGAGGAACACAAGATTTTTGTAAAGAAATAATAAATTGAGCAATATATAAATAGAACGAAAAATAAGCTTTGAAATAATATGCAACGTGAACCGAATGTATTTTTACAACTACAGTAACCCGATTGAGAAGACAGATACATGGAATCGATGTTTTCTGTCACATGGACTATCTAAGTGGAATCTACGTAGACAGTCGAGCGAACATCCGCTTAATAATGGAATTAGAATTTACGGGAAGAAAAAGATAATAAAATTCTTTACTTTAATTGCCACATTTTTTCCAAGAAAAGTTTTATTCATCATAATGCAACGTCCAAGTCTTCAATAATTCTCTCGTCTAAGCGATTCGTCTAAAGCTTGTTAATAAAATATTTCTCTCGTTTCAAACATTTCTGAAAAAAGCATTGAATATTTAATAAAAATACTGTTTACGCTTCGCACGAGCTAGCATTACACGGAAAAAACAGCTTTGCCGAAATATCTAAAAATTTAGCTAGATATACACTGAATTGAAAATAATTGTTGGATCATTTAAATAATTATATTGGATACTCAAGTTGATGAAAAAACTGTTGGTCAAAACTATTTACAACATTATCATCATGCTTGAGCATTCTACATAATTATTTTGATGGTTCAACATAATTATTTTCAGATTCGTGTCTGGCCTAATTTTTATATACTTCAGTAAAATCTTTCATATTAAATTCGCCTTTCGAACGGCCACGGCTTTGTACGTGCTGTCGTAATGTTTCAGGTTTGACCGACCGGCAGAAATTGTACAACTTTGATTTCTCTTGCGTACTAATTACGTATCTTCGGACGAAAGGAAAAGCGGTGCGCGACGCGTGATCGAGTTGCTCCTCCAATTCTCCGAAGGGTTGTCTTGTCTGTGGCGTGTCGCAAAGTGCCTCGACGAAGCCGTGTCCCTGAGACTAGGCCTCGAGCACGCATGCTCCGGCCCCGCGCATTTTATATTCATTGTATATTTAGCTGCTCGCCGAGGGTCGCGTACGGTCTGACGTGGCCGACATCGCGGAGAACTCTCCCCGGCGTAGCGTGCCGTGCGCCCGTTGCGCGCGGTCGCACGCGTTCACGCAAGAATTTAACGCGTAAGCCACTCTCGGACGGCCGCGAAAGCGAAATTCGCAAGGGTGACTGATTTCACATCCAATTTACGCTACTTGCGCTACGCTATTATTGCATCTCGCTGCATTGAGAGCGCGCGACTCGTCCATCGCGGTCACGCCGCTTTCATTTTGCGACTCATAGCCCATCAACTATTCATCCGTTAAGGTTGTTTCGTTAACAGCAAATGACTGACTGTTGATTTCGTTATTGTACTCTTTTTTACTCTCCTCTTCTACCAGTTGCATGAAACCGCTTTATTCGGGAAAAGAAATTGGCGGGAAACATAGATATTACGACCTCTGTATTACAATTCTGATCTTTTTTATAAATATTATAAAAAAGTTACAATAAAAAAAAATATTTGCTACGCATGAAATTGCGAAGTGCCTAATTAAATACGTGTATGTATTTTTACACGCGTGTCCCTGATGTGGCAAACAAAAAGTCTGTCAAGCATTTAATATAAACATTACATTATATGTATGTACACAGGTATTGTTATATTTAGAAAATCAATAAACACATTTAGGGTAAATGTCAAGTCTAATTCCCTCCTCAATGGGATGGCTGATGTAGGAACATTTTAATGGGAATGTAATATATCGAGTTTAAATAAACCGTAGCTCTCCGGCGTCGTTTGTTTCTAAATATTCCATTTGTGCACAAGTATTCGAGGCATATCTCTTTACTCTTTGTAGCATGCAGAAAACAGTTCTGTCTCAGGTGTCATTAATATGCTATCGACAGAGAAGACCCGCGGGCGGAGAGAACTGCGTGGACAGAATTGCGACGTAATTTCGCCGAGATGAGGTCTGTTCTGTCAAAACAGCCGTCCTCTCTGCATTATGCTTCTCGCCGGAGTCGTAGACCTAAAGAAACCCGCGTGTGTGACGTGTGTATTAATAGACGCCGACAGAGAGAAGCAGTATTGAGGCATATCAACATCGTAATTCACGACGTGGGCGTCAGCAAGAATCAGCGTTCGTTGCACCACGTCTTTTCGTGCTAACGCGCTCGTTTCTCTCCGCGTTGGGAGGGCGACTTCGACCAAACAATGTCGAATGGCACCGAGCTGATTCCAGCTGAACTCTGTCGTAAATGCAATGGTCACTCGCAAAAGTTATTTGTGTCAAAAACGGAGAAGTACACATAATTTCTTTTATAATAATACAGATATTATAATATAATAGAAATTGTGTGGCGTTGTTTGAAACGAGTCGGGAGAGCTATTTTGTAATGAAACAGAGTGAAATGGATTAAATACTGTATTGTAGAAGACACTCCGTCACTTTTATTAGCGCGTAGATGCGAAAAGAATAGATAAACTTTTAAAAATAAATATTATAAAAAAAAAGAAATCGATAATTCGATTCAGCGACGTACGTTCCCAAAATAACGATCATCATTTCCTCGATAATCACATTCTTTTAAAAACTACGTAATATACTTGTATGGTCTTCTATGAGTCACCCTATATGATTCATTTGATCATTTTACGAATTGTACAAAATATTGTACATTTTTACAATATCATACATAAATTGTACATTTTATAAATTGTTTAAAGAGGACGTTTCCTTTTAATTTTCAGTTCTCTATTGTATGACCAACTTCAGACTCCTTCATTAATAACTGATGTGACACAACTAGTGCGTTCCAAAAACTGAAAGTAAAAATCAATAGTTCAAGTCGCTATAGATTTTTAGTATCGTCGATACATTTCGGGACACACCCAATATTGTCGTCGGATCGCCGTCGTATCCGATCGCCGTAGAAGGGTACGGTCAACTTGATGCTTCGAAGCATTCTTTGATTGGTCAATTAATAAAATTCTTTCATCCGATTGGTCAATCAAATGCTTCGAAGCATTCGTAGCGTTCGTCGTACCCAAGTCGACCGTATCGGAAGTTGGTCGCGTCGCAGAATAGGAGATGTCGAGGATGCGATCGAGGCTGACTGCAAATGCTTTGCAGCATTGATGAATCGGAAGAAAGAATTTTACAAATTGATCAATCAAAAGCATTCGTAGCATCACGTTGATGAGAGAGAGACACAAGTTTCAGGTGTAATTGCATATGAATCTTATCGTTCGCGATATCGACATTATCCTCCATCCTCGGGAATCAAGGACAGAGAGAGAGAGAGAGAGAGAGAGAGAGAGAGAGAGAGAGAGGCACACGCATAATGCGGGTACGCGGTTTGTGCGGCTGAACCGTCGGCTGGGCTCGCCATGACACCACCCGGACTGCAACGCCGTCGCCTTGTGTTGCGTCGCGTTGCGTTGCGTTGCGTTGCGTTGGACGGAGGTGCACCGCGATACGTACAGGCTCGTAGCATTCGGGCGACATGACACGCGGTCATCGATCATCGACGAGCGATGTAACATGACGACGGTCACGTTACACGGGAGATGAATAATAATCATGAGAAACGGAGAAGGTTGTCTGTTACATAAGCGGTATGAGATGAGGGGATCGAGTGGAGAATAAAAACGACCAGGATATTCTTGATAATAGTAAACACCGTTATAGCACTCATTATAGCGTCATCTAACGATAGACGCCACGAGCTTCGCTCACGGCTTTGTCTTATTAAAATTTTGAAGCTTCGAACCGTCGCTCCGTTCCGCTACAATTGGTTTTAACAGAATAGATTCAGAAAGAAACGACGTGCTTAGCGGTAATAGCAGAGTTTTTAATAATAAAATAACATTAGAGTTGTAAGAAAGGATTCCAGTCGCCTTCTCGCGAGTTTTTCGAATGCTTTTCCTCGTCCCGGAACGAAGTGAGACCGCCCCGCCTCGTCGCGGCGAAAGTCACGGCCCTGGCCGGGCGATTGCGCGCGCAGCGCGGGTATACCGCGCAACAACAAAAATACATTGTCCGGTGCATTTGACGGCGAACGGTCGACGCGCGAGCATCCCGTGAAGTTCGGGTCGTTGACGTACGGAGGGAAGGCAAAAGAGAAAGAGAGAGAGAGAGAGAGAAGGCAGGCGGGGACGAGAACAAAAAGGGGCAGCCGCCAGCGTTTTCCGCTTCCGCGTGCAGCGGCAAAAAGCGTGCTCCTGTTTCTTTCGCTGCGCGCCGACGTCGCGCGTCGTACGATTCGGTGATCCACGAAGCTCCGTGCGAAACAGTGAGAGTGACGAAAATGGTGTCCGGCGGCATGACTTGCGTCAAGTACCTGCTGTTCCTCTTCAATCTGATATTCGCGGTGAGTAACGGCCGCGGAGCTAACGGTGCGCGCCGCGGCTGGGAACGCGACGGGAAACGACGTTCCGCGGTGTTCGCCGTTCCGCTATCCGTGCCGCTGATCTCGGCGTCGCGTCGCGTCGCGACGAGACGGGCGCGGGCTTCGTCGGATCGGCACTCTGGACCAGCATCCGGGGGACACGCCGATCTCGACGCGCTTTGCCCGCGTCCGGCATCGAGGCTCGGCATCGGCGGACCGGCTGCTCGCACGCTGGCGAGCGACGAATCGCTCGACGTCGATATGCAAATTACGGGAAGTAGCTTTTGTTTCGAATCGCGCTTCTCGTTCGATCGACACCGAGGCGTCTCGCAACGATCTTCGCGAATTTGGCGAACGAGCGACGTTCCGTTTCAATTGCGGATTCAACGACAGATACGACAGATTTTCAGATTATTTGGACGTATTGGACGTGGTATCCGAACAACAGTCAGATCGTCGATTACTACCAATCGCGTTTCGCCCGCGACAAAGTTTCTTTACGATTCGCATCGATGCAATCTTGGGCGTATCGGATCGATATTACGCACGGCTGGATAGCGAGGGGACACCGCGGGATCCTTTCGTTCGTGTCATTCCGTTAATTTATAGAAAGAAAATTTTGTTCGTATTTGTACCTCGTCCGATGCCGATAATCTATTATCTAATGACAATAATAATCTAATCGATATTGTATGGCGTGACCGAAACCGTACCGCGTTTCTGAATAAATGATGTTAGTACGAGGGTATCATTTCGAGGGAAACTTTGTGCTTATGCTCCAGAACCTCGATGTAAGCGTTTATGGATGAAGCGATCGATAAACCACCCTCCTTTCCACGTTTAATGTAATCTAGAGTTCACCCGTCCAACATAGCGCGCGCGCGCGCGCGCGCGCGACACCATTATGTATAAAACTTGCAATATGTGCGAAATATGTAAAAATAAATATGTAAAATCGTGTAAAAAAAATTCAAGGCCAAAATGGGACGTAATTGGATCCGATATCCTCTTTCTGTCTAGCGAAGTATCTTCATTTATCTAACAATGTTTTCATCCGACAAAGTATCTTCAGGAATACAAAGAAGAAAGCAAATAGCGATTCAATAAGATCGCGTAAACAAATCCAAGGCCGAATTCCAGGTGCGACGTGATTGAATCCGATATTCGATATATCCTCTTTCCATCTAACGAGGCATCTTTTTTTATCTAACAATATTTTCATTTGACAAAGTATCTTCTGCTAAAAATACAAAAAAGGCAAGCAAGCGATTCAATAAGATCGTGTAAACTAATGTCCAACTAAAAGATATCGATACCGCGACAAACGTAATAAAACATTTATTCGGATGGATAAAATTTAAAGCTTCTGTCGCCTTCATCAGAAATCTAAATATAACAAAAGAGCGGCGACGCACCGGCGACGGAAGAGAGAAGAGTTTATTTAAGGGGCCGATATGAGAAAACTAACCGAAATCAGTTTGTCCCAGAAGACACTCGCACACGTAAAACACTGTCGCCGTACGGTCGGAAGGATCTAGGACACAAAAACATCCCGGATGACAGAATGGGGTGTCTGTCGCACGTCCCTTATTGTAACGTTTAATGATCCGTCCAGCATGAAATGCCAGCGCGGCGACCGCGTTTATACAGAGCGTCCCAGAAGATACACGAGCTCGACGGGTGGCTTTGTTTCCTCGCAATATTCGAAGTCGATTTCTTTTTCCAGCGAGAGGATGCCGTCTCGTCTCGAATCTTGAATTTAAAATTGCAGATACACGGAAAGAATAATTAAAGAAAAATTTAGTATACAAATCTAAAAATATTTTTATTATAGACCATTAAGATAATTATGTAGAAACTTAAATATGCTAAAAAATGATGACGATGCTACAAAAAGTTTTAACATTCTATAGTAATCAGTGTCCTACATAATTACTTTGATGGTCCAAACAAAATGATTTTCAGATCTGTATTTCAGCAAAATCGTTCTTTCCGCGTAGAATCCGCCTCGAGCCGAACGATGAAAGGATTTACAAGCGGTTCTCTTTCAATGACATCCTTACTAAAGCGAGGCTAAACTTTAAGTTTCATAGGGGGTGGCAGGCGGTGTATACGCGCCGTTCGTCCGTATTCACTTCGCTTTCTAGGGCACTTAAGATCGTATGGATCGCTGCGCGTTGGGCGCGTCCTCGTTGCTGAAACTTTTCAATAGATTCATACGTAAAGTTCGCCGTGATAGAGTCACCTGTTAGCGTACGGGTCTCGACGGGCCGACCAGGCGTCGCTCGAGGGCGAGCGGATCGACCGGTCGGTCGGGCTCGGTTTCGCTGCCTCGAAGACCTACTACGGGCGCGTGTAACGCGTCGGGAAACGTAGGTGAGCCGTAGGTGAGAGACACGTAGGTAAAACCACATAGGCAAGGGGGAGAGGTCTATAATCTCCGCCGGGCGGCGACGAGCGACGTAGCCTTTCTACGGCGCGATGTCGCAGTCGCGCGCGCCTTTTTTTTTCTTTCTCCCCCGGCCACATAGAACGTCGGCTCCCGTGCGCTAGAGAGATGTCTTTATTTAGACAGATCCAGCTACGAGAACGGGCCGCGCGCCGCCGATGAATCCCTCCCGATAGCGGGCTTCGACAGAGTCGATCTTTCCGATGAAACGACGCGAGAAGGCGCGTGCTTTCGAAATTTCGCTCGAAATTTCCAAGGAGTTATTCACGTTCCACGTTTGCGTCGACAGCTTGGAATAACTGAATGATAAACAAGCCGCGCTCGACAATTCTTTTCCGCGCGTATCTATCTGCAGATAAAGAATCAACTGGGACTTAGCCACGCTCGGCTTGGAAACCGGTTTCTCTTATGTCAAAAACTTCTGCACGCGTATTACGGACGAACGCCTGGAGTTTTTTCTTCTGCAGTCCTCGGATGACAAAGTCGTAAAACGTTACCTTTCTAATTTTCATACAACAATGAATTTCTTATACGACAGTTTCTCGGTAAAATCGCCGTTTTCGTAATCTACCCGGGAGTCATTCTCACGCGGTTATCTCGTCGAAAGTCACTCGGCGTAATTATAACAGTTTTATGCACTTCCCGTTGGTAAACAATGTGGCTGTTACGCAGTCATGCTTTCCACTTAAAGCTAAGTTATTAGCACGGAAGAAAAATATTGAATGTTTGTTTTCTGAATAATTATTCGACCGCAACTCATCTCTGAATAAGAAGCATAGAACAATGTTTTTCTAGAGCATTATCAAATCTGATAAACGCACTAAAGTTTTCGTTTAATTAGGTATTTACGAAATAATATGTTTTTCAAATATCACATCGTGGAGTTCTAAATGAATTCTAATGACTCTAATTGAAGATTTCACTTTGAAAGCGCGCTTTGTGAAAGTAAGCGCTAGTACAAGATGCCAGAAAACCATATGATTTAACATAATTCTTAACGTAGATAAAAAAAATTGGAATTAAGAATAAAATTTTTCTCGTAACTCTTTAAAATCCCAATCAGTCAAATCTGCCGAAAACAAATTTTGTCAAATGTTTGCTATACATTTGGTCAACAAAAAGACACCAAATTTGATGAAAATTTTGTTATATTTAATAATATCAGCAAATTGATGGCAGTTATATGCACAACAAAATCTGCTGACATAATATGAGAACAAAAATTGTCGGCAAAAACTTTGATGACAACCTAACAGCATTGACGGCAAGAATCGATCAAAATTGTCTTATGTACGCTTTGCTAGCAAAACACGAGCTTATTGCTGACACAATACGGATGGCATCGGATTTATCACCAATCTCTGAACGAGTTTGATGTCAACTTGATGACAAACCTAACACACAACAGATCAATTGCTATCAATTATTGAGATGACACTTTTATTGCTAATCTTTCCTTTTCCGATTTAAATGATACGTGCAAATTGTGCAAGTTATAAGTCTTTACATTGAAGAGAATCTTATAATTTTTTATCTTATAATGATAAAGCACGAAATTGTAAAAATATAAAACTATGTTATAATAATGTGTACAAAAATAAAATTAAATAATAGCTAATTGAGTATTTATATTATAATTTATTGTAGCACAATAAATACATTATATCACATAGAAGGATAATGAATATGTAAAAAATATAACAAAAAACTCTTAATATATTAATATAATATTTTATATATAAAAAAATATTTTATGTATTGTTTCAGATCACCGGTATCGTATTTATTTCGGTGGGCGGGGTGATTTTGGTTGTTTACAGCGGGTACAGCAACTTTGTGGATAGTTGGTTCTTTGCAGCCCCACTTTTAATGATAGTAGTTGGTATCATAGTCTTCCTTGTATCATTCTTTGGATGCTGCGGTGCTCTAAAGGAGAATCATTGCATGATAATAACGGTATGATTCTAAATAAAATAAAATAAAAAACACTATTATTTAAATAGTACTAATTAAAACTATACTTTTTTTACTTTTTTTCAACAGTAACATCAACACAAGATTTTGACTTACTCTTTAATAAATATTTTTTTCTATTGTACATGATATAACAAAAAATTTGTTGGAGATATAGTTAAATCGAAAAGTTTTTATTTTGTAAGAGAATTTGATAAGACACAATATCTTATATATTACACCTGTGTAATAATTTTGATTTACTATAGTTCTCGGTCCTGCTGCTGCTGATATTTGCTCTGGAATTGGGCGCTGGAATCACAGGTTACATGATGAGAGGAGAAGTTGGAAATATGTTAGAAAACCGTCTTAACGGTACTTTGCGACAATATGAGCTTAATCCAGATATTCGTCGTTCATGGGATATTATGCAACACGATGTGAGTTCACTAAATTATTTGTACATAAACGTTACAACTATACATTTAAATCTTTATTCATTACTGAAGAAAAAATATTATAATTGATATCATTATGTAGAAAGAAAATCCTTACTAGTTAGATAAATATCGTACTAATTTTATTGTATGTCATTAATAGAATTTGTAATTAACTGAAAATTGAAATATGATTTTAGTTACAATGCTGCGGTATGAATAGCCCTGCAGACTGGCCCAATATTGGTTTCCATGGCAAAACCGTTCCCGATTCCTGCTGCAAAGAGATTCCTGCTCAAAGTCGATGTGATTTGAATTCAGTTCACGTGTACGAGGATGGCTGCATGATGATACTGCAATCTGCTATAGAAAGTAACGCTATGATTCTGGGAGGAGTGGGCATAGGGATAGCCCTCATACAAGTAAGTACTAATTCAAACTCTTATCCTAGCGTTATGTTGAAGTTATATTAAAATACTTGCAACTGCATGCAAGTAACTATTGTTTAAAAGCATTGATAAAGGAGAAAGATTTATTACAATGTTATATCTATAAGTAACATTAAATACATAATAGCGTTCCAGTATGCATATTTATAATAGTAATATTAATGAGCAAAAGATAAATTTAGCTATCTGGAAAAACGAAATTGTAAAACAATAATTTCTTTTTCTTTTCAGTTGATTGGAGTAGTTTTTGCGTGCTGTCTGGCTCGCTCAATTCGCCGCGAGTATGAGACTGTGTAAGCTGATAGACACAAATTTTCATTGCAACAAGCCTAAAATGCACTTGTATAAAACCTGATCTATTACACAAGCTGTCACTATTATTTTTTCCCTTATTTCGTTATCATTTAACCATGCACAATTATATACAAAAAGATTTTCTTTCTTTTGCTTCTATTCTTAACACATTGCAAAAAAGCCGTTAATTATTTTTTGTCAAAGAGTGCGTGAAAACGATTTAAAGAATCTCCAAAGAATTTCATTGCTATTTTGGTATTTGGGCCTTATCTATCAGATAAAAATGTTACACACGTATGTTTTGTATGTTTTTACAATAGGCTCTCGAACAACTTTGTATATTAATGATAACAGAGTATCTGTTAATCTCATAAATTATACATTTTTTTATAAATGTATATCTAATTTGTTCAGTGTCATTGTGATACTGTTATAGTTGAGCCACGATAACCATACATCGATAATAAAGTTACAAAATATAAATCACTATAAAATGCATTGAAAGCTTCTTTTTATTTAATGTCTGCTTCACGTGAATAATTGTTTAGCTTATTAGCAAAAGTGTATTTTTGTCGTTTCTATATATTTTTGCTTCATAATATTTTGCATGATGTAATGTATATTGATATTGTTGTCGAGGCTCTGCTATAATACTCAACAGTATCATCTTCAGGTTTCAAGAACGTTCATGTCTCTTAAAACTTCATTTTGCTTTTGGATCGATATTATGTTTTTATGAGAGCATATTTCATATGATATTTTTAGAAGAACATAGGAACAAATTTAATAAATATGCATATATGTATATATTAAACTCGTATGAATTTTATCGTTGTTATATTTATATATTGTCATTATTATAATATGTATGTTCATTTTGATTTAATTCAATATTTTGAGGTTCAATCTGAAAAAAAATGTGTGTGTGTGTGTGTGTGTGTTTGTGTACATCTTCTTTGACAAATAAAATTTATGTCAAATGAAGAAAGCTACTAATTAGATAACTCAAGATGCAAAATGAAGTATTAAGATATATGAATATCTTCTCAGCATTAACCTAATGGTGTATGATGAAGGGCATTTCCTTTATTGCATGTTATATAATCCATTCAAAGAGAAAATTATAACCAGTTAATAGGATATACTATACTCGTGAACTGCAAAGAAACTGTGATTGAAAGTAACATGTGTCAATGCGCAATTTGTCTTTTTTTATATATCTACTTCTAATTTGTGGCTAAATGGTACTTTTCAGATTAATGAAAAATTTCCGTGTTTAACAAATTGAAAGACATAAAAAAAAATGTTAGCCTCAGTTTGCAATTGCATGTTAACTACACGTATATGTTGCCGCGCGCGTGCTGTGCGTTCAATAGAAACAAGAAATACTATATATCTAACATTAAGCTATTTTGTTGTTTACCACAATGTAAAGTTTACATAGTGTTACAATCATGAAAAATGTCTTACGAGATGTATAAGTGTATAGAAATAGACAAAACATAATAGTTGTTCATGTTATATGAAAATTATAGTAAAGCGTAATTCATAACAAAATTATTTCAACAAGAGGATATATACTCAGAGAACTTATACTCAGTTAAACAGCAATAGAATTGCTTCAATTTAATTATAAAGTGTCGTTTCAAGCCGATGTTGGCAATATAAAGTACTTGTTATTGAAATCTACATTTTAATAATATCATAATACATAAAAACTGTGAAGTGTTATCTTTTGTTTTTCGTTGTTTGTACTACATATACATATACGAAATTATATTGCTTAATATATGCCATAAAACTAGATGTTTTTTTCAAATATTTTTATGTTCATACCTAGTGATTTAATATTTTTACTTACAGCGAAACCACAGCACACTGATCTGCCATCAATTAGGAGGCATTTTTCATTATATTGTTCATCATACATTGATTAATAAATACTTGTAGATTCATTACGACCGTAATCATTCTTATTGTGCTTACAAATATATACTCAAAGAGGAATGATGTCACAAGTATTTAGTGTACAGCGATATCTTAAGTTAGTGATGTTTCGGTATGCATGTATGTAATGCGAAATTACATACTTTAGAGAGAAAACAAATTGGCGTCTCTCTTCGCTTCGCTTTTTCTTATAAACTGAAAAAAAACGAAATAGCAATATGCTTTAAATATTAATATATCTTGTTAAATTTAACTAATCAAATTACTGCCAATATCTGCCAAAAATACATGTCACATGCAAAAATATGAAATATGAAAAAAGGAAAGAGAACAACTAGTCGAAAAATGTATCCGATCCTGTTTACAGATATTACCAATGGAATGCTGATCAATTTTGGCACATGACAAAGTGCCTGTTAAATTATGTGCCATGTAATGTCTGATCTATTTTTTCATGTGATACGTTTGTACGAGGTTTGGTAATCTTTTGCGAATTATATACAATGTGTATCATTGTAGGAAGTAGCATTCAATGTAGCCATCATTCCTCTTAATTTTTTGTCAGATTTAAATGAAAAAAAAAATGAATGAGCTATTTCTGCATAATCTTCCTCAGAGTGCAGAATGGACAAATTGTGTAACGATTAATTGCAAACAAACTTGTGTTCTGATAATTTAATATTACCATAAAATAGTATATATTATATTTGAGTACATGCAGTCTTGGCATCTGTTTTAATGCCTCCTCATCTTTTTCTCTTTTGACAAAATACAGTCTCTAATACTTATAATATATACGATGTTGTAGTAATCTTGTATTAAATTTAAATGATTTTCTGTGTTCTACGAAGAAAAAAAAAAGGCAATGTACTCTTATTCGTAATCGACGGTGCCCCGTGAAATATATATACGTATGCGTGTATATATAGTGTCATTATGTAATGTCAGCTGTACACATAAATTCTGTACATTATGTACCAATGGTATAACAAAATTAGCGCATCTTAACGTCTAGCTCGATTTAAATGGAGTATCAAATGAAAGCTAGCTCTATCCTATCAATAATTTAGCTTGTAATGTCAGTGAACTCTGATATTGATTCTCTTGCGCTTTATTGTATTATATGCTATTGACAGTCTATTGCTGCAAAAATATTTGTGCATGTTTAGTGCTAAGTTCATTCATATTTGGGACCAAAGCAAAAAGATTAACATTATTTTTACTGAGTAACAAGTTATTTCTGAAAAGAAATAAATGATTCAAAATAATTATGTGATACATTGAAACCTATGAGACTTTTCTTGAACTTTATTCAAGATTCCAGTATTGAAAGAACTTTCAATAATATTGGAAAACGAATTAAATGAGAATGAATTATAATATAAAATAATATAAAATTATTTATTCATTTGCTTCCATTTAAAGGAGAAATATTTTTTGCAACTTGAAATTTATGCCAATTGGATGCCGTTAAATAATATTATGTGCATTTAAGTATGTATGTACATTGAAAATGTACAATACGCTTTAGATTTATACGTAACGGATAAAAGGGAAAAAAAATTTAGAAATTTCACTGCATCTTGTCGATTTCACGAATTCAAGTACCACGATTCAAATTGAATTATGTAAGTTTCTGTAGTCTTGTGTATACAAATGCATAAAAATTTATAACATTCCTTTAGACATACCGAACGTTATTAGAACGTATATGTCTGAAAAAATGGAGAAACGTATTTATTGCAAATAATTTATATGTAAGAACAAAGAGTATTGATATATTTACTATTTTACAATAATGTTGAAATAATTTAAATTTATTATTGGCACACACATACACGCGTACACACAGTGGCAAATGCACAAGATCTCAGAAATAAACATGAACGTCCGTAGGATAACCATAATTGCAGAAACATAGAAATAATAGCTATGAGATATTAAAGTGTGCCTAACATAGTAACGTTTATGTTATAAGTTAATAGAGATTAGAGAGCATTTTAATGATATTAATCTACCGACCATGCGTAATGTAGCTTCGAAACTAGCACCTGTCCAAAACATTTGCTCCTTTTGATTATATAAAATCATCTGTTTGTCAGAGATTTTAATTGAAAATTTTAGACTCTATATGTATTAATTGTACCAGGCAACGCAAAAGACTGATGAAGATTATTGTAATCAGTATTAACTAACATTGGTATTTTACATACAATATATACATATTATATATATTATATATACACAAAAACACACACACACATACACCCAAGACACAACACACATATACACAAATGACTTTGTACTAAATTCTATTTTGGCTGCTTATGTTATTTTTATTATGAACGTAAATTATTAGTCAGTATCGTTGATACAAATGTAACTTCGTTATTATAATGTAACTAATTTACGGCATTTTAGGAGCCAACATGTCCTTAGCACATATTCATCTAGCTTTTATGTATACTAATAAATTTAATGACACTAAGCAGTGTTTTTAATGAAAATCCTTCCCATCTTTATGAACCATTGCAAAATTTGATCTTGCACAGAATATAACTAAAAAGATCTTTAAGAAAAAATAAGGAAAGGTAACAATAATAACTACCGCAAAAATCAGCATATAATAAATTGTATTTCATTCGTTATATCATTAAAAGATTGTTTATCAATATATAAGACTGACCTTCGTACATTTGCTTTTTTCTTCGTTTGACATTCATACTTTTTATACGCGCAAATAAAAGAGTGTTCATGGATCAACTGACTTCCCGGCGTATTGTAATTTTAGATCATCGAAATCGTACAGATAAATGCCACAATGGCTTTTCCTTTGCTTCCTATCCCTTTTTTTTACAAGAGGCTTTAATGTGCCTCAATTTTCGGATTGGTTCTAAAAGAGCATGTTTTCCAGTTATTTAATGTATACACGACATTTTTGGAAATGACAAGATCTATTATTCTTTGTTAATATTTTAGTGATTTTCAAATGCACGCGAGCATATACATGTACATGTATCTTATGTATAATGATCTATTTACAATCCCGAGGCAGGATCAAGACTCATCTCTCACTTAAATTCATAAAGTTGAAACTGCATATTGGCTTACAAAATATAAGAAGCCAAAGTTCGCCGACTAAATTAAAGTCCAAGAATATTCAATTTTGTCATAGTAGGAACTTACGCGATTCGCATATTCTGCACATGCATTTCACGCAATATTTACATTCCTCGAATTTCATGACGAAAAAGTTGTAAAGTGTTTACTTTACACAATAAACTGTACAATATTAGTATTCGTTAAGCAAGCTTCTCTCCTTTGCTTCGTTATTTTTTTAATAAACTATAATTACACTCACACTACTCGATATTTTTAAGCAACTATCTATATTTTAGAATAGATATGTACAAAGTGATTTTAAAATTTAATCACCTTGTTGATTTAACTGTCACATAATATAAAACTACGAGAAATTAAGGAGACGTACATATATACCTGACACATTAAACAATGAAAGTATTTTTAGCATGCTCGAACAGTTCGAGTATGCAACAAAATTTGATATGTAAGTATCCCCTCAAATACAATAAAATAATATAAAAAGTCTAAGAACGCGGTGGATTGCACCAATATTGATTAACACCAATCATTTAATTTTTTTTCTCTATCTACGTTAAAAACTAAAGTTATGATAGAAAAGAATGAGACATCGTTAATTAGAATGAACCAGAATTATCGGTGCAATCACTATCAAAACATCAATTTACACATACATATATAGTATAGACAGAATATAAATTCAGGTCAGAATTACAAGTTTTTTGAATGTACCAGCTTATAAGTATACAGTAAATGATATTTATTTACAGTTACAATATATTTTTACGGATGGGCCCAGACAATTGAATTATGTCTGACAGCGCAAGCATGACGTCTGCTTCATGCAGAAACGTTATAATTACTGTATTATGAACACAAAATTGTATGCGGTAGTTTTGCAGTAGTTAAATTACATGCTGTTAGCCTGTATCTTGAATCAGGCGTCACATGTGAACATAATAATTTAAGACAATTCAATATAAAAATATGGGAGTTTAATTATGGAAAAATGGGCCTCTACATTTACGTCTTATCGTCTATATCTATTAATTACTTACAGTTTAGATTATCAATATTGTTCATGTTATCTCCTATTCTAGAAACATTGTTAGCAGCATTGTGGGTGGTATTGTTTGCAAAACAATACAATCCATTTAAATACTATCTCATTGTAACTTTTAAGTGAAAAACTCCTGTCTCATTATGCTCTAACACACTGTTTAAACACTTGCACGCACATTCATCCATCTTAGGCACATTACATACTCTACATAAAAGCACATCACAATCATGTTTGAGCTGATTTCAAAGTCTTCGCTCACTTGTGTTTCTGACCAACATGATCATAGATAAAGATGTGTACAGGCTATATATGAGACAAGTTGTATGAGAGCAGCAATGATCAGAAGTTGGCATGAGACTAATAGGAGTTTAATACGAATTAAAAATATGCTCATGTAGCATAACGCTTGGTCCAAAGCCGCGCTATGCGATCGTGTTCTTCTCTATTTTGTAGGTATTGCGTGGCTATACTACCTACCAGTGGATCAGCTGTAAGATAAAATTATGTGAGATCCATATAACAATTATGTAAAAAATCTACAAAATGTTATATTGAGAACGAAATTGAGAACAAGATACATTCATTATTTATACATATCATATACCAAATTTAAATAATTATGAATAATGAATTTTTTAGGTACCTACCTGGATTGCAGTCTGTTAAAAGGGAACATATTGACAATAAGACTTTTGAAATTGTCAATGCAGGAGACCAATTATCCTTTAATATGTCCAAGCAGATAACTCCTTGACTATTTATATTGCAATGATAGATGCGTGTTCGGAATGTAACCTATAGAACACAATTTTGTTTTGAAACATAGTTATATATAATGCAGCTGATATAAATAAAATAATTGTAAATTTTATAAAATTTTATAGATATAAAAGATTATTAAAGCAATAATTACTAGCCTCTTTATAAATATTTATTATATAATAAATATTAATATAAATAATGATATAAATGCACTTTGATGTTATAATTGTGTATAAATAAGTGTCGTCATGCAATGTAACACTATCAATCTTGGGAGTATTAACCTACCTTGGGAGGTTTAAAAGGATATTCTGGCGAGAAATGTATATCAAGAAAGAATACACCACCCTCGTAAACCGAGCCTGGAGGACCCAATATGGTTGAAACCCATTCATATAAATTGTCACCTTTTGGGCCTGCACTGTAAAATGAGTCAACAATTAATTTTATTATCTATATATTATTTTTATAAAGTACCTGAACTGTTTCATAATTCGTATTATTATGTAACTATAATTCCAAAATATTATTTCAAAAAGAATTATGACTGATAACAACGATATCGTACCTGCAATTGGGAGGTGGATCTAGCGTAATTTCCGCCAATTCTTTTTGTATCCTGATAAAAATATTAAAAGCATTTAGTAACCACGAATTACTGTAACGTTTGGTTATTAAAAATATACATGTAATTACTATATTGGGAAACACGAGTCTATTACCTCTTAGCAGACGTTCCTAAAGCTTTCGACATCTTTGGATTTGGCTTAGCTTCTTTACTGTCTGGTTTGTTGTCTGCCAAGGAGGAACCACGTCCTCGCCCAGTTCCACTGGAGCCTGCTCCTGACGACATGATTCTGTGACAAAACATATATATTATTCGTTCCACATAAAATTCTGCAAATTAATTTAACGACAATAGATAACAGAAAGATAAGTATGATAAAAGTATAATTAATAATTTTCGAAGAGAGCAATGTAATGTATATCGCGTTTCCGTCTTCGCCATAGTTGTATGATGTACAAAACATAAATTCATTGCAAAAAAAAAAAGAAGAAACACTGGTAAAAATCTTGTTCATGAAAACTAATGTCACATGTGCAAAACAAATGGAGCGGAGCAAACGGATCTCGTTGGAATAAATCGGAATCAGTTAACAATTCGAATGGAGCGATTCGGAGCGTTGAAAAACGCCAATGTATAAATTGACAATGCACCGTGAATCAAACCGCTTCCGAAAACGGTTGTCTCTCTACCTATTACGCTTTCGACAGGGTGGCGACGTGTCGTGCAACAAAGAGCCTCGATCGACACAAAACACACGATTTTCCGTCCCTCACCCTCAATCCTCCCCTCCCTTTCCCCGCGAACAGAAACATAAACATCGCGCGTACTTGATCGTCGCCGGATAAGTGTCCCGTCGCACTCGGGACGGATATCGTTTTTCTCGAACGGCGTCGCCGTAAAGCGGCGGCCTAACCCGAAGCCCGAGGAGAAACGTCGGCCACGATACGCGAACGATGTGCGGACCGACGGACGTACGTGACGATCCGCCGGGTCGTCCGAAAAAGAAAGGGGCAAGATTCGTTCGACGTCATCGCGTTGTCTCCGCCGACTCGGGCGGACTCGAGGGGAGTTCAACGCGCCCAAAATTGATTTCCCTTCACGGAGCGCGGAAGAGCACGCGTTTTTTTCTCTCTCCCTCTATCTTTCTCTCTCAGGTCGAACGCCTATCTTACACGGCGAACGCCGGGAACGACGTACATTGTCCGGCGTGTCGTGTCTACATGGGTCACCCTCTCCGTCGTCTATAGATATCCGTGTCCCTTTTCGGGACACACGCACACGCACAGTGCCACTTTTGGCTGTCCTAACCCTCTCCTTTTTCTCCCCCCGCGATTCGTTCGCGAGCCGAGGCGGCGACGGTGAGAAAGGCGCGTCGCGCCGCGCCGCGTCTCGATGTACCTCGTGTCCGCGATGTGTCCACGCCGTGTTTGCTGTCGTCTCGCGGCAAGCCTAGCTTCGCCGGGTCGCCGACGGTGTAGGAGGAGAGGCAGGGGAGAGCGGGGAAGGACCGGTCCGCCGCTTCAGACGCAAGACCCGCGAGACGTTCCCTCGGCGCGGCGACGGTGTCGCCGGGATAATGGAGCCGATCGGGGGCGGGATGCGGCGGCGGCGACGGCGGCGGTTTCGACTTCGTTATTGTCCTCGAGTCACGCGGGAGTACGCGGAGATGAGCGCGCGAATAACGCGCCCTGTGCGTCTACGACGAGATCGCGCTGCCCTCGATTACAGCAACAGCGGCACTCGCGACAAACGCGCGGCGTGTCGGCGCGGTTCGATGAACGAGCCGGATCGACGATGACGGCGACGGCGACAACGCCGAGTTCGCGGACGAGGCAGCGGATTTCGAATCGCCCTCGCGGATTGTCCCGTCCCGGAAGCCCAGCGCTCCTCAGGCCCTCGTCCTCGTAACGCGACCATTCATCTCGCTTTCATGTCCCGAAATCGCGATCGCGGCGTCCTTCTCCCCTCGGCGAGCGCCGAAACGTGCGCATCTCTGCCGTCGCCGGATGTTGACTCTGTCGCCGCGGCGGCGGACGCTGGCAAACCTGAAAACGCGTTTTCGCGAGCGCTGTGATCGGAGCCCGGCGCGCCCGGCGCTACCGGCACCCGCAGCCGCGTTTTTCCCCCGCGACCTCCGACCAGGAGATTCCCTAGCGCGCCGTGAGAGCGCGTAGTCGTCGACTCTCTCTCTCTCTCGCTCTCGCCTCGCCACCTTATGATATTATTTATAATCTTGAAGTAGTAGGCACAATTAATTAAAAATTAGAGTTAAAAAAAGGGCTACGTGCTGTTAATATAATGTATATTTAGATGTCAAATTAAATTAAAAATAAAATAGAAATACGTTAGATGTCAAATTAAATTAAAAATAATATAAAAATACAAACTGCATAAAACAACATAAATATAATTTAAGCATTGAAATGGTCGATTAATAAAAACGCAAGGTCAATGTAAGATTGCAAAAATTATAGAGACAAAGTGCAATTCTCACTGAAGATGACCCAATAAGGGTCGAATCGTTTGTATTTTTATATTATTTTTAATTTAATTTGACATCTAATGTATTTCTATTTTATTTTTAACTTAACTTGACATCTAACTATACATTATATTAACAGCACCAGGCTTGGCACGTAGCCCTTTTATAATTCTAATTTTTATTTATAATCTATTTTTACATCATGTTTTCACTTAATGATGAGTTTATCTCTCTTTCTCTCTCGTCTTATTTCGTATAAACTTAATTCTGTGTAGCTGGCAAATAACACATATACATACGTGCGCGCGCGCGCATGAAATAAGATGGGTACTTTTTTTGTTTGCCAATTAAATTAATCTGAGATTACTCGAATCTCCGCTCTATCCTCCGAGATTACTCGAATCTCCGATGGTACGTTAATTCGCGCGAATTTTCTTTGTATACAAACTTATTTTTAAATTCTATTACATATGCATTATTTCTCTATAACACATCTCCAAAATAGATCCGATTTTTTCGAATTTTAAATAAATAATTTGGAAGCTTTCTTCCTTTTCTTTCCATAAAATTATATCCTTACATAAAAAAATATCATATATTACAAAGATTGAAAATCCAAAATTAATGTTTCACATTTTGCAAATAAATAAAATTGTTCTTTACAAAAAACCGTGAGTCTCAAATTACGATAACACCTTAATAATTTGCATTTTGACGTATTGGATCGGACAAAGCATATTTCCTTCTTGCTACCTCCAAACGGATGTTCTTTATTTACCAAGATAGATATCGAAATGCTTTGTATATTTTATAGCGATTTCCGGGTATCTACCTGTCTGTAATCGAAACCGAAACACGAGACGCGCATCGATTCCGATGAACAATACAGGCGCAAGTCTAATTCTAACAGCTCATGTTTTGTCCGTCGTAACTATGACTACAACTCGTTAAGCTTAAGAAAAAAGTATCGCGTCGAAGACGTACGATCGTATAGAAGACGCTCGGCGGAAGTGTGCGAATTCACGTTAGAGACAATCTCGGCGAAATGAATGATAAGGATGACAGCGCTTGGGTGTTCGACTCCTTGATTGGGTTTTTGCAAGGTCCCATTTGGTCCTCGCCCCTGCTGACCTTCATCGAGGAAAAATCCCTCGGTTCGTACAGCCATCGGGGATGGCTTTCCTTTATTTTCTCTTGACTCGAGTTCGTCTTCGACTGAAATTTCTTGATACGCAGTAAGAAAGAAAAAAAAGAGAAATCTCTTAGCGTAACTTAATTAATGTGACTTAATTAACACCACATTCGTCTATTGATATCTTTCGCAATACATTCGTATAATTTCTCCGCAACGAACATAGAAATCTTCGTTGAAATTAAAAATCTTTCCGCTGTATAACAAAGCACATTTTTATCTGTAATAACGTAAAAAAGTATTATATAAAGTCTTTTCAATGTGTAGTTTTCGAGGCCAACACCGAGGACTGCGAAGAGTATCGGAAAATATATCAGGAGTATAAAAACTTAGTCGACCTGCTGCTTGGATGCTTTATGGAAGATATGGGTATCACACCGGAACAATTCGAACACGCGTGTACTGTTAACAGAGATACAAAGATCCCAATACATTTTCAACAAGTATGACCATTACGCACACATACACACACGCTCGCATAAGTCTGTACGAAGAATTACGTTTCATTCGTGTTTTGTTTCATAAAAGAAAAGAAGATTGACACATATTGTATAATATTTGAATTAACATAAAAATGAATGGCAGAGATGTGAAAATCAATTTACTGTATTTTTTATCAACAATTCCGTCGTTTCTTTTTAAAAAATAGATATTCCGTCGCGTGTTTTATAGAATCTGTTCGAACAAATATGGGCGGCGAATGAGTACGAGATATTCAAAAGGATGATGATACAAAAGAACTTGGAGCTCCAGCTGCAGGCGTTAAATATGATTGAACAAAAATACGGTCTCACACCTGCCTCCCTCGTGTACGAAACGGATGGTTTCCTTGACGATGAACTGGTCATGGAGGATTTAATACAGTATGTTATAAATATAGCAATATTTAATATTAATTCAATATTAAATATATCAAAATAGATTTTACATATATATATATGTATATATATATATATATTGTATAGAATTAGAGACGTTCGTAGAAATCGGTTTTTGTATTGAAAAAATAGGAATCATATGTATGTGCAGCAAACGTGTTCTGGAAGATCAGAGTGAGGAGGAACCAGATATATCCTCAAAAACAACGTTGATCGCTGAACACAAGCGCTTAGCTGCCGAATATCACAATGAAAGGGCGTTATTGGAAGAAGCATTAAGAAGATCGAAAGATAGTTCCAGGAATACTTCAGACAACGACGAGTCAACGGAAGAAGTTGAGTGTGCCACCGTGTCAGCTGAGAAAGAGCCATTAGACAAACTTCAACTCAGAAAGACCGAGCCTCTCAAACCAATACTGATTTCAAAAAAGAAATCTGATGAAGATGAGGTATTCACTTTTAGTTTATTTGCATTTATATAATATTAATATATGTACAAATAATTTTTAAACACGAGTAAAAGATTCCAATTTGCAAAAACGTATATGGAAATGTATTGTATTGCTTGCATTATTGTAGATGAATGTAGAAGATATTAAAAAAAGGCAAGAATACCTGAAAGCCAGACGAGATAAACTTGTAGCTTTGAAAAAGGAAGCTAGGAGCCAACAGCTAGAGATGAACAAAACTCGGCCGAGCTCGGCTAGAGTAGTTGCCGAAGCGACTATGAAAGGACAACAAGAATTAGAAGAAGCTCAAGCCATAGATCCTTCAATACTTCAAGTACGAAGGGCTCTTGCAGCCCGACTGAAAGCTGAAGTTGTGCATAAGTAATTTTAATTCCGCATTATTATATTATACGAAATATATTATATATTGATTTATCATAATTAACTGTAGAAGTTTTAAACTTGCAATTCCAATAAAGTGCTTCACACAAAAAACTAAATAATTGTGATATCTAGAAAAGTAGTACACGCAAAATTGTATTTAGACGTGCGTCAGATATATAGTTTGTGAGAAATGTGTGAAAATCTATGAGTTGTTTTTATATTTTACATCTTGTTATTTTAAGAATATTTTTATTCCTGATATATTTTCATAAAAGATAAAATAAAATATATTTAATATTTGCAAATGTATTCACTCATATGCTATTTTATCAAAAGTCTGATTTTTTTAACAAAACTATGTTCAACTATGTTTAATAAAAAAAGGATACTGCATTTAAAATTTTTTTTCACTATTATATAAGATATATATGTTTGTATAAGTATAAAATATTCAATAATAAGGATTTATAAAGTGCATATTTATAAATATATGAAAAAGTATTATAAAATAACGTTTAAAAATAAATTATTTTACATTAATTAGATTAGATTAAATTAATTATCAAGCACATTGCGTTTCTGTATTCAACAGAAACTCAAGTAGATATTAAGGTAGATTAGCTTCGCTAACAAGTATTCATCTAATTTTTAATTTTATTTAATTAAATATTCTTCGCACTTCTACAACACACTGTATTTATATAACACACATTTATCATTCTCACTGTTTTGCCTACTACTTTCTAATAAATGAAATGGATTCATAGCATAACACTAGCAATAAGTACACTATATATGTATAAATACGAACTTTTTTCATCATTATTTAATTAAATACTAACGTATATTTCTCTGTAGAATCATGAAAATCAATGTCTATCTGCAGTACGTAAAATAAATTCATATAATATATACATATATATATATATATATATAAATGTGTCATGGATATTTAAAATATACATATTTAGTATACTATACATATTTAATATAATATATTTAGTATGATTATAATTAGTTTGATAATTTTAAATTAAATTAAATTATTTCTTTTTCTGTCGCTGCAGATTGATCTATTTAATACTACAACAATCAATTAATTTTGAATATTAGAAATGAACTGTTCATTATAATGAAGTTAGAGAATTTGATGATATATTAGGTAAAAAAAATTCGTGAAAGTTAAACAACTTTTTTTACAATAGTTTTGTGCTATGAATCCTGTTTATTTAGATATCACTTTTGTTGCCTGATTGTTTCTTTCATTCTCCAGTAGAATAAAATGTAAAATATCCTTTTTCAATTACAATCATTCACTTATTATCATAATACACACAGGATTGTATATCTTACTTGCTCTTAATTCACAAATGTCTCGAATAATTTTTCATATAAAAAGATTTTTTCTGCACATATATATATGTGTGTGTGTGTGTGTGTATATATATATACTTTCAAAAAGAAAAAACTTTTTACCTTGTTTTATTATATAATTAAAACGCATGCTAGTATTAGCATGTGATATTGTACAATGTGTGCACGTCTCGACATATTTCCTTCCATTAATATTATATTATTTAATATCAATGTGACGGTTGAAAAATGTATGTTTACGATTTTCTCTCTTTTTCTCTCGGCGACGGTTTTGAGGCAGAATGTTTTATACTGTCATATCATATGTTCAAATATGTTCTATATTATATAATATTATAATAAATATGAAATATATTGTATTTAATAGAAGACATAAGATAAAATACCAACAGAGCAACTAATAAACATAAGATTATAATGATCTTATGCTTGCAAATTTAATTAGATTAAAAGTTTTATTTTATTTTATATTAAAAGTATATTTTTATTCGACAAATGTGAATTTGTAACGATAGGAAAATATATTCAGCACATTACGTTTTTTCAAAATTTTAAAATTTAATACATATCAAATATTAATATAAACATGAAAATAAAAATGTCGAAGCTTGCAAATAATAATCAAGTATGTATATATTATTTATGACGAAATGTATGAGAGCGTAACACACTCTGTACAAATGTATATATCAAATTTCTCAATTTAAATAGTACGTGACCGCATTTTTACTCTCTAATATCACTTAGATATTAATTCATTTGTTTTTTTTTTACTTACATTCTTTACACCCAATAACATTCTAGGCTTAATATTTGTGTTCTTTATTATCGAATAAATTGTGGATATATGTAAAACACATAAAGAACAACATTACTCAGCATTATCTTACTTAACTAATTAATATTAGCCTTTGTTACATTTCTTCTTTTTGTGATCAGTCCAAGTTGCACAACATTTTATGTACATGTATCACTCAGCTCCAGCGAATTTGCCTACTCAGATATTCACAATTTGTTCATCTTGTGATTGAATTAATTTCTGAATCCCTTCCGCTATAGTAAGAGTTAATATATATGTATATGTGTACATGTGTATCTCCACTGCAATATTTCAAGCATGTGTACTTACAGTCCTAAAGCAGTCTTGAAAATTTTTTTCGGATATTAGGCATATTGTTGAAAAATCTGTACATTAATTCGTAATACTTTTTTATAAAATCAACTCAACGATAAAACGATATAAAAAATAAAGTTATTAATGCGATACGCGCTAGAAATTATATATAGTGATGCTAAAATTAAATTTTCAGTTAGCTTTACAGCTTAAATAATTCAAAGTAGACACTTTTTTCTGGAGCTGATTCAAATAGATAAATCTTCTGATATGATATTGTAAATTTCAATTTAAAACAATTATATGTCAAAATATAATTGTTAACTAATTTCAAAATGTTATTTACTTTTAGAAAATGAGGTTATTTGTCATAACACTTCATCTCTTTAAATTTAATAGAATAAACAAAAGTTAAAATTTTATATATTGCATCGACATTTTTTTTTATCCAATATATAAATTATACGTTATATTATAAACATGTTTATAATTTAACAAAGCTAAATCGTGTACAAGTCTATTTTTAAGCGCTTTTTCATTCTTGGCTCCATTTTGCCTATCATGTAAATACGAACAATATATTTTATACATAAGCCTAATATTCAAGCGTTTCACGATACATTCAGGTTTATTTTACACATCAAGGATTAACATTGGGCATGAAGTGTGCAAACTGATAAATATACATAAATCAAGTATTTATTGTACAATTACTACTACTTACATTGACAACCGAAAAGCTTGTTGAAAGTATTTCAAAGGGAACTGAATCCTTAAAGAAATTGCATGTTTCTGTTTAATCCATGAGTGTGATTGTTTTACAATTGTTACAAATATACATATATATACAAACTAAACACTACTTCTGTCGAATTGGATAAAGTTTCATAGTGCCTGACCCGTTGAAAAACCGTTTTCTCTATCGCACATTAGGCGATAGGAAATTTACAAATGGCAAAACAAAACGCTCGGTTGTTTTTGTGCGGTACATCATGTACTCTTTGTCTTCTCCAAACTTAATCTTACAACATGTTGTAAGTTCTTTCTTGGCAGACTTATCAGATAACTGATACACTGTGATTACAGTTTAGTCACAGTTAAACTGTGACATTTCAGTTTAACTATGACATCTAGTTTATCACTGTGTCTATCTAAGCGTACACTTCGATTTCCAGTGTATCTGTAAGTCACTAAACTTGGCTAATTTTGGCCAATCTTCTTAGACTATCCATAATTATCCATGAGATTATCTTCCCTAATGCACAAGATGTTTCCAGACAAGTGGAATGGACTCTCTATAATTTGTTTAATATCTCTTTTTTTTTTTAACGCATTATACAGTACATCGTGCTACATCATATTATGCCACAATACTACCACTGTTTGTTTTATTAAAGAAAGTTCATTCTTCCTTTGTTTTATCGATACACTCGACTGATATAGCTTACTTAGTTTTCATTCACTCTATTTATGTTTCACATACTATACACGTGTCAACACAGACAGACTTATGAATGAGTGCTCACCATACATTTTTTTAAAAGCACTTATTGTTGTGTTCATTCCTTAGCAAGAAAGCTCAATCTTTTCCGACAATGAGGGAATAGATCTGTTTTTACATGTAGGAGGGTCATGAAATGATAATAGCAATTAAAAATCACAAATGTTCTTGTTCTTTTCAAGTTTGCCTACTATGACAATCGTTGTCGTTTTGGGGAAGGACTTAATTCTGAATCTTCATCCTCCTCATCCGAATCTCCCTCGTAATCGACTAACCCCTAAAAATTAAATTTATATCAATCTTAATTTCATATTAAATCTATAAATTAACAAAAAATTATTTGTTAATGCAAATTGCAATTATTAAAATGCTATATAAATATAATATTCCAAATATATATATATTTCTTTCTTGTTACCTTTTTAAACAGTGCCGTTCCTGTTTTTTCTACAGTGCCAATAGCCGGAGAAGGATTTATGTCCGAAGCAATTGGCGATTCATTCGTTGTTGATGAGCTATTATTTATCTGTGGTTGTTGCGAGGTAATATTATTATTAGCAGTATTGTTGTTTAATACAGATTGTTGTTGCTGTTGCTGCTGATGACTTTTTGAATCTACAGGAACGAGATTGAGAGCAAAATTTAAGGATGATAATAATATTTTAGCAGAAATTCGAAATACAAGATCAATCATCAATTATTGTGACATCATTGCCTCACCTTCATCAAATTCTTCCTCTTCATTAAACCATAATTCTTCTTCTTCATCTAGCTGCCTCTGATCCCTTCGATACCGACTGTTCCGTAAGATTGATGGGACACTATAAATAATTTCAATACGTACGACTTTATAAAATAAAAATAATTATACCTTCTTAGTAATATGTCGTATTCCATATAATATATGTGTCCATACATGTCTTTTATCTTCTTTTCATTATAAATATAAAAAGATACATCAATGTATATACCTGTCAATTGTAGCTCTATCACGATCTTTCAATTTATCTTGATGTTGTTCATACCTTAATTTTAATGCTTTGAATGTTTGTACATAATCAATTGCTTCCAGTTCCTTTGAGAAGTTTTCAACAACATGTGAACATAGTGACTTAATATCCTCCTAAAACATAGCAAAATATATAAATTATAATACAATACTACAAATTCTTTCTTATATATTCTTCATGAAAGCAAAAGCAATTTTTACTTACCAATTTGATAAATTCAAACATTTCCAATATAGCCGAATCTAAAAGATTGTATCTACCATTGTTTCTTACAAATGCATCAAATACAGGTGTAAACAAGTTACCCTTAATTATATATCTATTATAAAATTCATCCTTTAATGCTATAATCTTTCTCATGAACCTTAATGCACATAGTACTAAAAATGTGTGTGTTGATTTCATTAAAACCAATATTCTTCTGAGTAAATCTTTGTTTAATATGCAATTTTTAATGTGATACGTATGATGTTCCACACAGAATGATAACAATTCCAAAATCAATCCCAAAAGTTGTACTGTTCTGTAATCCTCTCTCGCAGGTCGTTCTCCAATCGTGTTTGCCAGGAGAGGGGCTATTAAAGTACCGATACTATTTTTGTAAAAGTAATTTAAGAAATCAGTCTTTTCTGATTTGTTAACAGAAGCCAACATGTTCTCTGGGTCCAGAAGTAAACGTAGTACACCAGCCAACTGCACTGCTCCACCCAACTCAGGATCACTGTCCCCGACAAGTTGAGCAACTATTACATTCACTAACATTTGGTCCTGTTCCGTGTTATTTATCTGTTGTAATGTATAATCTCGTACAACACTTGGAGAGTATTCCACGATATAAGTCAATATATCTATACTGGCCGTTTTTGTTTGTGCATCATTCATTGCCAAAGTGATTTCTAGAGCAGGGAGTATACCAAGTGCTGTTAATGTTTTATAAAACGCCTCCTTTCCCTGGGGCTGAAGATTTTGCGAAAAGTTGCAAAATTCTTTTAAAAAAAGGACTAAGTCACGTCTCTTGCTATCTAAAGTTGCTTCGTCCGTTAACTGACGAAAAAGTTCAGTAAGAAATTTCTCATCATCCTGTATCAAAGTCACTATTTCAACTTTATTGAAGAATATAAAACTACTCAATGTACTCAGCATGTTGTCTTCGAATACACTCGGGGTTGGCAGCACTACATCTTGAATGTATTGAACTCTGTATGTTTGATGGATTTTAGCTAATAGTTCGGTATTTGTAATAGGAATTGCTTGTTTAAATCTGGCTAACTGTCGAAGATACTCTCTATGCCTCTTTGGCTGAGATAACGTTGGCTCGTATTCCAGACAGCCAACAACATCAAAAATTGTATCATCACTGAACATAACTTCAAATAACGCATTTTTATTGAGTAAGAAAATATTTTTAAATATATCATAAAGATGATGTAATCCCTCAATATTTTCTAAATCCTCACAAGTACGAAAAAGATTTAGCAATTTCTTAATGTAACCTTCTGACTCTAATGCCACTGCTAATTTCTCTTTTCTCATTGGAGACGTTAAACAATTCTCTATGAGCTCGTTAATATCTTCCAATCGACTAAGTTCACATGGAGGTAATTCGATAGGTGGTGCTGCATCTGACATATCATCAAACCGCTCATCTTCGGATTCTTCCACAATGTCTTGCGTAATTTCTACAGATGGATCTTTCCCTTGAACCTGACAAATTTTTTCCCATATTTCGTCACAGCCAGCCTTTTCTTGAAAACTTAGGGCTAAGTCGAAATTATCTCCTTCAGACCATACAATCAAAGTATCCTGAAATCACATGTGATACACATATGTATTTATTTATGCATATCCATATATAAATTACATAAATCAATATTAACATGTATAATAATACAAGAAAATACTGATTCTTTAATATAAAAATTTTATTAATAAAATTTGCATTAAAATATTTTTATTTTATAAAACTTTCTAATGAAAAAATTAAATACACGAATCAATTCACTTAGTTTTCCATTCACAAATATTATAACTAGATAAAAAACTTTGCACAAGATAGTAACCAAGTAACATAATATCTAAATTAATAATATTAATTATGCTAAAAAAATCATAGATCCTTGCAAGAGTCATAAGAAAAACAAATTCATAAAATTCTCTTATTACCTGTTGTTTCTGATATGCCGTATCAGGTTGTATCTTACTCTCCAGCAAGAGAGAGCCATCGCTTTCAGCCCTTACCAAGAGGGAAATTCCCTTTAATCTCTCTACATAGGAAGAGGAAACATGACCCGTACCACGATCATCCCATTGTCTATCCGCATTAAGAGCATACAGTTTTACTCTTCTACGTGTATCCGTCATATTGTAAAACTAATTAGTACACTCTCCGTATCACCAACTATTCCGCATGCCTTTCTCAATTCACTCAATCTTTGGCTTTCTCAGCAGTTATCTCTATGGGAGAATTCTCAGATACCTGTTGGAGCAACAAATGGACAAAAATCTAGATATGTTAGACTTCCGCATGCCCTTGTACAGCCCATCAAGGTTTATTGTTATTGCGTCATACATATGGTATAAACAAAACGTTCGGTAATGTGTCAGTGTCTTTCTGTTGAAAGGCGCTGCATGAAAAGTCGCGCTTGATGTCCGCAACTCTCAAGCGGAACCTCGTGCAGTAGATAACGTATACAAGTTACACACCAGTCGGTTCCGGCTCCGATCCGACGATCATATGCATACTCCGTATAAAAACCAACTTGGACAGCACAAGCAATGGATGCGCATCATGGATGAACGTGTCGCGTTTCTCCCAGGCTTTTCCTCCGACGGCGCCGCCGTCAGTCACGGCTTCCACGAGCCGCGTCTACGCACCGTTCGTTGAAATCGAACGAACCGTAGGCGCGATCCCTCGCGGGAGAGCTCTACCCGGGAGGCGGATCACGCGCGGGAAAAGTACGCGTGCCCGCGAGTCTCACGTGTCGCAGCAGCAGCCGCGATGTATCGGGATAAGCGACAGTTAGACTCGTCGTCCCGACACGACCGGCACGACGACACGGCTCTCCAACTTGGACACCGATACTCTTGGTCAATGAACGCCGCGCGTGCGACACTCTCCGCTCCGCTGTGTACAATTCCTCTTCCCGCGACGGCGGCGGCGACAGCAGCGGCGGCAGCGGCGGCGGCGGCGGTGGCGGAGCAGCGACGGTGGCAGCGGCAGCGGCAACGGAGGCGACAAACGAGAGCCCGTGATACGTGGTAGCCACTCCCGCGATACAGGACGCTCACAGGAACACGATTATCTCGCGCGAATACCCGTACAGTCGCCGTCGGCTCGCATCGCCGCACGCACCCTTTTACCCCTGAGCTGCACCACTCTAAAATTGACATAGACACCGAGCAGCCACAACACTACATACCGCCATGATAGATCATAACAACGCGCCACGGGGTCCACCGCATGACACGCAGGGACGCGCGGCGCGAGATTCGAACGAGATTCTGACGGGCGCTGACGAGGCCCTCGACGACTCGCGCCGACGATAGCCGAGTTCTCTTCTTTTTCTTTCTTTCTTTCGCGACCTCGAAGCGTCGAGCGTCTACCGCAACCTCTATACGCGTTCGCGCTCGTCGTTTTCACGCGGAATTTTAACGACCGGGGAAAGTTCGACGCGTTTGAATAGTATACGACGGCAGCGACGATCTCGAGAGTCACGCCGTCGGTAAAGCGACAAGTGTCGGCGAACGTGTTTTGTTTGCCAACCTTCTCCGCGCGCTTTTCCGCGATTTTCCACGACGATCAACGACGTACCGCTTCGCGAGCTGCCGCGATGCGATAATTTCCTCGCCGCGCGAACGCATTTTCTCCAGAATTCGATGGGATTCCTCGGTTTCTGACGTCACAGTCAAAGATGGCCGAGCGACTTCTCGAAGCGATGACTCGGAAATTAATAAATGTCGAGTATTATAATGCTCTATGTGTTTGCGCGCGCGCGCGCGCGTTATTTTATCCAGAGAATATTGTACAGATATATATATATATATATATATATATATATATAAAATTATTTGATATCATTTGGAGCGAATCTGACGGCTTTTTTTTCCTCGAATAATCTCGTATGATAATTCCCATTGCTGGAAACGAGAGATAATTGGACTTTCAAATTTTAATATTGTAAATCAGTGATTCGATTCGATAGCGGTTTGAAAAATGGATCGCTGCTCGTAAATGAGATCGTTACATCATCGCGATATCTGTTAAAACTTGATAGCTCAACAGCCATTCGTGTTTTTCCTTTCTCGTTTCTCCGCGGATGCGGCGATAACTTTGTTGAAAAGGACACTGCGCATACGTAATGCACGCGACACCTCGGAAGGGATCGCAGAGAAATAAACGAAATATCGTGCGGTTGCGTGCTCGATGGAACGGGATGCGACGTGCGAAAATTAATTGCGAGTATAGTGGGAATATAAAATCGCAACTGCTCCTCCGCGTCCAAATATCGACATTCGCGATAGACGGATCGTTGAAACAAACAAAAATAAAAAAGGAACAGATCGATGATCGAGTAACACGAGAACGTACAAATGTTGCATTCATCAATGTTTATCGTACTATTGTAGAAAATTACTCCGATGTGTTAACGACAGACATCGTTGTTGCACACTTCGCTTTGCGAAATCGAGAGAGTGCGAGTTTTCAAGATGTTAAAATGAGGTTATAAATATCTTTCGATTGATCAATAAAACTTGGCGGATACAGTAATGTCAGTTTTGTCGTTTTCTTCCGTCTCACGTAGCATATGCTGTTCCATTTGCTTTAACTGCGTGTTTATTATTATTAGATCGGCAGCCCTTTTTTTCACAAATAATGTCAAACGTCATGTGTCACAATAACATTGGCAAGAATGTCACATTGTGAGTGACCTGATGTCCATGTTGAATATATAATATATGGAAAATATCCATTAGAAAGTAACATCTTTCTATTAACAATGAATTATTTTTTTCTGTTTGTTACTATTAATAATTATAAAAAATTAAGAACAAATATAAACACTCGCAACACTCTTATAAACAATCTAAAATTGTATAAAATTGAAGCAATAGATCAGATTATAAATAATTATGCTGGAGGAAAAACCTAATGTAAAAAACTATTATTTTAAATATATAATTAGACTCATTTTAAGAATTTTTTCAAAAGAGTTTAATTTATATTGTAATCAACTCTCTATAGGTTCTCTTCTCTGAATAATTGTCAGGTGTCAAAGTAATACTTTTGAATTCGAGTAGGGAGTTGATATCCAAAGAAATTTAGTTTGTATTAATAGTAATAATAATAATATTGATGTATTAATAGAAGAGAAATATAAAATAATTTACTCAAATTAAGCTAAAATTTATGTACATGCATTTCTTTCTCTCACACATTTTCTTTCTGCATTTTATTTAATTCTATAATAATTATCTAAACATATAATTTTATGAATAAATGTATTCTTATAAAAAAGAAGAAATATATATCGACAAATAAATTACATTTGTGCTAATTATCAGAAATGCTTGTACTGTTCATCACGATAATCAATATCGATATATTATTTTAGTTTTTACGAAAGGATGAGACATATAGCATATTTACATGATAATATAATTATAAATGTACATAAATTCCCATATATTAAAGCTTAGGGATAAAGGTACTCAAATACATTTTTACGCAAAAAATATCAAATTAATTTTAAAGTTTCATATAATTTCGTAAGAAATACTATCGCACGGTTGTAAATAATTACGTAGAGAAGCAAGATAATCTGTAATTATATACAGGAGTAAACACATTTATAAATCTGAAAATTATAACGTCAATGGAATTAATTTCTTGCACTCCGTATGTACTCCGGCAATAATTTATAAAAGAAAGACAAAAAATTATCATTCCTATAAAATCATTTTTCCATGTGATTATGATTGTTGATAGTATAACTTCAGTTAATTTGAGTCTTGAACTTTTCAGTCTCGGTTACTACTAAATCTTGGATTTAATAATCGCTAGAGATTTCTTTACAAATAGCTTTATCTGTGCTTAAAACCCATTAACCCCATAACCAAATGGGATATCGTTCAACAGGACTCTCTCATATTGATCACAAATCCAAACTTTAGTTTTTACAATCCTCAATTATTGACCGTTTGCGTTAATTGAGGCCGATAAACCAAGTTAAAAACTATTATGTTACACAAGATATCACACAATTTTATATTTATTTATTTTGTTGGTGGAGGTGAAAATTTTTGTAACCTACGCCTGCGCAACATTTCCTGTTCGCTCGAAGATTCAGTCCTAGATAAATCTATCGTATCGTTACATGTTGACGCGTCTTCCTTCGGTGTATTCGGAGTGGAAGTGTTTTCTTTCGACGTATTTGGAATAGGGGTATCTTCTACATTAACTTGAGGACTATCGCTACTGACTCCAGAATTCGTATTTGCTGTACCGCTTGGTCCTGGCTTTGAGGATATATCCGATGTACTGTCGATATTGCTTGTAGAATTATTATTTACAGGAATGCTATAATTGTAAGTCGTATGTGTTTTACAAATATTACAGATATATTTATCATTTAGAGAATATTATACTCACTTAGCGGTAGCAGCTGCTGTTTGATATTGATTCATCATTGCATTGGCTGCGTCTAATAAAAGTTGAATTCTTTGCAGCGTTTGTATCCTGGCTTCAACAGCTTGCCGCAAATTACCTTCCATCGCCCTGAGCTCTTCTTCGCTCAGTTCGATTAAATTTGGTGGCGGTACGGGAATAGGTGGCAAAGGTACTATTGTAGGAAATAGCGGTGGGAAAAGCGGAATATTTCCGGTAGGTGGTATCGGATTTTGAGGCGGGGAAGTACTTCCAATATTATTTTGAGATTGCTGCTGTTGCTGTTGTTGTTGCGATTGTTGCTGTTGCTGCTGTTGTTGTTGTGGAGGCATACCTGGAGCTGGTAATCCAGCCCAAAAGACTGGGAAATGAAAGGGTGGTCCTGTTAAATAATAAAAAAATAGATTAAAATAGATAACATTTAATTTTATACTTAAAGTCTAAGAAATAACAAAATCATACCGATAGGGTTGACACCAGGTGCTTGTGGAGGTTGGGGAGGCACCTGCGGTCCAGGCTGGGGAGGATTTTGCTGTCTAGGTGGTACGTTGTTTGGCGTAGGCCTCAAAATGTTCAAACGACACGTCGGACATGTTTGTTGACGTTGAAACCAAGAACGTAAACATGCAGTATGGAAGATATGATTACACGGCAATTTTTTACTAGCTGTAACCATCTCCTCTCTGCGCAAGTATATATTGGATTGGATTAGTCATGTTAAAAGTATCACAAGATAATAATTATATTTATCGCAATACATACCGACATATGATGCAAACATTATCAGCAGCAGCTAATTCCTCAGTCGTTGCATCCGGATAAAGGGTATTCATGTTCCTAATAGCTCTTCGAGACATTACAATATCGTGAAATGCTTTCTTGAAGTCTCGCATTGTATAATACATAGGACGTAATGCAAATAAGGGTAATGTAAATAACTTTATCATTAAGGTCACAAAGGCAACATAGAGGAAAACCTGAAAAACAACATTGCTTTGTTAAAGAAGATACAAGCACATAGATGTACAGAATTATAACATAGATACAAGATATTTGCATCAATTACCTTCAATATGCCGATAATTAATTCTGTATACAACAGGAATACTGGTTTATTATCCCATGGAGTTTCGCTTTGTAGATCGATAGTATGCAAGATATATTTTACGGTAATATTAAAAACAACAGTCAGCAAAATTGCATATTCGAAGCCAAATACAACTTGTACGGAGGGACCTTTAGTGGCTGTTGTATTGTAGGCATAACTGATCATCGTTAGATTGATGGCAAACAAAAGGCTTAATAAAGTAGCGACTCTGAGATGGAACAACCACGTTATTACCGGACTTCTTTCCATCTGAAAGATAGAAGATCGTTAATTGACCGAACATAGATATATTTTGATTATGAATAATGTAAAACTCACGTAATCAACACGGTCCTCTGCAAGCCAGTGAAACGACTTTAGAAACAAGAGGAGAGTGAATAACGCTATAAACTTAGGACTGAAGTCATCCCTGAACACTGTAAACGCCAGACACGTCTCTGTCACGGCGTACCAGATTTTTTCCACTAGGTGCTGCAAAAAACAAGACAACGTTATGAGAAACGTCGACGTGAGGAAGCGTAGAGTAAGAGACTCACTCACCTCGAGCTCGGCAGCGCGTAGGGTGCCGAAAAAGATTTTTCGCAGGAAGGCGTTTATCATGAACGCAAGGATGAATCCTTGTGTGTAAATCACCTGAGCATAAAGCACATATGTAACGGTAATAGAGCGCACATTTGTTGTGCAACTTATCGAAAATGCTCAACGAAAAGATTCAACTTACGGTCATGCTCGGATTGGATTTGGTTATGTGAACGACGGTCGGATAGAACTGTTTTCTTTGATAGTAAGCATTGCCGATAACGACGCACGTTAGCGCGGTGCTTATTAGCATGATCCCGGCCTCCCTCATTTTCGTACCGGGCACTTTCTCGTACAGCCCGAATACTTTCCGCGTTTCCCAAGCGGAGAAATCGCTGACACTTGCGTATCGCACGGAGAATTTGATCGGATCGCACGTTTCCGACGATCTCTGTACCACCTCGACAACTGTACGTAGCGTATGTACAACATGCACACGTATGCGCGCACACATACAACGCCAAGTCGGTATTAACGTGGCGCTGAGATCGTGACAATATTGGTAATCGCGATAATTCTCGAAGTAATTAATCGCGTGTAGAAAATGATTTAAAGGCAGCGTTTTAATGGCAGTGCGCGCCTCGGTTCTCCATTCTTCATTTTCTTTTTAATGTTTTTTAATAAAATAGACGGATATCGCAATCACACCACGTCGTCACTTATGCAATACGCGAAATGTCAACCGTTATGTTGTGACAGCATGCGAAGGACAAGCGGTGCCATATGATTGGTCACGCGAACGATTGTGTCGTGATCGTTGAACCACGTGGAGCGCGATGATTTTCGCTCTCGCCGAAGCACTGACATGTGACGTAAATATTTAAAGAGGAGCGGATGATTCTTCTTTCGAGAAAAAAATTGAGAGAGAGCGTATGCAAATATTATAACGATATAATTAGTCTGATTATAATAGATACATTCACAAGTCAAATGTCAATTATAGTGATTTGTATTACATATTAACGAGCAACAATATGAATATTGCATGTAAATCTGAATTTGTCATCGACTGACAACGAACATAAGGATTATATATTTTAAATGAGAGCGCAGATATACGCAATGACTAGCCTTAAAGATATTTCAAATAATATTTCAGTGTAACCTTTAAAAAAAGTAAATTTGTTAAACTATATATAATTCACAAAAATGTCTTAAATCACGCTTTTTAAGAATGTAATTTTAAACGCTTATACATAAACTATTAGTTTTTTCTTACGATATGCTATTTCTAGTTGTAGTAACTTTCGTATATTCTGCTAATATAATATTCGATATATTAAAAACACCACAAAAGATATTGATTATATAACATATAAAAAAATGTATAAAAATGTATAAAAATTATAGTTTCTTAAAATAACGTATATATGTATATGTGCGTGTGTGTGAGACTACTTCAACATATAGTATTCACAATTATATTTTCTGTTACGTATACATACTGAGAGCTCGTGTTTTCAAGATACTTTTAGGACTCTGACGTTTTGGAGTTCCTAAATGTGCTGTTGCTTTCAATGGTGTTCTACGTGTATCAACTGGAGGTCTACGTACTAATTTAGAACTTTTTGGCGTTTTTACTGTTAAAGGTCGCTTAATATGCGGAGTTCTGCTAACATCTGATTTGTAAGGAGACATATTTGGATTTTCTAGCGTTGTACTGACAGGCATCTTCGTCAATGACGATCCTTTCGCAGCGATGTTTTCTTTCTCATGAATTTTCATGTCGTGTGCAACATTGATCTCTTTAGTGAAAGTTTGATGTACAATTGAATCCTTATTCGAAAATTTCTGATTTTGCAATTCAAATTTTCGTACGGAACAATAATGCTTGTTCAATTCGTTTTGAAACAATTTTGATGACGCATCTATTACTTGCGTTTTAATTTGTGGTGACGCATTTGGAGATAACGCAGTGTGACGTTTACTTTTCGAATCTTTATTGGATTTTTTTCGAGAGACTTGTGTTCTGTTGCAGGTTTGCTTGAAATGTTCAATATCTTTAGTTACATTCGGAGAATGTTTATTTGTATTATCACGACAATGTTTCCTGTTTCCTACATTGCTCAATATAAACTCGGGTATTTTCGTTGTACCCTCATCGAATAATTTCGCTTTGGCCAGTACCATACCAGCATTTTGCGTTCGAAGTTTTGCGACGGATGCTCTTCCAGTTTGTGGAGCCTGTGGTGTATTTTTTCCGGATCCTGATTTAAAATATTTATCTGCATCATTCCAAGATATTTTGTTCGTGCCCTCGAAAACAGTCTTATCTCTTTGTAAACAATTATTTAAGGCTATATTCTGATGACTATTCGCCTTTTTCAATTCATCGATCTTTTTATCGAAATAGGATGAGTTATCTACAAAATCTTTTCCATGAAAAGATGATGCTCTACGTACAGATGTGGTCATATGATTATTATTCAAATATAGATCTTTAAATCCAGAAAGATCTAAGTCACTATTATTTGAAATCTTGCATTGTTCGTTTGAACGAGAAATCAATGTGTTGATCTGATTATGTAAACAGGCTATCTCATCTTTCATATTGTTAGAAATATTTCCATTACACTTTTCGGCAGAATGAGATTGCTCCTCCAAGTATTTATTAGAATAAATCGATTGTTTTTCGATGGGATAAACATTTACTTGTCTTTCGAGTTGAATGTGATGTTGTAAGTTAAATTCTGGAGAAGTATGCCACGATGCAGTTCTTCTAATACGTTTGCTGTAAATATTAATAAAAACAATGATTTATAGAAAACAGTAATTTTATCAGTCTTATTATAACCATATTTTTTATACATATAATAAAAGATTCTATATTTTTTAAAAATAAAAAATTATATGTACTTTTTAATAAGATTTTAAAATATATAATAATTATTAGCATTGTATACATTAAAGAAACATTATGGTTTAAATGTAATTCAATTACCTTATAACTTTCTCTTGCGAACGTCTTCTTAACGATCCAATTTTTCTTGCACTGGGAGATCTTATTATTTTATGTTCTCCCGATCTTCTGATTTTTAATTCTTTACTCAGTCTTTTTGCCAGGTAATCACTTGTCAGAGTATCCTCGATACTAGCCTCTTCTAATGTTTTCTCATAGGCTGTCTGTATATTATTTAGGGAATGTGTAGTTATATCATTCTTCTCGTTGTATATACATCCAAATTCTTGAGAAATACGTGATTCAATCGCAGATACTCGATTTTTTATGTCTTCGTATTCACTCTTAGGAATTCTGACATAATCTTCTTCACAGTGATCACTTGATGAAGATATTATGTCTCTAGGAAGAGAACTAGGAAGAAATGTATCGAATTCTTCCGAATCAGTCTTTTCCTCAGGTGTCAGTATGCATATATTATCACTTTCGTCTGTAGCATCCAATTTTCTTGAACTTGTGCTTACATTCATATGCCATTGCTTATCATTTTTACGATGATTTTTATTTACAAGCAAATTCTGCTCATCACCATCATCTGATAAATCCACAGTGGCATTAATGAATAGGTTGTTATATTCTTGACGAAAATCATTATTTGATGGTCCATCATATTTCATTAATTTCAGATCTGATATTCCATCACTGTATTCACATATTTTATGTTCATCAAAAGAATTGCTTACTGAACTCCAACGTCTTTCATTATACATTTTGTAATTACCCGTATAGGAATCTGATAAGTTACCATCAATGGTCTTCTGAAAGTTTCAAATAAAATTATTATAATTAATATAAGCTATACAATACTTAATAATTACAGCTTTATCTTTTAAGATGTTGATTTATTGATGCTGATTCAGAAGAATTTTTTATTCTACATATTAAAGTATGGCAACAAATTTACTTACTTGTTTATTCTTAGGTACAAATTTGTCTAAACTCAGTCTTAGTTTTTTTGACTTGTCCAATTTATCGGCCGTTCTCCTAAAACATACGTAGTATATTAGTGTATTATATTTCATGTCAATATTATTTAAAATTACATATTAAAATAAATAAATTAATATATGTATAATTTTATATATATATATATATATAGAAAAGGGAGAAAAAATGACATACAGTAATAACAAAATAATAACAAAAGAATAAATAATTTCATACTTTTTCTTTATACTCGGAGGATATTCTCTCTCAGCTACTTTTCGTTTTTTGGTAAATTTATTAGGAACCATATTCTGCATTGGAAGTACAAGAGACTGCGGATGATTAATATTAGATGTATCATCTGCGGCCTTTCCAACTATCTTCTTCAAGCCATTGAACATTCCTGTGTAAAACATTACCCCCCTCATGTTCAAGGTATGTTATATATGTACACAGATATAAGAAAAATTGTAAAAGTTAAGATCTTAATATATCTTCTATAATCTTAATATGTAAATTACACACTCTACAAATTACTAAATTAATTATTAATTTAATAGATATAACAATATCAATTATTCTTATCTTATTAATCTTTTTATTATAAATGATTTGATTATAAATTGATTATAAATTTTATAAATCTTACTAACATGTTTATATACAAATATATTTTGTACATACACATATACATGAATTAATAAATATATTTTCAAATATATTTAGATAAAATTAAAAATATTTCAATCTGACTTACGTGTAAGACTTCCACTACGATGTTTCTTCTTTTTATGCTTTCTATGTAGTTCAAACGAATCCAGTCCATTATCTGTGCTGCCACTTGTTTCAGTAGAAATGCTTTGAGCGATATGAGGTGGTAAGACACCAATATTTTCTGCATTTTCAATCAGAATCTGTAACAATATTATTTTAAATAACAATTACTTATATGATTTATCAATATTCTCTAAAATCTATATTACCTTGACAATAGTTAAATGCATTTGCAATCTATTTTGTACGGCCGACATGGATGTTTCTTGTAGGGGCATGATATTCGGTCCAATGACTTTTGCTAAGTTTTCAACACTCATCTTGTTCTGTTTCTCATACATGGAAACTTTTTTCAAGAATTCCATGAAAAACGCTAAGGTATTCAAGTGATACGGTGGTAGCAGCGTACATGCCAACAACAATGCCTGCACCCGATGGCTCTTCAGCAACGCGCAGTGCACGAACAGGTCGTGATACGCGTACGGGATCAGTGGCTCGGGCAAATTGCGGAAGAAAAATTTCAGGCAACTGGCAATATCGACAGCATGATTTTTATCACCTAAACTACCGTCGCTATCCAGACGGGATATCAATTCCCTCTGTCGCGCCTGAGAACCGGCCTTTCTGAACAGACCCTCTTGAGCGACGTGCTTTTCCAGGAACGTCGAGGCTTGAATCACAAACACGGGTACATGGACTATGGCGCCCGACGATAGATTGACAATGTCCAAGGCTTGATAAAACAGAGGGGTCTTGAAGACCTTCTTGGAGATATCCTTGGATGCCTCGGGTCTCTCGCTTTTAAGCATGCTCTTCTTGAAGCGATACTTAACTCCGAGGCTTCTGAGATCGTTGGCGACAGCGTGATACACCTTTTCCTTGTGCAGCACATCGTAGATCAACATCTTCGATATTCCAGTGCGTCATAGACCGTGCGAATTCCGTGACAATTGATTCTTCAACGAAAATTTCATTAATTACACGCCGTCGAAGCATCCCATCGTTCGCATCTCTCGTCACCCGTTTTCATATTGAATTGACACCCCGCCAGTGCTGCCACCGTTACAATCGTGAACGTCCCCGTCGCGTAAAGGCGCCATCGCAATGCACAGCAAATGCATCGACTTGCGTTCTTTCGCATGACTAAAGAAAAGCCTGACCGAGATGACCCTTCTCAGATTTCTTTCTGGCGTAATCGAAACACTGTTGTCATATTGAGCAAACTCCAAGTTAAATCAGCAGAATTGCTTAAAACAAAAATTTTAACTGCATAGTTTGTTTTGTCCTTGATTTAATCTTCCTCTCCAAATGACAAAAAAATTGATAATTCTAACGATTACAGGTATTATTAGATAAATTAATTGTCAATTGACCTCTCTGAGCGATTAATTCAATCGGTAAAATTGCTTAAAATAGAATTTTCAATTATAATTTGTCGTTCTTGATCTTTTTCTTCGTATGTTGACCTGCGAAAAGATGATTTTTTTTTCTATTCACATTAAAATAATAAGGATTATTTGATAAATTGGTTATAAGTTGATAGGAATAGGATTTAATCAAAATTTCTAATACATAAAATATGTATTGACTATAAATTTCATCGATGAATCACGTATGCCTCTACATGCATAGCGGCCTTTAGTGCGCAAGTAGCATGCACACACAAGCGATTGGATTCGTCTGATTCACCATGGAATTTGCTGTCAGTGCCGTGCATGTCGGTGTACGCGAGAGCACGTGATTTTTCGATCTGAGCTCGCGATTGATTTCAAAGAATGTGACCTTTCGCCGCTGACTTCGGCCCTCTCGTTTCGGTCGTCCGTCGGATATTGTCGTATTTTTAGACGCAGCCGATCAGTTTCGTGTGCGACTCGATTACGATTTTACGAGGTGAGGCGCTCAGCGACGCAAGATCACATCGTGATGTGACGCGCGCGTGACGAGATCATCACCGTCTACTCCTGTGGAAGTCGTTCGGAGTTGTCTGTTGTCGTCGTACGGCGTGTCGTCGAATCGAAACGAGCGGTCGAGGGTTGTTTTCCATGCCGGCCCATTCCAAGTCCTTGACAATCGATAGGAAAGCATGCGTGTGCACGGATTCGTGAGCATCGCTCGTCGAAGGACTCGGCGTACGAACGGCTATCCTCGACGATCGGAGGCGACCTGAACGTGCTGGCAAGGTTAGGCTGTGATCGACCATGAAGAGTCCAGTGACGTCTCAGCGCTTGAACGGGACCAATGCGCATCCCGTCCCGTCGCCGAACTTGCAGACATCAGGAGGCGCAAAGTCCCGTCACAACAATGCTGTCAATAGCTTCCAGATGGTGAAAGTCGCTGGACGTGAGTCTGGCTGCTATATCGCCAGCAACATCGCGCCGAAGATCGGTAAGCAGCAGTTGGTGTCCTTGAACGGGGACACGGTACGCTGCGACAGCGTCAACGTCGACGAGGCACTGGCGTGCGACGTGGCTCCTATACCGGCGGCCAAAACCAAAGCTCTGTGCGTACACATCAGGGAGAACAAATGGTACGACGCCGGTAACGTGGTCTCCGTCGGGGTAGCGGGTACCAGTCTGAACCATGCCCTGGAAAGCATGTCCTTGGCTTACAATCCTTCCACGAAGCAGTTGTATTCTATGGAAGAGACGAGGACACCCAGCAATGCACAAATAGATTGTATTTCTCAATACTTAGAATCTCCATGTAATGATAAGGAACAAACGTCAAGTGTGAAACTTGACGCTGACAAATATACCAAGCTCGAAAATGTAAGTGCAAACAGTAGCCCAAGAAATAGTTTGCCACGCTCATGTAGCAGCACAGTGTCTTCCCTTAGCGAGATATCACCTTCAGGTAGCTTTCTAGGATCTGACGAACAACACATTGTCGAAAAAAGTGATAAGATACCCAAACGTTGGGGATTGAACACGCTTTTTACAAAGAATGTGTTTTCGTGGAAGAATAGAGGTTCTCAACAGTCGACACCTACTGGTAGTCCATCAAGAAATATTGACAAGGTAGGCGGTAGTACAGCTTTAATTCAACAGCCAAGACCAGCAAATTTACCAGCTAAAAATGCACTGGAAGAAGAACGTCATCGTAAGCAATACAATGCTATTTTAGAAGCAGCAAAGAAGAGAGAATTGCGCGAAGAGAAAGAGCGTAAGCAGCAGCGGGAATGTCAGCTAAAGGAAGAAAAGAGATTAGCCGAGGATTCTAACATGTGGAATGTACATGTTTTACCCAAGTTTGAGAGTGTTAAGAATACGAAAAAAGTAAGGGAACTGTGGTGGCGTGGTTTGCCACCGAGTGTTCGTGGTAGAGTATGGAAATTAGCGATTTCAAATAATTTAAATATAACACCGCATCTGTATAATCTTTGCTTAGACAGGGCGATGTCAAGCCCTAACAATGAGTCATTAACTGCAATCAGATTAGACGTATCTCGTACCTTTCCTACCTTATGTGTCTTTCAAGAAGGTGGACCATTATTCGATAGCCTTCAGGGTATTTTGGCAGCGTATGCCATATACAGACCGGATGTAGGCTACGTGCAAGGTATGAGTTTTGTGGGTGCTGTTTTATCCTTAAATATGGAACCGTCAGACGCCTTTGCTTGCTTCGCGAATCTGTTAAATTATCCTTGCCACAGAGCCGCCTTTACATTGGACCAAAAAAGAATGAATACTTACTATAAAGTATATTCCAGTGCTCTTGCGCATAAGCTGCCAAAAATCTTTTCTCATTTTACCGTAGCTGGATTAAGCCCGGACTTGTATCTATTAGATTGGTTGTATACTATATACGCTAAAGCAATGCCTCTTGATGTCGCATGTAGAATCTGGGATGTCTTTCTTAGAGATGGAGACGAGTTTCTCTTCAGAACCGCGCTGGGAGTGTTGCACTTGTATCAAGAAGAATTATTAAAAATGGACTTTGTACACGGCGCACAATTTCTTACTAGATTGCCAGAGAATCTACAAGCAGATTCCTTATTCAACAGTATTAGTCAAATGTCTACTACTGTTGGGACGACAACGTTCCAGCAAATGTTGGTTCAATATTCTTTGTAATTTAATGTATCAAAAGGTATAGCTAAAATTGAGGTTTTCTTATTGTGATAACAAAATCTGAGTCTTTGTGCAAAAAATTTTATACATTATTATTATTCAAAATTGAAAATATAACTTGTACTAAATGTTCATTTATAAAATTCAGAGATGGTATATAGAAATATTGCCTCTGATTTTAAAAAAATAATATTTATTTAAATCTTTCATTTCATAATTGACATAAAAAAATAATGTAGAGATTAATTGCACAACAGATCAAAGAGATAATTTTCAAACATTTATAACAAAAACATTTTTGTTATGAATTTCTGGAAATTATATATAAATGAATAAATTTGTTATGGAAATAATATTTTCCTTGTAAATAATTGACTGTGCTATTTAGTTATAGATATGTTTTTACAACGAAATGAAATTGGAAAAAATGATCTGCAATATAAAACATACTCCGTTAATAAACATATACTCGTTTTACATTTTCATTTAGTATTTTTTGAGATCTGTATCTTGAAAGTTTCAAAAAGCAAAACAAAATATTATTAAACTAATATTTTAACTTATTTAAATACATGTATATATTGTTTCTATTTTAGTTTTTATCAATTTATTAGATATATGACATAATTTATAATATTTAAACCGAAATATTTTATTCACATACCAATATGTATATGTGCAATGTTGCATTTCAACTTTGAGATGTGTACTGATCTTTGTTGTATCTTCTCAATTTTTAGAATCTCTTCAAGACTGAAGGGAGATATACTCAAATATAACAATATTATTCAACTACAACACAGGTATTAATCTCATAAATATACACGACGAATATAGAATTAGCCGAAATTAAAAAAAATTCTTATTGCATAATATTCAATTGCTATTTACAAATTCTGGATATGCTGACGATATATCACAATAAATATCAAACAGTTGAGATTACATACCTGAAATATATTTCGTCCAAAATTTTAATTGATATTGTATAAAAAAACGAAGTTAAATAATGCAAATATAAATTAAATTTAAAAATTTCTAAGATTTTTTATAATTTAAACATTTTACGTACTTGCTAAAAGTGTGCTATTTATAATGTTTTTTGTCGAATTTTTCTCCAATATAATTATATAGTTTCATGCAGTTTTTTCCAACGCGAATCAATGCATGCTGCTTGCATTATTTTGCTTCGTTATTTTTAGCAATCATGGATTAAGCGTTGAATACGAGATTATTAAACGTGTGATAAAATATTTATACAACAAAAGTTTACACATTTCGTTACTAATTTTAAATTAGCATTTAGACGATTTTTTTTCATTATTATCGTCACGGCAATTTATTCAGTTTTAAATAGCGAAATCTTATCATGTCCCGTCTTTTGAGTGGCCTTCATAATGAAGATAAGATAAATTCGAGATTTAAGAATGTACGAACTATGCAATTATTGAACTTTATTCTCTAGAGGAAGTAATCTCACAAATGTATTTTCATACAATGTAACTGCAATATGCTTACTGAGTGTGCTTGTTGTATATCGCTCTGTTTAATACGGAAGTACGTAGATCGAAAAAAATTTTAGATCTTAATGTCTCGAATAGATATCATCGATCGATCAGTCTTGAGATTGTTATATGATATTTCAGGATACAAAGTCACGTTACATTAGCTTCACATACAGCGTATAGCTTGAAAATTATACAAAAAATATGGAATATCATCTACCGATATAAAATTATATTCGAATATGTATCTCTTTTATATAATATAGGCAAATTTTAGAACAAAATGACAGAGCTAGAAGCATCTGCAGAAATACTAGTCGCTGAAACAAACAATATGACATAATTGTCGCGGCTCGTTAATTTGTCATTTATTTTTACGAGACGAGATTATCTACAGTATATTGCGTTTTGGTTGTATCTATGTGTTTATATGTGCGTTTTTACATAATATTATACGATAATTTGCGCGACCAGTGTGCAACCAATAGATGTGCTTCTCAATGACATTATATACATAATGTTTTATAGAAAATATGTGATTCTCACTTATCAAGATATCAAGATATGTGTACGAACGTCTTGAAATGTGAGACACAAGTGAATTCACGAGTATAACATATAACCTAGTTTTTAATCGACAATACTCTCATTCCATCCATTACTCCAAACTACTACTTAGCGTTCATGAACAATACCTAACGAATAAGTTTATAGATATGTATATAAAAAGAGCACAAATGGATAATTAGAACACGAATTAAATTATTTCGAAACTTTTAATAGAATTGTGTATCTATACGTATATGGATTAATAGTTGCGTTTATACATTTATCTGTGACAGATTTTCTCTCTCTTTTTTATTAAATTAAATTACTAATTACGTATCAATGATCAATTTTGTGCGGCAATTGATAATAAGATATTAATAATTTGAGGTTCATAGATTATTAAATTGAAATTTTTAATTTAATCAATTATACAACGTGTTAATGTGAAATTATATTTTATACTGATTCTTTTTTCAAAGTAACTATACATTAAATATGGAAAAACATTTAAAAGTGCAATTTAAATATTGAACATACATTCTATATATCTGTTATCTCGTATATTTATTAGCTTTAATAAGAAAGAGATTTTATAAAGAAACCTTGCAAATTTTGTTTAAGGTTCTAACAATTTTATTTAATGATTCTTAACTTTTCTTTTTTTCTTTCATTTTTTGTTAAATTAGTTTTGCTCGTGTCTGCGTGACACGATTAATTAAATTGTTTCAGTAACTATATAAATCGCTCATCTGTGTGTGTATATCTTCTATCTTAGACATAATGTAATTACTTTCGTGAAATGATCGACGACGATGTGCCAACCGTATCAAAGTTGTAAAAGAAATATATGAGAAGATCATTTACAAGAAATGTCTTCGTGTTGTAAGCGCAAATCGATTACCAAGTTTTGTAATTATTAGCGTCATGCTATGCGGTTGGCTGATGTAGTGAGTACAATATGATGCAGTTATCTAATTCTTCAGTGATGGATGGTAATATAATCGAAACATACGACAAAATGCGACGTTTATGTCCAAAAATAACTATTCGTTACACGAGTGGAGCGCGAGGATCTTATAATTTTGTCCGCCTTATCGATTTAACGATCGCATTATAATTATGAATGCGAGTTACTATAACCAGAAATGTATGTATGTGTAATTGGGTGTACACGTATGCTTGTACGTGTATTGATTGCATTAAAATACTTGTAGGTATATCTACGTCCTATTTGAGAAATCTACAAGGAAAATTTTAAATACAAGATTTTCGATTTTTTGGATCACAATAATTGTATTAAAAAAAAAAAAAACGACTTACTGTCAATGACTTACTGTTTACTGTGTAAAATTCACAGAAGCTACACTATAAATGATTTCTCAATTAAATGATGACTTAGTTATTATATTTGCTTTGAAACATTCTGGAATATATGATGTATACAAATATTTGTTCTCGTAGATATACCTACGTGTATCTTGAATTTTTAAGTTTCCTCTACTTAAGGTCGAAGAGATACGATGCCTAAAAAGACATAATAAAATCGTGTAAATGCAAACGTTAAAAATCTGTGCACAAATAACCATGCATCATGCACTATGTGACACTTCTGTGTTCCTTGTCGTTAGTGCCTCGATAGAGGAACTCGTTGTATATTTTATACGCGTTTTATCGTGTGTACATTTACCTTAAGTGCAATATTGTAATATATATTTTTTAAAGAATCGATCCCACGATATTTATTTTGTCAGATCTATCTAGATCGGTAAACATGTAAGGTATACATATTAGAGAGATTAGCAAATTAGAAGAAAAAAAGAAAGAAAGGGAAAAGGAATCTTCATATTTTTTTAATACGAAATTTGAAGGCATTTGCTGGTTTTTGCTGAAAAGGACGTGAGATCGTAAAGTACAGCTAGTTTGCGTTACGAATTCCCAAAATTCCCCTGGACATCCCGATAAAACGTGATGCACAGCCACGTCTTTGACAATGCTTTTTATTAGAGGGGGGCCTCGCGGCACCGCGTGAGGAACTGTTGTGTATATAACCACACGCTTGCTTCCTAATTTAATCGAAATGTAAGGATTAACGATATTTACCGCAATAGTGTAACGACCATTTTTATATCATGTAATGGACTGCAAACGAAATCGTAAGCGAGCTAAACGCGCGTGTGAGAAATATTGTAAATGACGCCGGCAACATATCTCTATGGATGACTTTTTTTTCCTATATGAATAAAAACTATGCTCTATGACATCGAACTTCCGAGTTTCCTTTATTCATTCGGCAGAAAGCCACTTTTCGTTACACGTGTTCGAAACTTTGATTGTTTGCACGCTGCATTTTCGCGCACAGTCAAAATAAATTTTTAATTATAAATTAATTTTTTTTTTTACGCCATTTCGATCGCGTGTTTCGAAATTTTAATATTATCCTGTGTATCGCAGAAAGTTTCTTGCGTATATTTAATAAATTATTGTAAGTCACTGTTTCAACCATTTCGTGCGTATTTCAAATTTAAATAACTGCTAATTCGCGCCAATGTCAGTGATATACTTCGGCAAACTTCATATCGTCACCAGTCTCGGAACGCGCCGGTTCGCGGTGATTCGTGTTCGAATCGCTCCGTATTTTACGCGATGATTATCGATTCGAAAGTCGAATCTCGTGCGCGGAAATTGTCGCAGATGTATCTCGTAATCGGATGTTCTTTGTAACGCGTCAAATGTCACGTAACAATCGTCGTTATCGCGTTTCGCGTTGCTCGTAATCGATTGGGATCGTCTTCAGATGGGATCGTCTTCTCGCCGACGTGCATCGAGAGTACGTGATTATTGCCAAGTATGTACATTTCGTTCTGTAATTAGCTCTCTGCAATTACCCTCTCGCAATTATTCGCTATCTTGATATGGCGCTTTTGTTAATTATTGAAATGTTCCGAGTTTTATATCGAGTAACAATAAGTCATTGTCGTCATAATGGCTCCCGCTTCCAAAATGGACGTTTTCTAATTGTATTTATTTATCATGGCTCGGAATCGTCTGATATCTCAAAGCGTTCGAATTCTTAAAGCAATCATCGCGATGATTATTGGATTCAGATGTAAGAAATTTAAAGATATTAATTAATTTAATAAATTATCTTTAGATTTGAGAAAGATATTAATTAATTTAATAAATTGCAAAATTTGTAATTTTAGTACATAATCTTTTCAACGTTGTACCTGATCCTTAACATTTATCGTGTAAAAGATAATAAAATTACAAATTATAATTTATAACAATAATTTAATAAACATTTAATAACAATTTATTAAATTAATTAATGCCTTTAGATTTTTGAACCAGCAACTACGACAATCGATTACCTAGATGCGTCTTAATGCCCTCGACAGCGGGACGCATTAACTAGCGTTTACTGCTCTGCGATTGGCAGTACTGTTTCGAGAGTCGCGATGTCTCTCTTTAACGCGTCTAATCACAGTCAGTCGGAACGCGCCGCGCGATCGTAGGCTCGCGATCGAACCGTTTCGTATTTCCCGCGAGTGTCTTCGTCTAAAAAAGAATCGCGCGCGAGGAATTGTAGCGTGAATATCTCTTGTCGGACGTTATTACGAATATCTCTCCGCAACGCGTCAAGAATTGCGCGCGATCGCCATTATCGCGATTTCAATCCCGGCGATCCGCTTCTACGAAATCGATCGGAAATCGCTTCCGCGGTGAACTGCATCGAAAGGGCAATACGCGCGATTACGTGCGAACAGGTATGTGCAGAATTGTTCCGATCTTAAAGAGGCATCAGAGGCATCAGAAAGCGCGAACGAAGCATCCGCGAAAAGCGAAGGGATTAGGTCGGAATATTGGATTTGTGGCGCGAAAATTCCGCTCCGTACACTAACGCCCTCGCGGCGTTGCGGCTAAATCGAGAAACGGTAAGCCGAGACCGGATAAGTGGATAATGGGGAAAATATAGCGAGAATACAGTCCGTATATATCTAAAATCGAAATAATTGTATAAATAATACAATAATTGTTTTAAAATTAATAGCGAGTTATAACATAAGGTGTTATTATCATTTTTACGCTTTTTTATAAATTTTACAAATTCGTTTCTAAACAAATCTTGGCTGAATTAGAAGCGACGGAAAGCAACGTGTTGTTTCGAAAAAAGATAAATTAAAAAATGAATAATTGTGTTGCATGTCGATTAAATAAATAGAGCTTTTCAGGATATCAATCTCGGTAATAAGAAAAATATTAGTGACAAAAATATTGTACGGTCGAGAGGACAGGCGCGGCGGTTCTTACGGATTGCGTTTATTTCTCGTACAACTAATCACATTTATTACACCACAATACACGACGGTACACTTAATAATTTAATCGAATCTAAGTGATAATCGGTACAGTAGCAATCGATTAATGCGGAGGTATAAATATCATACTCTTACTGCGTAACATCGCGTACAACTCTACGATATATGTACTTGCCGTTCGTGAATTCCAAATGAAAGTCGCACCCCTCTCGGCGACGATTCTCGGGAGGGAGTAACTCGTACGTAATACACTTTTGTAATACATTCGTATGTAATACGCTTTTAGTCGTGATAGAATTATTTTGTTACATCGAATTACGTACAGGGGCGTGGATAAGTTGCCCGTTAAATATTATATGACCATGTCATATCTGTACGCGACAGTCAGGGATTAAAGTTATCGAACTAATCGATCAGATCCATGTGAACTCGAGCATGTGTTGTAATAATATCGATTTTCTCTCTCTCTCTCTTTCTCTCATTTTATTATCGCAATATAATTAATTAGCGATTTACCGCGCTTGCGGTAAATAAATTGGTGAAATGTGAAGAGAAAATTTCATTGTGTTAATTTTCTTAGAAATTCTTTATCGGAAAATAGTTGCAGATTATTTTTGGAGAGTCTTTAAAATGAAAAATTTTAATAAAATTGGATAATTTTTTAAAATTGAAAATCTGTTAAATATGTATGATTATTTCATCTAGAAAAGAATCATTTTGCAAAATTTTAAAATATGTACGAGAATTTCATAAAAATTTGAAAATGTGACTCGATAATGCAAAAATATTTTATATACGTATATATATAAAAGTATACTTTATTTTAACTATATCTTATCTTTTGATACACTAATTAAATGTTTAAATTAAATTTTGTTTAACATTTAATTTGTATATAAAAACAGTCTCTCTAACGCAGATTTAATAATTTAAAATGTTAAAATTAACAACAAAATTTATATTAAATTTTTTAAAATGACTTATAAGTAAATTTCAATTACGATATTTGAGACATTCTGTATGTCACGTTAAAGCGAGGTGTTAAAAAACGTCGAGATGAATGTATACGAGATAGACTTAACTTATCGAGAAACATTCGCAGAAAGATTGAATATTCAATTCTCGAGAGATTGAATATTCGATCGAAGTGCCTTCGCACTTGAAAGTGCCTTCGGGTGCGCGATGGAATTCGAGTGGCGAGTTTATTGACTCTGAATTCTTCTCGAGTTCGTTTTGCTTTTCTTCTAATTCCTTCAACGATAAGCTGAAAATTGATTCCCTTCCTCACGGATGCGATAATAAATGATTTTATTCATGCGGTGAATCTGCATGTCTAATCTATTGGTTCCGATCGCACGCGATAAGTTCTCTTTAATCCCCGACTGTATATATTCGCGAATAGATGATATAATCCTTTAACCTTAATCTAAAGCTATCTTAAATTGGTACATTTTATACATGTAATTAGCGTAGATAGTGGAGACAATAGATCTCATTTCGAGTTAAATGGAGGCGCTAGATCGATCAGTATACATATGCAATTTAAAGAAAAATTATATATAAATTCTAATTTAATTTTTAAGAAATCAAAAAATAAATTTCTATATATGCAAAAGTTCGAATCTAAATCCAATAACTCATAAGAAAACTCGAGAATGCAAATATACGAGTAGTTACTAGTGAAATTTTACATGTGTTTGTAGTAAGATTAAAATTTGATATTTTTTGAATGTACAAAAAAACCAAAATTTGTTTCTTCTTCTTTTCTTTTTTTTGCGGAAAGAAATATAATACTATAATGTTGAATTTATGTGAAGTTATATATATATGTTTACATATTAAAGATTAAAAAAAATTTTATTATATTACATTCATCAATAGAAAGTAAATTTAAAATTATATATCACTTAACAAATAAAAAACAATTTTTATGATTTCCATTTCAATCTTCTTATAGTAAATAATAGGATTTAACTTTATTCTCGAGTTTTCTTTATCAAAATTATATAATCATCTTACAATTGAGATGAGCCTTGTCATTGCTCGATTCGACTTGAAATAACTGCAAATCTGCGTTGTAAAAAACTCGGAACGCGAAAGTTCAATCGCCGCGATCTTTGATTTCAGAGCGCATCGTTTTGTAACGTGAAGATCGATCGAGGATCGAGATCGATCGTCTCCATAGTACGTGGTATTATTGGCTCGCGGTCGCAACGACGTGAACGTCCGTCGTCCATCTGTGACGTTATCGATCGCCCGTCAGAATCGTTTCCACCGACATCATGTTCAACCATCGTTAAAATCGTAAGTACATACATACATTGTCAACTACGGCACACACGAAAGAGCGTATGACTGTTTTCTCCTCGTTCAAGAACAAGGGCGATCACATCTGATCTATTTCCCGCGGGAATTCTCTTCCGGAAAAGAAACGCTCGTATGTGATTAGCGCGACTATAGTTTAAATATTCTAACTATATATTTAATTATATATGATTTAATATTCAACGTGTGTTTAGATCTATGTCGATATCAAGGAAAGCATATGTCCAAATAATTTGTCAATATTTTTATATGACAAAGCGTTTTTTCTCCCTTTATAAAATTTTCTTCATTTAGATGTGCAAAACTGCAACATTCACAATTAAAATAGAATAAAATTCCATAAATATGCGGTATTTCAGGTATTTATTTTTTTCTCGTAATAAATTTTTTAAATTAATTTATTGTGCATTGCTTAAAATACTTTTTTAAATACATAAATAATACGAATAATTGTCGACAATTTTTAATTAACAATTAAAAAGGGGAGATTTGTTGTGACTTGTGTCAATGTAAACGTAGGAGCTAGAATTTCATTAATCACACGGAAACTCGAGACTCCGCACATCGCAATTACAACATGTAACCGAATGAATATCGATACTATCGTCGCGCTAATCCGATACGAGTATCGATGATTAATTCCTCCTCGAACGCGACGCATGCACTTTGCATTGCCTCTGATTTCCTTGCGTTGTTCTTCATTCGTCGTGCTAGAAGGAAAAAGATTTACATCGATCATAGAACGAGAAACGTAAGAAGAGGACGCACTCAGCGCAATTTAGGAACTTGGCTCGAAACGCGATGCATAAAAGATAGCTTGCTTAAACATTATCGCAATCGCGTGTAACAAAATGTTTACACCACGCGATTTTGTATGCGATATCCATATGCAATTTTCCATCGTGTCGCATCTTTTTTTTTATATCGTAACGCTGTAGCTATTATAAGTACGACATCGCAACAAGGATACATAATAATTTGCATTTTAGTTATTACGATTCAATACACTTTGTAGATAGAGGAACGATTTTATTATAATGAAATGTTATCATAAAATTGAGCGGCGTAAATTACGCCCCCATTCCCTTCGGAGGATCAAATTAGTCTCAAAAATTTCTCTTATTGCGAACCACAAAGCACAGCGTGGTTACAAGTATATAAATGTTTCTACAGATTATTTTATTATCTCTAAATAATGCGCTCGTGCCGTTTGATCTTCGCGAATCCTCTTATCGTACGATCGCGAGAAAGACTTAACTCTAGAAGAATAGTCTTCTTGCGTGTTGACGTTGATATCAGGAGTTCGGAAAAGATCAGGTGGGACGTAACAGGTGGGCTCCTTTGTCGCAGCTGAGTCATCGATTATGTCGAGTAACACGTGATAAATCTCGAACAATTCTCACTGATCTTTATTATACGCTAATCTTTATCGATATCTCGTGTACTGTTTCAAATCGCTGCTACTTACATCGATGAAGTATACATATTTTATGTTGTAAAGATCAGTGATTTTTTTTTTCACGATCGACGATTAACCGAACGACGCCGCCTGAAATTCGCGTCGCAAACGATCCGGGAGAGCGTCACCATTGATCGATAAACCCGCGACTCACGTCGCGACACGTGTCAAGTGTGCTTAGCCTCTACTGTGTTTTTCTCTCCTCTTTCACCACTACGTAATATAATATACCAGCTAGAAAAGGATCTTAATAATTTATATAGAAAATGTACAAGAAAATCTACATTCAACGAACGCGTGTGATATTTCTATATGAGTACGACGCGCGATGATCGAGCGAGCGAAGAATAAATAAATTAAAACAGAAGTCGCGAGAGAGGGAGGGGAAGCCCGGGGACGAGTTTTGTGCCATTTACGATCGAGCGATCCGCCAAAAAAAACGACGCACAATGCAACAGTTGAGTTCTTAATTTACTTCTATCCTATGCAGAATTTTAAGGGTCCAGACACAATGAGAGGAATAGGGAACAGGGAATTAAATATTAGGAATTACGTATAAGTCAGAGGCGGAGGAGTTTTTCGTCTTGCTTTGATTTTTTCCTAATTTCTAATATTTAATTTAATTCCCCGTTCCCTATTCCTCTCATTGTCTGGGATCTAAGACAAGCGTTGAAGAAGACATTTGTCTATCTCGTCAAATGGATAGCATTTAATAAAGACATTCGCTGTTCGGTAATGAAACTCCTGCTCAGTTGATTTGCGAAACGCGTGACCCTGTACATATCACTTTCGATTAAACACGACACGCGTATCCGTCTCTCAGCGCGAATGCCATACGTTCCAATTTTAGATGAGCGCATCTTGCTCGCGCTGGAAGAAGCGTTTAAGCCGAGCAAAATGGATGCTCGTTGACGACTTAAATCCGTACGCCTCGAATTCCTAATAGCCGCCCTTAGAACCGAATGTGTCGGGGCCGATTTATTTCACGGACGAACCGACGTCTCCGTTGTACAAGATATACCGCGCAACATGTTTCAACATGATCACCCAATTCAAACAAATCAACATATTTAAGCGCTTCAAATGTCATTGATAAATCGAATTTGTAGAAGCAGAGTGATATTCACGCTTTTGCGACGATATGTACACAAATCTTAGATAATGTTTGCGTGCAGAAGCTTGGTAAAGAGTCAAATAAAACAATACGGGATTCAAGTTGTTTAGAGATCTCAGTAAATGTTTACTCAGCAATACGAAAACGCGATCATTATCTTTATGTCGAGGGCTGTTGAGAGAGATTGATGTAAAGTATACTATAAAAAATGTACTATAGAGAAAGTATACAGATCGTGCTATTTTTTATCTATGAATTCTTTAAAGAATCTGTAATTGATTTTCTTTTGAAAAAATACATCGAGAATAATCTTTAAGCAATTATGATAATTAAAGGTTTCTCGAAAACTAAGGTGCAAAGATATATTAGAAATTTTTCAACTTTTATAAAATTATAACTTAATAATTGATTATTAAACAAGGTATTTAATATTGTATCGAAAATTTATAACAAATAATTTTTTTCAATAATGATCTTTTTCGGCATTTTTGCCAAAGAAAAATCTTTAAAACAATCGAAGAGAGATGAAGTGTTATTCTGTATATTCCGGTGATGTTTAACGCCGAATAAACGAGAGTCATATTAACTTTCTAGCAAGGTAATCAAAACGATAACACTTCTCAGCTTCCAATGTATCATATGTATATCCTTAATGATAATATATAACGATTAAATATATTTTATGTCTAAATGTATCTTCGCTTATCTATTTGCTTCGCGTCCGTTCTTTTCTCTTTTTGCCTCTCTTGTGATTTCATTGGATTCTCGCGCTGTTTCCCTCTCACGCCCACTTTCTCCGAGTGCACCGGCTCTCAAGACACAAGGCGGCCGCGAATAAATCAGATTTGAAATGGCTAGACGTGGTACATGTACGTACGCATTTTGCGCTTGTCTACTCGAGACCAGCCTTTTAGTACCGACGGCGATACGAGTTCTCCAATGCTGGACGTGGTTGAATCATGCTTCCGTAGCAGGTGTGCCGCGGTTTTCTCAGGAATAAAGTCGAGGCGTACATATTATCATACGTACGTTCGCCTCGCTATTACTACTCCGCGACGTCGAAAGATCATTGTGATGCATAATTTGACATACATTGTGTAATTTTATTATAGTAGATATTATTATTCTTCATGTATTTTTGCGTTGCAGTTTTCATGCATATTTAACGTTTGAGACAATTTTTGAAAAAAAAGCTTAAATAATCAAATAAAATAATAATTAAATAAAATTAGTTATAAGTTGTAAAAGCTAATAAAACATCTGTGATTTGTTTTTGAAGAAGTGAAACTTAGAACGGGGCAAAATTGAGACAGAATTAGAAAAGGATGACATAAGTAAAACATGATTTTTACCCTATATTATGATAACTATTAATGTAACTGTAATGACTAGCAAAACTATTAATGCATAAAGAAACGAATTGAATTTTTCTTCAAACGGGAATTTTGCTTGTGTACCTTTTTCCAATCTTCACTTTAATTTTTGCTCATAAGCAAAATAAAAGGGATGAATAAGATTAAAGACATCGTGCATCAGCGATGTGTGCGATTTTCAAAATTGATTTTGCTTTGCCGAATCTATTAACCTTTAATGATAGTGCCTTCTATAATATAGATGCATTAACGCTATGTTCGTATATATCACACTCGCATTATATCGCGCACAATCTATACATGTTCATGTTTTTGCATATAGCAAATTGATGTTGATGAATATGAATTATCATCGAAGCGCTTTGAAAGAGCTCGATTATTTTATATGTTGTAGCGATATTAATATCTCTCACAATCCACGTTGAATATTGTTGCACGCAACTTAATTAAAACCATCAATATTAATCGTGACTGCGCTACGAGTATTATGATGCGGAATCGAATATCTTTCATTCATTTGAATCTGGTGTAGTATTAACGGTATACAGAAACGACGACATATTCGGACGATTATTCGCCGTTGAATAACGGATGTACCGCCAGGAACACCATACCGGCGACGATTTGCGGTATTCCAGAGTAATTGAATCTGTCGCGTAAATTCGACCCAGCATCTATCTCGCGACATTTCTCACGGACACGCGATTTATCGGGTGCGAACGGGTACGACGGCGGGCCCTCAAAGATTCATGCCGTTCAATAAATCGCTTGTCACGGAGAAATGTCGCGCAACAAATGTCAGGAGTGAATCGACATCGAGGAATGTGCTTGCTCTACAGAGACGTTAGGTATCCGAACAGCGAATTGCCATGTTAGAATGATAAAACCTAGAGTGGTTTGCATTTAATTCAAAGGATGTGTGCTTGGCGAAAGTTTAAGAGTTCTTTAGATTGAAACGGAAAATAGAAAGAAATTCACAAACGTATATAATCGATTGATAACAGATCATCTGAGATTTTACCGCTCATTCGTCAGCGTGTATTTTGAACGATCGATTGTCCTTATATGATCGTTACAAGATTTTATCTCGCGACGAGGATGGTCGCGATTTTGCAATCTTTCTACAAACGTGCATTGCTCGCGTCATTTCGCGGGGCGGACACGTTCGGCTTGGAAAAATCGCTGCTCCCCCTTTCGTCTTCCTTCCTCGTATCTTGCTTTCGACGTAGGATCGTCGTTGAATACCGCGCACAAAACAAAATCGGCACCCCGATACCGTATTCGCGATCGGGAAATCAAGATATGCAGGTTCCTACGAACACGGTTGGGAGGGGATTGACTTCTCTCTTATCCTCTCTGTTTCTCTCTCTCTTTTTTTCTTTCTTCTTTTTCTCTCTTTCTTTCACTCTCTTTCTCTCTCACATTCTTACATACACACAACACACATACATGCACATACTTCCTCTTTCTCTTTCTCTCTCGTTCTTTCACTCACTCTTTTTCTCTTTCTCTCTCTCTTTCTTCATCTTGCTTTCTATCTCTTCCTCTCTTTCCGCGGCGTACGAACATCTCAATGGCACGATCTCGCCCTTCGTTGGAAACGGCGCATTCGGCGGTGCCATTCGTCGCGCCACTCGATGACGATCGACCTCTGTGTCACTGTGAGTCCACCTTGGCCACCGCCGTCATTTTCTTGGCCAAGGATCAAGTACGATCTGCGAACATAACAAAGCCGCGTGAAATAAAGGCAATCATTGTCCAATTATCAACTGTTGCCTTCGCAATTTTTGATAGACAGTTTCACGGTCGTTGCAGCCTGTCTACATATTAGAGTTGTCCTATTCGAAATTTTGACTATTTAGATTTAGATTGATCTCTAAATAAAGACGAGAAGAAAATTATATCTTGGAGATATTTAAAAGATATAAAAAATTAGGAGCCTCACATGTCTTTATTAATGTATATTGTCCAAGCAATAACGAGATTAATAAATAATAATCAAAAAATGATACATACGATTCATTAGAGGAGCAGATTTACAAGAACTTAGAATTTTATAAAAATCTATTTTATTTTATTTTTATTTTTTAAAGGAATTTTGTAAAATATTTGGGAGAAAATTTCTAAAAACCTAAATCAATATTATTTAGATTGACTCGCATATAAATGTAATAAACATTTTTTTGTTTTTTTCATGAATTTCAATTAAATATTCAATTCTTTAATGAAGAGATACTTACTTATTAGGCTTGATTTTGGGACATCTGCAAGCCAGATCAGCCGAGTGAACGTAAAGGGACACGTCGCCACGTCGAATCCTCGAGTTAGGATTTTTCTTGTAGATAAAGTCGACGTTTAGAGTGAATCGGATCCAGGATGTGCCTGATACGCTCGTGCTGGCCTGCGAGCTGTCGCTTTTCTTGTGTCTGTCCGTTATTCTGCCCAGAATAGCTGCGGTGGAAAAGAACATATTGAGCATTGCGTTTCAAGCGCACACATATAACGTTACCAAGTTATATTATATAATTGAGGTAGGGAATAAAGAGAAGATATCTGGAGCAAGGACATATAAGTAAAAACTCTATTTTGAGAAGAATATGTTTGAAGTTTTTATTGTATCTTACAGAATTTCATAACATCTTATGAAAGGATAATTATAACTTCGACAATAGCTGAAGTTATGGTTACTTTTTTCTTCGAGTATTCTGTAAGATAAAATAACAGATTTTTCCGTCTTTAGAATAGAGACGATGTTTATTAAAAAAACTTTTTTTCATAAAACTTTAAATAAATGCAATTAGAAAATTAATGTTTTACGTTGTAATTAGAATGCGTATCGGTCATTATTGTCTTTAATCTCTAACACATATATGGACACATATATGTGTGTTCCTTTCGTTCAAAAGATGCCTGGGTTCTTTCAACCTATATCGAGACTATAGAATCGAATTGGAGAGCTACGGTTGGGCACAGCCCTTTTCTTTTCTTTCTCTCCTATTACGATCTTACCATCGATCCTGTCGTCCTCAGGACAGGGATACTATTAGCCTTTCGCCAAGGACTAGGGTCATGCCCCTGTGAAACGATTCAGCGTTGAGTTGCATTCGATCGAACCATTCATTACTCGACGTCGGCGTTACGAGTTTATACGCCGTCGTGCCTGACCCGAAGTTTGCTATTCGAATCGCCGCGTTATTCTTGATGTCATAGTCTGGAGATTTTACATTCCTCGCGGGGGAGAATAACAGAATATATCTTTGAAACGGAAATGTATATTTTCTCTGATAGCTTTGTAGCAATTTCGCGAATTCTAAAACTGACATTGTTAAGTTATTACACTCTCAATACTTCAAATCGATTCCTGTTAAGAAAACGTAATTAATGAATGAAAAACAGAATATCAAATGCAAACATTTATATGAAAAATCATTCATATTTACATAATTTTGTTTTTATTCTACAAACAATTTCTTTTTTTATCCTAAAAATTTTTATTAAGAAAAAGGTTTCCAAAACCTGGATAAAGTTCAAACTAAGATTCCTTAAAACGTTTTATATATATGTGATGCAAAAAAAAATTTTTTAATGTTCTTATGAAATATCTCTCTCATTTTCTTCGTTTCTTTATTCATTTTTATCAAGGAATCACGCAAAGTCATTTTGATAGTATTATGATTTTATCTTTGATACATTGTAATATCAAAACCATTGTAGAAACTTTCCTGACATCTCTCCGCATATCTTTCGCTCTCAGCAAAAAACACGCAAAGGCACGAAACGTCGCCGTTCCTGATCGGTTTCGCTTTCGCGACACGGGATGCGCGGTCGTTTCGGCCGCTATTCTAAGTCGGAGACAGCTAAGTGCAGACCTGTTGAAGATTTATCTGCGTTGAATCAAACGAGCGGACAGGAGAGGAAGCAGGGAGCAAAGCCGCTCTGCTCGGCCAAACCCGCGCTGGACCACGGCTCAAAGACATACCATTCTATTATTGAAAGCCCCGGCACCGTTAAAACGCGAGTCTTTCATTTTTGAACAAGCCATTATACACTACCGCGAGAGAAGAGAGAGAGAGAGAGAGAGCAATCGCGGCCATATGCAAACAACCCTATCCTGTCTTTCTCGCTCTCCTCAATGATGGGTTTAACAAACTCCAGGCATCAAGTATTACAAATCGATAAAAAAAAAAGAAGATAGTTTTGAATTTTCTATAAAAAAAAAAAATAACGAGATTTAAGAGATGTTATTAATATTTTATTTATATTTTACTTATATTAAACAAAATATATTTATTATACAAAATACAATAGTTGCAGAATATGAAGCACCAATTGACGCACTATCACGAAAATGTGGAAATTAGAATAAAAAAGGTTCTTTATAGAAGTGTTATTTTTTAATTATTTTCTATTTAATAAATATCCGTTTCGGTTTCGTTTAGTGTAATTAATTCTCTTAAATCTCTTTTGTTTCTTTATGTAAATGCAGGGCTTTCTAAAGCGAAATCCGTTACTGCCTCTTCTTTTACTATCTCCCTATTTCTCTCTTTTCGTGTCCCTTTGCCTGTACGTTTATGTTCGACTTTTTCGAGGACTTTCGAGAGAGAGAATGGTACTCTGGCATAAATCGTTGTTTCACATGCGCCCTCCACACATTACTGGGGCGGGTGCACATCTATTCTCGATAAAAGCCGAAACAATTCCGGTGGCTTTGTGTCGCGCAATGTTTTTCCACATCGGCCAACCGGGAATTGACGATTGTCTACAACATCACTACGTTTATCGTCGTTTCCGAGCACTGTCGTTTAATTTGTCGGTGTATAATATTGGATTAGGAGTTTCATATTATTTGTCTGTTGAGAAAATAACGGAATTATGTAATATTGGATATAATTCGTTTTATACACTTTAAAAATTTTGATAGTTTGATCTTTTAATGAGAATTGAAAAATGTCTGTCTATATCTTCTAGTGCTTAAAACATTTATGAATATTTATTCTTAATGATTAAGGAATTATGAGAAAATATGGCTTTATTACTTGAAAAAAAATTATTGTAACATAGAGATGTTGTGTGATAATTTTAAGTGTGAGTAAATAGATCTCAAAAAAATCATGATATATCCTTTTAGAATGAAATTTTATTTTTAGAATTGTGACAGCCGGTATATATAAAGACGAGTTAATTATAGAATCTCGTGATAGAGGGATTTGCGTTGTTTGGGTTTCTACAGTTTGGGTTCTATTTTGTCAGAGGGACGAATGCGATTAATACATCGTTCTTTGTCCACAACATTGTTTGATTCGAAAACACTTACCGTAGTCTCTTTTGCAGTACTTGTTGAGATTTAGCCTCTTCGTGCTGGCGCGACATTTTCCGCACTGATCTGCAACAAAACGAGATGGAAGATAAATTACGCCGCTTTCAGTGGCTTAATCAATTTATGGCGGCGCGGGTTAACTCGCGGTAGTTAATTCCCTTGGGCGCAGACGTTGGCGAACGAGGAAACGCATCGTTAAGCGTTCTTTAAATTGCGCGCAAAATAGAATTCGGTCGGGTCGAGCAATTGTCGGAATTGATCCTTGTGCAGAGGTTATCGAAATAGTGAATCGACTATTATTACAGTAGTATGCCATATGCTAAAACCACATTTAAGGTCTTACATGCAGATAATGTAAATAACATGCAGATGACATCGTATTATTTATTCATGATTAAGACTATTATTACTAATAATAGTGGGCTTAATATAAATCAAACTGCATTGAAATATTTATGTCCGCATTTATAAGATTTATCTCTTTATTAAAAATCTCAAAAACAACTCTTCATTGTTTCGTATCTCCCTTGAGATAATCTTACATCCCTCAGGATTGAAAATTGAGCAAGATCATGTGGAATTTAGAGGAACCAACGAAATGACTAGTTGGATTTCCTCGCGGCCAGTCGCAATGGTTTTCAAACAATAGTGTTCAAGCAAAATTGTCTGCAAAATTGTCTGTTATGCAATTTATATATATTATTTTTAAAATAATCAGTCGCAATAAAATATTGAATGATATTTTCGATAATTAAAAATGAATGATTTTTCGAAAAATAAGTTTCAGAGCTATTGCGATTTTACTTTGGTACAATTATGTTTTTCATTTTTAAGTAAATTTTATTTTAAAAAATTGTAAATTAAATGATGATTAATGCTGATTAAAGTTACTTAAATTAATAAAATTAGCAAATTCAAACAAGAAATTCGGTTTCGGTATTTTCATTAAAAACAAGTTGCTTTCATATTAATATTAAATAATTCACAAAAGGTAGTCCACAAAAGATAGATTATCTCAAGCAAAATTATCTATATAATAGTCTACATAGACGTAGATCTAGTGTCAGGCGAGACGACGAACGAGTATCGTGACGTCACGGGGAGCCTTCGACCCCGTCGCTTACATATTGTAAGCACTTGGGTTACTTCAGCTCGTCTCGTCTCGTCTCGCACTTGACACGACCCATTATCATCCACCGACGAATCCATCCATCTATTATCTAGCCGCGACTATCCATCCATTATATCCCATACGGTCAGCGTGTCTCGTAGTCCGTTCAATTAATTCTCCAGGCAATATGTTATAATCCCAACTGGAGGCCAAGAGAGGTGAGAGTCTGTACTGTGATTAGGATGAGACTTTAGAACATTTGTCTCAGAAGTTGAGAGAAGAAAATGTTATCTTTTAGAAAAAGCGAAATAAATTGAAAAGAATTCAGAAATAAAGAGTAGAAAAAAAATACCAAGAAATAAAGAAAACATTATAAATTTTTTTTTACGGGTATAATAAATATATTATATATATGTATTTGTTACATTATTTTAATTATTGCTCTCGCATAATATATATGTATTATATCTTCCACAAGTATTATTTAAACAAATTATAATAAGACAATATAATAAAATTATACTCAATTTGGAGCTTTTAAGTTTTAACGTGTGTGCGAAACAAGATATTTCGATTGTGTACGTGATGATAAATAAATTAATAGATAAAATAAATTTGGTTGAATTTTCCAACTCACCAGACAGATACCAGAAAAAGAGGACATGTCCAAAAGAATATATATACTTTTGGTACTTCGATTTGTCTGGCTATCAGTTTTACCTCATGTTCTCTTAAAATTACGACAGGGGTCTCCGATCGGAGAGTGAGTATGGATAGGCAGATGCAAATCGACGTCGAATGCCAGCCGCATGGGGCTAACTGGTAAATTAGCGTGAACTGCCCACCTGGTGCTGATTCGCGATACCACACACTGATGTTCATTCGCTCGTTCCTACGCTGGAACGTTCGCCGGATCACGCACGTGTCGGGGATTGAAATCGTGTGATTGATCGGCCGGCCGACTGGCGATCGAGAATTGTTCGCGAGATCGCTCGACTGTTGCTTTGATTTATCGACAACGACGTGCTTGGATTTCATAACGCGACGGAAATGGTAATAGTATTGTCGACGAAGGAGTTTTCTTGTGTCGGAACTAAATCTGTTGCGCATATCCTATATAAGTTACAAACATGAGACATTCTTGACTTACAAACTAACAATAAATTTTAAATATTGAATTAAAAATAAAATGTATTGATTATTATTATGCCCAATATATATATATATTGGGATGATTTTTAACAGCGAGATCTTTAACCGGATAAAAAAGACTACATAGAATTTTAATTTATTTAAATAGATATATAGTATTCAAACAGTTATATTAATTAGTTTGTTACAATTAGCACGAGTTATTAAATTATGATGTTGTAGATAAACATGCAACAGTTTTTCGAATTTGCACCAGCATGCGCTAAGTGCGTCCAGTGAAATTCGCTATTATATTTGTTTACGCATTGCGAAGCATACGTAGAAATGAGCGAGCAGAGGAAGTTGCGAGAGAAATGTACAAAATATTTAAAGCCACTGAATAGGCAGTGAAAAATATTTGTTTTCCGATAACAACCGGTTCTTTCGCATGCGCGATGATGGTATTTTACGACTTCGAGTGTCGCGCATCCGACCTGCGAGAATGGACGGTGTACGATGCAAAAAAAAAAAACAGGGTAAAAACGTGCTATGGGAGCAGAAACACTTTTTTTTAGACCGGGTAACACACGCGCGAGTGCCGAGACTGTCAAGCGGCGTCCTTTGCGTTCCGCGTTTAGAGTACGGCATGAGTGAACGACCGCGCTGCGTCTTTTCTTGTTTCTGCGGTAAAGCGTTTAAATCAATAATAATCTCATCGTTTTAATGTGGTTTATCCACATTATACGAGTATAAAATAATTATCTCTTGACGCAAAGCCGAGACATTAAATCTTATATTACATGTACTTACGTAAAGATATAACGTATTTTATAGAGAGAGATATTCAGTTATTTAATAAGATTTCTCAGCTGGTTATTTACTTGACAGGATAACTCGCGTACATCTATCCTATTTCTCGTTCGCAAGTCGTTTATCGAAATATATCGCGAAGTGGTCGCGAAAGCACGAGAGAGAGAGAGAGAGAGAGAGAGAGAGAGAGAGAGAGAGAGAGAGAGCACTTTGCATTCATGTACAAGTAGAGAAAGATGGGAGCTTCAAGATCTTTGACCCTAGGAGTGTCGGATTTTTTCCGAACATTATCAAACTCCTGTAATATACAATGAATGGTTAAGCTGAGGAGATACGAGTGAGGCAACATTACTATACGCGATACAAGAAATTATAGCTAAATAAGCAACGAACGATGAAATATTTGCAGGCCTTCTAAGATTTCCTCGTCACATATTTTAAATTCGGAATTTTTTGTATCACCAATTTGATTTAATGATCTTTGACCTTTCTTAATGAAAGTAAAATCGAATTGTGGATAGAATCGAATGGATTTATAAACGAAATATAACTTCTATGTTTGATAAGCAGAAGAGATCTTCATATAATTCTATTTTATCCGAAAGTGTATTTTACATACAAATACTCTGCATTATTCTACATGGCTTACAATCTGCGATTTTAAATTTATCCATGTACATTTTTTATTCAGTCTATCCGATCACTTTTTTACTTAGTTTAACTAGGAACAGTATTGAATGTTCGCAGGCTTTTTCTAATGAAATAAGATCTTGAATTTCCATCCTCTCGCTTCTTAAGTGCTAATTTGCGTATGCGCGTGTCATATACCACTTCGATCGCGTGCGAGAGCAGATTCAACAGCAGTTCGATCCTGTAATCAGGTTAAACATCTTCGAAGAAACTAATCCTTTTCTCGTGGTCGATGTTCGTTTTGTTCAGTTGATGGTTAGAGAGGTTTAGCGGTTACGCACTGTCGAAGCCAACAAGATGCGCACGCTCTTCTTATTTATCGTGTTCTTACCGCGATAATTCCACCTCTGTCGATCTTTGCCTCCCGGCTGCTCGGTAACTTAATTCTAACTATTGAGCGGCGATCTTCTCTCCTATGAAAACTCGAACACATCCGTGATATTCGAGCAAAAAAAATAAAAAAAAAAAAAACGAAAAAGAGATGATTAACAAGCGATTACACGAACGAAAAGGCGCAAATGAACGTGCGCAAATACAATTTGCTTCCGGCTATCCATTTGAATCGCGATAACTGGGTCTTTTTGAAACATTTAACATCGGAAAATGGAAATAATTTCGATTTATTTGTTATTACATGTTAATATCGCGCATAGTGGCGAAAGGAAACAATTGTGTACAATTATTGTGATGTGTATAAAGGTATCAGGAATGTATAGAAATTTTGTAAGAGAGATAAAAACTCTTTGTTAAATCATTAAAAGTTACAATAAAATCTATTGCAAGAATAATTTAATATCCTTATTGAAATTCAGTTCTCAAAATACTATAATTTTCAGTATTTAATCTTTGCAACTAGATCAGACATTTAAAACATTTTTTTCAAAAATTTTTTTTTCAAAAAATCGAAAATTTGTTATGAATTATTTTCCAAAAACAATCAGTTACTTTTTATCTTCTCTGCAAAACACAATTAAAAGTTTTACACAAACATAACTTTTAAATAAAAAGCGTGTTTTCTTATTTTCTATTTAGAATTAGCCATAAAATTGCTTATAAATTTACTCTCTTTTGATTTTCAAATATTGTTCAATAAATATATTTTTTTTTAATGTATATGTTTTATATTTTTGATCTGAATTATTCTAAAATTATTAATCGGTTTTAACTATACCAGTGACTTGCTTCATAAGACATGAAAAGTTAAAAAATAAATGATTTCGATACTTGGAAAATGATTTTGAAAAATCTGAAAAATTTAAAATTTTGCTGGATACAAATTTGAAAATAATTAAGTTAGACTGTCAAAATAATTATGTAGAACGCTCAAGCGTAATGAGCAATATTGTAAAAAATTTTGACATTCTAGCAACCAATTTTACATAATTATTTTGATAGTACAAACAAAATTTTTTTCAGATCTGTATCTAACTAAACTTTTAGATACCTCAGCAAACCGTTCTTTTCGTGTAGGTAATGCTTCGCTATCTTTATAAAGAAAATTTGATTTTAATTGAATCAAGAGGTAGTTGCAGTTCCGAGCTCTTTCTTTGTATTTTTATCTAATTTTTTCTCTGTAGCTTTTGTCTTAGTGCGTGAATATATGCTTCCGACACAGCTTGCGGGATCGCGTGTACGCGCCATTCACAAGCGTCCTTTAGACGAGTCGCCATTCATCCTGGCCCATTCATCGGCCGACCGTCCCCAAGCGCGGCGACGGCGGCAGTCGGAAGTCGCGCGATTTAGAACGCTGATATTCGCGTGTGCGCGCGCGCGTGTAATCCGCTTAGATCCAATCGCTGGGCATTAGTACGAAGCGTCCGATCGGGACTTCCTTTGTGCCTTAATCGTCGTCAATTTGTAATCGCATACGGCGCGAAAGCTTATTAACCGCTCGAAGAGTGTCTCTTTGAGATATTGAATCTAACGTAAGACGGAGATATTGATTCGCTATTATTATTACGTATACTTTTAAGGCAAACTACGAATTTTTTTAATAGTCAGATAAATCAATAATGAAATTATTTTTGTAAATAGTTTTTAGTATATTTTATTAAGAAGCAAGAGATATCATTAAAAAATGTTTTGCATTATAATTCGAAAACAGTTTTGTTTAATTGATATCAATATTATTAAAGATTATCAACATTAATCAACATTAACAATTTTTTCATTCTATAAAAAATTGTCATAAATTACACGCAAAGAAATATTTTTTTGTTTCGTCTATTATGATATTATTAGATTTGTTGGTAATTTAATAACTCAATAGTCCATGCGAGTCCATTCGTTGTTAATTTGAGAAACTGACATCTTGGTATTCGTTTGGAGACTGGAATAAATTTCAGAAGTTATTTTAACCTTGACTGTATGCATATTTTTAGTCCATCCATATTCTCGGCGTATTAATCTGGTTACTGGGAATTGTTACGCAAAGTGATGTAGAATTTTATGACACTTGTTTTTATTGAGCTAACCTAATACTATTTCTGTTTTACGAGAACCATATTGCTGCCAGTGTGTCGTATAGACTCGACATAAAGAATTGAGAGAAAAGATATTTGTTGAAATTCTTTAATATCAGGACGTAAATTATGTTAATACAAGCAATCATGTCTTTCTAAAAGTTATATGCAGTAATACATATATGTTTCGATAATCTTAGTATTGTAATTAAAAAGAAAGGAAATAAATGAATAAAAAAACGTGAGAGAGAGAGAAAGAGAGAGAGAGAGAAAGAAAAAGAGATAAAGAAAAATTATTGTTATTTAAACAATTTAAAAATAATGTATTTTGCAAAGTACAGCAATTGTGAAATATATAAAAATTTGTATGTCATTAAAGTTAAATAGTTTTGCAATTTATTTATACATGCATTTATATATGACTATGTTTGCTATTATGTAAAAAAATTCTCTAAAATTTCATAATTCTACTTCTTATGGATAAACTTTTTATTACTTGTTACGCAAAAATTGTACGCTACATTAAATTATTTTTTAAACCTTCATCTTTAAAAAAAACTGAATTTAATCTTGTCTGTTCCTCTGAAAGTTTAAGAGAATATACTTTCTTCATCAACTTAGCCTTACGGCGCCTATGATGCGTGGATTCTTCCCAGCCGACATCGTAGCGGACATAGATTAATCTTCCGCAACGCGACTGTGTTTACCTTGGCAGAAAGGCCACTCCGCGCGCAGAAACGCATCCGAGGTTTAAAGATGAATTTCGCAAATTCTCGTCGTAGCCGTGCACTTTTAAAACCGCTAAAAAAAAACATCAATACTGAGCGACGTTATTGCCTTCTCACCAGGATGCATCACATCTGCCCTGTAATAGATAGTTGTCACATACAAGCAAATGTCGCCTCAACAAAAATAAATTAACAAAATTAAATTCACATGTATATTGTACCGTGTTAAGTGTAAAATTTTTTTAAATTTAACATTTGACAATTTTTTAAAATGGAAATAATTTAAATTTAATCTCTCTTTCTCTGTCATATTCTCGTCGTCCAAAAGATTGTTTCGCTCGCAAAATCCTTGTTAGATACTTATGTGTTGGTTTACTCTCGCGTTGTTTTACGTTAGATATACGTACACACAATACATCATATTCGTGTGCGGCTGATCCTTCTGCATTTCACGCTCAATCTGGCCAAGCACATGTAGGCGTCTGAAAGTATTTGCGGAGCGAGATGTGTACGGATGTTAGTCAACTAAATCCAGAGTTCGCGAGGAAAGATTTCCTGGAAGCCGGGATAAGGAAAGAAAGCGGAGGTTGGAAAAGAAAGGCGGAGCGAGATCCGCGTGAGATGCGAACTGGTATATTTCTCTCCACGCCCGCTTCATTCAGGTATTCGCGGAATAATGAGATTATATTGCGGCAGCCACTCTAAAATAAACTGCAAGTGCAAGTCGCGGAAACTGGGACGCGCGTACAATACTCACTCGCGGAATATTTTAATACCTTCATTCGGCTAGACACAAAAAGGATAGCCGCAAGAAACCCTAGGATTAAACTAGAGAAAAGGGCACGAAAAACCTGTACGTATGTGGGAATATATTTTATAATTCAACCAACTTTGGCTCCTGCTATATTTTTTTTTTTTTTTAGAAAAAGAAAGAAATTAATAGGTCAATTTTATCGGCTCTACGAAAACAGTAATCTCGCGCTATGCAAAGTGAGAGAACGTAATGGCATAATCTTTTACGTCGCATTTCAATTNCTGCTATATTTTTTTTTTTTTTTAGAAAAAGAAAGATTTCAAGTTGACCAAGTTCTTATTTCATTTTTAAGCCACACGTGCTAAGACTCTTTTCACATTGAAGTTAGGACGTTTGTATAGTCGACAGGATATATAATACTTTTGAAAACCGTCCAGAATCTTCGGGCTTTTCTCATAAATCCGACATCGCCTTCCGCCCGCAGGAAGCAGAACAGGAGATTGCTTCGAAATCAATTTACTTTGACGTAATTCATCTCCGTGGTCTGTTTGAAAGGGTCAGAACCATCCCTTGTCTCGAAACTAAAAGCTGGCCGGCTATCAGCTATCCGCGCTTAATAACGTTTAATAAAATGAAAGTATGAAATAAAAATATTAAAATTAACGATTTCGAAAAAATCTCGAATTCGATACATATTTGAATACGAGTTGGAGATTCTAATTAACATGATAGTTAAATATAAAATGGGAGGTTCAAAATGGTAAGCAGAACCTTTTGATTTATCAAATACGCCATTCAAATTTACAATTAAAGATTATAAGAATTGGTTTTTATTGGCATCGAGAGCGGAATGAATTGTAAAAATTGTATGAAATACACGAATGGAGAAAATGTATGTTCGCGATCAAAAATAAAAGCGAGAAGGATAACGTCGCGATTATACGTATATCGCGCAACATCGAATTTTCCGCGAAACAGACGAGTTGCGCGAGAAATCAAATATTTTCCGGATACGTTGTTGCATCCCGCTTGCATATATTGCGGCGCGCGACGCACGTAGCATCACCGTGGAAAATCCAATTTTCATGGGCTGAAATAAACCTTTATCGAATATCATGGTTACGTGTGGAAATGTGCGACGTGGCTTGCCGTTTCGACATTTGCGGCAAAATTTCTGACGTACCTACGTTATTCCCGCGTCCACACTCGCGGTTATTGCATAATTACGTGATCCTCATGGGCGTGGAAGCACGAGCGGCGTAACAATATAAATGCGGAATTTGCGCTCCGCATATGCTCCAGTCTGTATAATAAAACGATTGTAATGCGCGCGTGGCACGAAAGGTATTATAACATCTCGTAAAGCTCTTACTCAGTGGAATATTTCAGTACTTAAGCTTATTACGAGTCGAGAAACTACCAGTCGAAAATCCTAGTGAATTAATGTTTCCTATACAAATTCGTGTTTGTCAATTGAGTTAATTTCACTTTCGAGAATAAGAACTAAATTTATCAACATAGATAACAGTATGTTGTACGACCGCAACAGAAATTCGCGACTGATTTCTGCTATAAATGATTTTTCTCTTTCTCGGCAATAGAGAGACAGGTTACGAAATCAATTTTATAAATCAGTAAAAAAATTTTTTATTGGAATTTCTCGCACATGTATTATATTAATATCAAGTTAATATCACATCTTCTCTTTCTTCTTTTCCTCTCTCTCTCTCTCTCTGTCTATATATATACATATATCTCTTTTTCCCTCTGCCGCACGCAGCTGATAAGCTACATCCAAAAACGTATATCTCCAAATCTACTGAATTCTGTAAATGCAACCACATCACGTTTGCACACGATGCAATATGACGCTACACATAGTGTGAAAACGACAATTCTCATGATGACGAATTCCCAGTTTATACGTTCTACATTATATGATATCTATGTTATACGATCAAAAATTACATTGCGAACGTGAGTTTATTTCAGAGAAAGGAATAGGGTGGAATATAACATTTTGGAATTTAATTAGCTTTTTCTGAATTTAATTATTTAGCTTCTGTTTTGATATATTTACATCATTGTAATTATGTAAAAAACTACAAACACAAAAGTCATATACGCATTAAATGATATTTAAATGATACTTAAATGATACGATTTTTTTCTTCTCTCTCTCTCTCTTTTGGAGAATAGTATAATAAGCTCATATTGAAATAAAAATATTAATGCTTTTCATATTAATATATCGTAATAGAATATAGCGTAATAGAAAATAGTTAAAATGAGTAAATACATTGAGATATTTTGTTTCTACAGATAAAATCAAGAGAAAGCGCAAGTTTGCTTAATAATAAGTTCGATAATTTTTTAAATTTAATAATTTTTTGTAATAATAATTCACGAATAATAATTGAACTTGGTGACTTCGTATATCTTTGTATAAATCCAAAGAGCTAATTTGTTCTTTTCCTTCTTAATCTCATTCATTTTTCTTAAATTTCATCATTTAATTGACACGAATAATGTGTCAATTGTTTTAGCTTTACGTAACAATATTATAACTGTCGCACCTCTCGCTCCCTTGTGACGCGTTTCTCAGTTAACTTCATCGATGTCAACGCGGCTTTGACGCGATTATCCGAAACATGACATCGGATTTACTTTGCTCGATTGCTGATTGGGATATATACGATGTGTCGCGGGATGTAACGACGGGGAACAATCGCGCGTGGTTGGTTTCTCCGGACCGCGTTTTGGTCGATAGATGCGACCGCTCAATCGGAAAGCTTCGACCTTACGGCACACGGTCGCGGTTGATCCGGCGGAGCGATGGGCTCAGGCGGATTGGCACGAGTTAATCGACACAAAGGACGTTTCGTTAGTCGGGAATTAAACGGATTATGATCTCAATCGCCCGCCATCGCGATCGATCCGCATTTGCGAACGCGGTCAGCCGTACCATCCCATACCCCATTTCATCCCATTACGATCTCCTTCGGTTTCCGTTTCGTCCCGCTTCCGCATATCCGTAGTACAGCTCGATGGCTCGATATATCCCGTCAGCGAGGAAATCCCCGCGAGCAAACTGTCCGACCGAGTGCGCAAACTTCACCGCAAAGATCGGGAGATTTCCCGCAAACTTGCAAGCGGGTTTATTCGGCTTTAGCCGTTCGCTTCTGAAGCAGGAAGTCCCGGATCTATTTGTACGTCCCGCGAGTTCTCAAGCAAATCGTGATTCGAGATCTAAACTACAAGCAAGTGACGTCATTTCGGATCACTTGTTACAATAAGTACGTACGTCGTGTATCAAACTCCAAATTCTTGCTTGTCACGCGCCAGAATTTAGAGTTTCAATTTAGTTTCAACTTTTACTTTTAAGATCGGTCTTCTGAAACTGGCATGTTCTTCTTTCTTCTAAAAAATAATTGTACTAAAATTAAAGTATTAAATTATAAATCTTATAATTACTTAAATTACTAATACATTAAAATTCATTAAGAAGATATAAATGCAAATATAGTAATCTTAAGAGATCGCAATAGTAATATTAAGAAGCAAATAAAAACCTTGATTTTATTCTAACGAGTGAGCGATTTTTGTGTTTTAATATTTACCGTCGAACTATCGCGGTAACTTACCGTTACTTTCGCGGTTATCTTCGTGTCGTGTGTGGACTTCGTAATTTGGTCGAGCGACTCGTTTCGATCAATAGCGTAGTACAAGTTTCTCACAAATTGTCCGATGCTTGTTCGATTGTTTCACGGAATTCGACGCTGGCGATTCGACAAATGATAAATTGCTTTTGGACGCATATCACCGCATGTTTAGTGGAACGTGATAAAGTCACATCTAAAAGGTGTAGTTAAAGGAATCTTAATTAAAACCGATTCTACAATAGCGTAGTCGTAAGTGGTTGTAGTTGTAAGAATTGACCAATCACAGTCCAATGTAAGGAGAATAATCAATTAGTAAATTCCTACAACTACAATTATGACTACGTTGTTTACGACTATTGTAGAATGGCCTTGAGACACAAAAATTAATACTTTATTATACACCTTCGTTACAGGCTCTCTAAATCAGTTTGCGTTTGCAGTAAATAATTCAGTCAGTTCATTATCGCAAGACAGGATAACGAAACCTTGTACGAGAAAGCAATAAAAAGATAATATTCGCGAATTGAATTCCGTGTAAACGGAAATCGCGTGCTTCGGTTGAAACTAAAAAAAAGTGAGGGGAGAAGATTGGGAACTACGCCAAACAAAAACTCACTCCATTCCTCGCGTTTGCCCGGCTTGATTTCTCTGTTTCTTTCTTTCGATGTATCTCTCTATTAATCCGTCTCTCTTCGATTGCATCCGGAATTTCGGAAATTCCGTTCGGTAGCTTTGGCGGACGTGACCGTTGTGCCATTGCGCGCGCGGAATTTTCGATATTTTTATTCGATAACGCCCGCTGGCGGGCGGAGCGGCCCGTCGCGGGGCATCTCGATTGAATTTCAAACGATATTCAAATTACGTTTAATTTGGTTAGCTATCGGTGGATGCGCGCGCGCATGTGTGTGAGAAAAAGAGAAAAAGAGGAAAAGCAGATCGGGACAATCCACGCGTGTATGCTCTCGACGTCGATGTTCGCGTGCGATTCCAGGTTGGTTCGAGGCCGAGGGGTGAGATATACGGATTCTATTATCGACCATACGATTCATTAAAACGGCACGACATTTACAAACAGAGCATCGTCTGTTTCGCTCTATCGACGCCGCGTGGAAAAACGGAAGCGCGATACAACAACCATGTTTCACTGGTCTGCAAACAAAACTACGGACCTGTGTCGCAAACGTTACACATCAATTTTTTGAGAAGGGGGGGGGGGGAGACGAGTTACAGGTGGTAACGACTATTTGACACCTGCCGAAACCTGTTATTAAAAAAGTAAATTTTTCTATACCAATTCTCAGAAATTTTCGAAATATGTACTCGAAAAAATAAATCAATCAAAAGAATAAGAATGTTATTATTTGTATTAGACAAACAGAATCTTTTTATCTTTAATTCCAATTAAAAAATTTCTAATATCTAATATATTTCTAAATAAAAAAATATTAAAAAAGCGGAAATATTTCTATAAATTTCTATAAATTAATAATAAAAATTTATTTATAATTTCGATTATTTCTAAAAAATAAATTACGAAAGTATCTAATTAGAAAGAATAATATGTCTATAGATAATATGTCTGACAATATAACATGACGAGCAAAAAAAGAGTGAATCATGTGATGTAATAGTCTAGAGTCTAGAGTAGTTTGGTTTTGTTTTAATTTACGACATAAAAATGCGTAAAATCGCTTCAATTTTTCAGCGACAAGTTCCGCAGTTCGGGGACCGCGGTTCGCGATAGCGCGGATTTTAAAATTATTTACCTCTTCGATATTCGATAACGCGTTATCGGCAGCCGCCAGGAGCGTCCGTTGGAGTCCGGAATCGCCAAACGCGGCGAGAGCTGTCGCTGTCGGAACAGAACGGTAAAAGTCGGGGTGGATCGGTGAGAGGACCGTTTATTGCCTCGGCACCCGGGATGCCCGGAAACGATTGCCGGGGTGCCGACGGGTTCATCGCGAAGCCGAGATAAAAACATAAATGACGGACGAGTCGATCGCGAATCGACGTTCCCGCCCGGCGGCGCGCGGAGGATGAATATTTGACGATGTTTGCGGGAATTGTATAACGGGTGCTCCCGCGGGCGTTGTTAGTCGGGGTTAATCAACGTGGCTGTCTCGAAATGCAATCTCGTGGTCGCGTCGGATGAGACGAAGAGAGAGGGAGAGATCCGATCTGTAACTTAAAAATTTGTTTCATCGCACGCTGCGGCGAGGATTAATCAGAGATCTGTATCACAGGATGTGTTCACTTTTTAAATTATAATATCGATTCCTACAAAAACTGAATGAGCTTTCAGCCTAAAATAAAATCAAATGCTTGATAAAATAGTCCAAACAGCTAATAGATTCGAATCCATATATATAAAGACTTGTGAAGTGGGCTGAATAAATCATACATGTTTTCAATTGAATTATCTTGACACATATATTTTCATTAAACTTTAATTCATTAAGATCTTTTAAATGAAGAATTCTGAGAAATTCCCCATTTAAAGAAATAAGTCATTACAATATTTTTAAGAAGTAATTTTTAGTTTTGTTTGAAAAAAAATTATTTCGTGATTTTGGAACATTTTATTGTGTAAGCGTGCAAACAGGTGTACCGAGACGAGATACTTTCATCCATTATTTGTACATTGCACTTTCCGGACCTCTCATCAAAATCTACTTCTTGAAGATCTACGGGGTCCTCGGAACGGAATTGCTGTCTTCGTTGTTAACGATTAACGATTTGCGGGTGCTTCGTTTAATTTTCGCCGTCTCGATGAACGAACTTTTTTACAATCATAGCGGCATAGCATATTTTTAATTTTTAAATATTTAAACGAAATGTGTAGCTATTTTGTAAGATCGCGGGAAGATTTAGAAACTTTAGAAAAATACTCTTTGATGAAATTGCAGTCAACTTTGTCAGTTAATGAAAATTTAAATAGAGACTTAATTACGCGAAGTTATTTAATATTTAGAATCTCTCAAAGGCACTTTGCTAAATTAAAGATATTTCATATCTTATTTAAGTTCAAGAGAAGACTAATAAAAAAGTTAATTGCGGACAAGTCATTTAATAATAAGAAAAACTTGCAAAAAAAATATATGATACTCTTTGACAGCTTTCATTAAGAAAATATTTTGACACTATATCCTTTTAAAATACTTTGATAGTTATAATTGTAAATGATAAATATTTTGTCAAAAACGATGTCCATTAACGAAGCTTTTTTTTTATCATATCAGAATCTTAGTCGTTCACTACAAATTTTTTTCTTTTGCAAAGTAATGGACACAAAATTCTATATGGAGAAGAAATTATTTAGAATTTAAAAGATTAAACTTTTTTCCTCCACGCATGTCAAAAAGATTTCTTATTCTTGCTTTACGTTTTGTGTTACGCTTTGTGCTACGAAATACGAGAGTTGTGCTAATTTAATACCTAATATGTTATTCCACGATCCGGTCTATGTATCGCGTTATCCGGCAACTTCAGCAAATTAGTAAATTGCATTCCGCGCAGCATCGTGAGTAAAGCCGGGGGCGAGTCTCACGAATCGACAGATAATCGTTTCCGCAATCTAGTGTCTACGATCGCGGAGCTACATACATCGTCCCTCTTCCGACTGATAAACTCCGAGAGTTTCTCCCATTCTGGAGAGAGGATTGTCCCGTGGGATCAGTTGGGAAGATTTAAGCTGCTGCGCCGGAATCCCCCGAAACTCGAGACAAATAGTCCGAAATAAGGATGCGAATGCAAACCGAAGGATCGGTCGATTTATCGGCTCGCCGATACTATTCTCCGGCGAAGAATATCCTATATCTGAGGCCGTTTGTTTTTCTCGAGAAGCACTTGAATAAAATTCGATTGATATCGTTGAAGTGGAGAATAAAGATCTGTAACGTGAACAAATAGACAACAATATTTTACCCACACGTTATGTGTTGGAGAAATATATTTTAAAGTAAATCTACAATTTCTTACAATGGCAATATATTTTGTTGGAAAATATGGATATCAATACGAAGAAGAGATATCAATAATATAGAAATAATGTAGAAACTTTTATTATGTATCATGGTATTTTATCTTCTTATAATCACGCATGTAAATTGCTTTCTTTAAAATACATGAACTCCTAATTAAGATTCATCGTGTTTTATAAATTTATATCGTGGGTATACTTTGCGAAGTCTGATTAATTTTCTTCAGAACTTATTTTCTCCAGGGAAAAGGATTTCTTATAAGAAGGATAATGCTTTCGTTAGCTCGTTGAGAATATTATAAGTATACGTGACGTAGATTTGTCTCAGCTGAAGCACTATTCATCATGGTCTAAACTATTTTTAGCCAGTTTTGAAGTATTACACGGTCATTCCTGTGAGATTCGGCAAATGTGTTAAAAATTCGACAAGCTAGCAATTAGAAAAAATAGTAAGTTAAAAAAATAAATATGTTCGTTCTATTTTCATAATTTGTGTAATGTAATACGATAATAATGTAATATGATTATATATATGTATTATGTTATAAATATGTAACAATTATTTGCCGTCAAACTCACGCGTCGATTATGACCCATATAAAAGCCTAAATATGCAAAACTCTTTCCGCTCTATATACCTGCGAAAGAGAATACTCGGAATGTACGCACGTTGTTTGCATTTTATTCTAGCCTCGTCCGCCGTCTCGACGCCGCGCGTGGAACGATTTAATTAATTATGCGTTGCGCAAAATGCACGCCCCTATTTACCTGTCACATGCCCTCCTTTGTCCCTCTCGTCTCGTCTCGGGACGAGGCGGAGACACGCGCGTGGTGCGCGCGTGCACGCTCGTAAAGTAACGTCTTAATTATAAAAGGGTCGACACGCTGTGTGTGCCTCACGAGGCACTTTAAGCACCTTATAGCGGCCTTAATGGCCGCGTGGGTGACTGCCGGCCGTGACGGCGGCGGAGAAGAATCTATGGTTTTTCGCGCGGTCGCCCTTGAGACAGGAGACCGCCCCCTGCGGGGGTGAGCGAGCGCACGTTCTCCAAACGAGACACATTCACCTCGAAATTAAACGGACGCGATTAAACGCCTGGTTGGCTTACAGGCCGGAATTTACGCGGCGAAACGCACACGCGGAACCGTTACGATGGTGCTAACGTTGCTGAACGAGCGTTAACCGCATCGCTCGTTGCAATTTTGCAAACATTCCAAAAAGTTCGCGCATTCCCTACATTCTTAACTCTGTAACTTGGTAAAACGAGCCATGTAAGATTTTTTCGTTTTTTCGAGCGAAACTTTTATTTTTCGTGATATCACATAAATCGGTAAACTCTATCTTGTTGGTATCATAAATTTTTATGAAATTGCTTTATAATGATTGAAAAAGATATGTGTGGAATTTAATTTCTGCTAACATTACTTTGTTATCTAAATATATATATATATATATATTAAATTACATATAATAACGTTTAATTTTAAAGTTAATATGATATTGATAAATATAATCTCTTTTTCGATCAATTTAGAGTAAAGAAATTTATTTCAGTAAAAAGCTGTTATTAGCGAAATGGGAATGTTGGGATACTGTATACACATAAATCATTTAATTTAACCTAATTTCACGCGTGAGGTAGTTCGTGCGACTACAGAAATAGTCCCGTGGGCTACCAAAAACATATCTAAATGTTCCCTATCTAACTACGGGGACAAATTGCATTTACACGAAACTGTTCGCTATTTACTTGTACCAGGTTAGTTGAACTCTGCGAGAACACAAGTGACTTACTTTCTGCAACTATATTAGTTCGCTTCGACTATAAACTATATTAGTTTGCTTCAAAGCAATCTCTATGGACTAGTTACGATTAGTTGATAGTAAATTGACCATAACTTCCTTTTTTCATATAACAATCTTGTGAAATTATTGTGATTGTGATTTATGTCTGATTTTCTCAATTCAATAAACTAACACGCATTACACTACTTATAAATATCATAAATATTATGAATAGATCGAATGTATTCTTTGTCTATTAACAAAAATAACTAGAAATTCTAATTACAAAAATTAACGATAAATATTTTATTTAAAAAGTTAGCTAATATTATTAATCTTTATTATATTATTATTTGTAACTTTAAAATTAAATATTAGTTAATGATTTAAATGCACATTTCATTATGATCTTTAAAAATTACAAACTTAGTAGTTCTCCGTTTGTTTGACCGAAACTACTTTTGAATTCACAGGATATTTTTTTTCGGAGAAGTTATCGTGTGTCATATGTGACATGGTTTGATAGTCGCTGCGGCAAGATCATTAACGTGAGATTCTTGTAAGCCCGAGGGTTCTCAGAGATTCTCAAATACGAATTTTTCTGTTTTTTGCATGAGAATATTAATTCGTTTTGTAACAAAACATTATTAAACAGCGTAATATATCTATGATATATTTATTATACACAAAAAGAACAGTTTTATTTAAAAATTTGACTAAATACAAATATGAAAATAATTTTACTGGACAATCAAAATAATTATGTAGAATGCTTAAACGTTGATGACAAAGCAAAAAGTTTTAATATTCTAGCAATCAATTTGAACGTTATAAATAATTATTTTGATGGTCTAGATAAAATCATTTTCAGATCTATATCTAGTTAAATTTTTACACATTCTACCAAAATCGTTCTTTTCACACACACACACACACACACACACACGCACACACACGCGCACACACACACACAAAAATGCAAATTGTAAAATTCCGAGATTCATTTTTGTATTTGTTCATCACATGAACAAATCCGTTAACAGAGTTCGTTAACAGGAATGTCCGAGTCCAGAAACAGACTCGGAGCGGACTCGAAATACATTGTCGAGCTCGTATGACTTTCACGAAAGCTTACCAGATAGAGTGAGAATGAAAGAATAAGAGAGAGAGAGGGGAGAAGAGAGAGAGAGAGGAGGGAAGGGAGACTGGTCCAAAAGGTTTTGCCATATATAATATAACTTCGGTGAAACTTTCGTAATGCGAGGGAGCAGAGCGTGAGCGCTGTAATGACGACGGGGTGAGGCTCGGGGGACGGGTCAATTAGTCTTGATTTAAATTAGCCACGGCGGCTGGTAATTAACTTTGGTTTAGGGCGCTCGACTGGTAAGCCAGCGCGGTAATAATGACGATAATTATTATTGTAGGTTCGCCACGTGCTCGCGCGCGCATGTACCACCGGATGCTGCAGAAATTTTCGAAGAAGCCTGAAGCCTCGATAAAGTTCGAAAGTTGCAGTGATAATGGATATTAGATTAAGCCGCTAATGGATTCCTGGTGGTGAGTAAAATTTTCATACATTCGATTATGCGAGAATCGGCAAAGAGGAAAGGCGTCGATTGGAGACGGAAATTTTTCGATTCACGGTAGAAATCGGAAAGTTTCGGATGAAGTAGAGGCACAATTCTAAACTTCGTAGAATCTACGAATTCTTTAGATGAGCGAGAGAGTGAGTTACGTACCCGATTTCGTCGTGCATTTTCGAAACTACTTGAGATATCGAGAAATTTTCTTAGATTCTCTATATTTCATGCACAAGTCTAAACCAGACTAACTAAGATGAGGAAACTGAAGAGTGCGGGGTTTGAGATCTCTTTTAAGTACGAGATCATACTTGAAATGAATCTTCTAGATTATTGGGTAACTTCATTCTTAAATTGAACGCTTTCATTTTACCATCAAAGAACTACCGAGGAAAAAATAATGGAACACCGCATGCAGAAAAAGCGAAACTGAGAACGAACAAGTAATAGCGAGCAAAGCGTCAGCGGGGTAATTAGGCTTTTACAGTGATTGAGAATCTCAGCGTCGTCGGCGTCGCTCGCGAATAAGTGTCGTTCGCCGAACGAGCATTAATCAAATGGAGCCGGTGGTTATCGATCCCGGCGATTTGTACTGTCGCGCGCGTTCGACTCGGCGTTAGTTCGCGGTCGCTGCATCGGTCGAGAAAACACGAGCAAATCGAACGTAAACGACAGTTAATTTTGACACCGGCGATTACTCGACGCGGCAACTTAAACGCGCGAACTGGCGAAGCTCGTTATTTCCGTACGTTAATGTCGATGTTGATACTTTTGTGCTTAATGGCTCGTATTTATCCTGCGATGTAAACGAACAGATAAATACTTTTAAGTATTTTAAGTCGAAAACGTTGAGACATTCTTATCCATTGGAAATATTTTTATAAAAAAAACTATAAGTTTACTAATCTATTTATGCAAAGTGTTGTCGAGATACTAGTATTTTGTTGCTTCTTTTGTTCTGAAATTCTGCTGGAATCACAAAAAAGAATTTTTTAGTATTTTTAACGCATTTTTTAATATGAATATGTATTTCACGGATTAAGAGAGATGCGCGTCCTATTTCACGCTTTCCGCTATTTCACTCCGATCGTTTGTGTCCTTTCACTGCCCGTATCAGCGAGAAAAGCTATACGAGCGCAAAATTTCAATTATCTGAGAAAAATCTCCATTGATCCTTGGCGCGAGATTGAACGGCCGGCTGTAAAATGCGGACGAAAAAGGAAGATTCAAACGGTTTGCTGGGATGTGGGGGAGAAAAGCCAGAGAGCGGGAAAAACCTTTATCGGACAATATCAATTTTTCTCAAAGAACCCGCATTGATGTATACCAGTACACCTCGAAGCGGCTTTAACGGATAAACGAGAGAGATGCGTCGCCTTTGGGAATGCAACATCGTGAGCCGTTTGGTACACCGAATGGTGTTAGTTAACTCTTGAATGCAGTCAGCGTGAAGATTATGAGATGCATTTAATATGCGGAAATCTACATATGGCTACAGACGAACAGATAGGCGGAGTGATTTTTCCTATCCTGAGTTTAAATCCCCCGGGGATGCTGAAGGTTTATACAGAGTAATATAACTGACAGTTTAATACAATCATAAACATGTGATTTTGAGTTAATGCCAGATTGATGGAACGCGCGCGCGCATAACTGTTGTAAGATATGCATTTCAACGAACGAATTAATCGTGTGAGAGTCGGAGACTGATGATAAATTTATTAACATTAATTTTAACCTACTTCGATGAGGAATTGCACAAACTATGGACAAAATTAATTAGTTGTTTTATAACTGCTATACTAAAAATAATTATACATGATTTTCTCTCATGATATTCCTTCGAACACGAATTTTTTCTTATGCAAACATTTATGAGATATGCTTAGTTAGAATGTAATTAGAATGAGTTAGAAAAGTAAAAAAAGTAAAGTAAAAAAAGAACATTTAATTTAATAATTTTAGTAAAAATTTTTAATATAATACGAACCTAATATAAATATGAAAAACAGTTTAATTTTTTTAATTTTAACTATTTAAACAATTTAATAATTAATCTCAAATATTATACTAGAATTTAGACTTTAATTGTGTGCTATTTTTCCTCAATTTTTTCAATTAATTTGATTAATTTGAAATCATTAAACTAAAACATATTATAAACGTACTATTTTTTTGCAAAGATCACTGTCAAACTTTTAACTAAAAAGGAGAAAAACTCCATTGAATTTCGATACGACGTTGTGGGCTTAAGGGTTCGAATTCAAGGTCGCATTTGCCCCGAGACGCGGATAATTTAATATACGAGAAAAATCGCGCGACGGTCGGCAATAAGTCTCCAAAGTTCCCTCGTTACGCGCAAATCGCTCCTATAAAGAAGCGATCGCTTTGCGTTCGAGTATCGCGTTGCTAATTGAGGGTAAGGAAGCGTAAGAGCAGGCTGCGGGGATTTTTGAATAATGTCGACCAGCCGATTCGTTCGACCGGAATAAAATGCCCTAGGCGGTTCTCCATTTTCATGTAGGCGCGCGAGCTACGAGAGATTCTTTTTTCGTGGGGAATTTACATCGCGCCGAGCCGCGGGCGATGCGTATACGTATTACGACGTACATACAGTACAGTATGCGTAATTAGGTCGTGATTGGCCGCGACGCGTAGAAGATTGTCTCATATCCGTCGACGAGGTCGTCGCCCGAAAATTTTCGCCAGACTCTTCAGTCTCGTAAAATCGGGATCTCGTCGATGGATACGAGACAATCTACAATTTTCGGGACCTGCCTTGTGAAGATTCCTTTGACTTACTTGCGCTTAAGCTTAGCTCTTAGTGTTATATAAATGAAGCCACTGTTTCGAGTGTTGGACAAGGAAACTTCTTGTGTGCTCGCGGATAGCACGATGAAATTTGTTTTAATTTAGTGACGAATTCGACATTGTCCGCTCAAAAATCTTTTTATACACAAAACGTTTACATAAAGTGTTAGTAAAAACGATTAATAAACTAATTTTACATTTAAAGTTGTGTATACATCGAAAAGAACTGCTGAAAGATCTAAAATTTTAGCTACATACAAATCAGAAAAGTAATTTTGTTGAACTATCAAAATAATTATGTAGAATGTTTAAACTAAACTTTAGAATATCAAAATTTTTTGCAGCATTGCTCATTATTTTTAAGATTCCAACAAAATTATTTTGATGGTCCAACAAAATTATTTTCAGATCTGTATCCAGCAAAATTTTAGAAAAATAAGCAAAATCGTTCTTTCCGTGTACTGTTTCGTATTACATGCTCTAGATAAAATAAGAAAAAATTTGAGAGAGAGTTTCTAATCACAAGTTTCTACATGGAAAAATATTTCCTGTTCTTCCTTTATTCAGCTTCTTTCGAATCTCTTCGTTAATCTAATACTATATTTTATAGTTTGCCGAGGGCAATTTCTCGAGCTTAACGTTATTCCTCCGTTGAGTCTAGCCGCCGTAAAATTTCGCGGGGTTTCTTCCATCTCGTTCAGAAGTATCGAGAGTGCGATCGGTCATTCCTCCGGCGTTGCTTTTATCGCCGACGTCGCGACGACGAAACCCTCGTTCGGCTTTAATAGTCCGCGAAAAACAGATCGATCGCCCGCTCATTCTCGGCACGTCATCCCAATGGAAAGGTCATTTCCTGCGAAAGTTACTTCCTTTCGCGTAGCCAACAATACGTGGTCGCCGGTGCATCGCATTGTTCGTATTGTAAGAAACGCGAGGCAGGTCGTCCTATCGCGATCGACAATGGTGAAATTGTTGGAAAAAGTCAAGAGAACTGTTTTTCCGATGTTCTCACAATGTGCTTTTCTTACGTTCCGTTTTTCAATTTTTTCATCATCTAAATGAACGTCTGTCCCACGTTAAGTTTATTTTACTTTCGCGTTGCACGAGCAAAAAATTTCTATGATAAGTTTCGCGAGATATCAGATTAATCGATTTTTTCAAAGAAAAGTCTGCACCCTGCATCGTCGAAGCCGATATTGTAATTTGCTCGAGGGATTTCATCGCAACGTCTAAATTACACGCAGACCGCCGAGTACTTATAAATATGGCCGTAAATTACACGCGATACGTGCCGAGTGAGAGGAAAGCGCATCGCCGCTTTAAGGTGTGCGTCTGTGGTGGAAAAGGAAGAAAACGGGAAAGAGAACGAACCGATGTAGTGTGCAAACAATGCTCGGGGTATGTTTCCCGAAACGGAAAGACCCTCGGTGGGCGTTTATCCGAGCGCATACGCGCACGCAACACGTTTACACGCGGCGGTACAGTCGTCGAGGTATACTTAAATGCGACGCGCCATTAAAATCCTAAACTCGGCAGGATGTAATGCTTTGTGACAGCATTCTGTCTCCAGATAATCCTATCTTCAGAAAGTATGCTATTTTTGACATAAAATGTACAATACATATTTTATTATAATTACTTTTTATCCCTTTTTATGACATTCCATTTTTAAAATGATCGCAAAAATAGCAAAAAATGTTTTAATAAGAAATATTGATTATTACTTGGACTTAGACTTACATTAGATTTAGTTAAAATTATGTTAAAATTAAGAAATCAAATATAGAATTTAACATTAAGAAATTCTTTAAAATAATTTTATTTTGGACATTAAAAAATGGATCTTGCATATTGCAAATTAATGGATTTTGCATATAAGCTTGGATTAAGTATTTGGATATAAGTTTTTTCATTATTTTTTATTTAAAAATTGGAGATATTTGTTTATTCCAAATTATATTATTTAGAATATATAGATAAAGTAAAAATTAAATAAGTGCAAAATTAACATATTTGAACAATCCTAATATATAGATGTGAATATATAGATGTACTGAACAATTTCACACATTACCGTCTACCAAATTATTTCCAAAGAGTATTACCGAAATTACAAACGTTATTACAAATATTTGTGTATCTCACGCAATAATATGCAATAGATTGTGTTACACGAACTATAGAATTGTACGTGATATATTTGGATAATATTTCTATGATCCGAATCATTAGATGCTTGAATATCTCATGTTCATCATATTCTCTCTATAATATATATTTTAAAATTAGAAATTCAGAAGTAATGATGAACTATGTATAGATAAAAAATGCTTAAATATCGAAAAAAAGAAGCATAAATAATACAATAATAAATAGAAAGTATTTAAATTATTAAAAAAATTGTCACAAAGTTTTCGTAATGTTTTCGAATTTTTGCATTACGATTTCTTAATAAATAACCCTTTTACATTTTGCACTTTTACTTAAATATAGGTCATAGCCTAATAAATTTTATCTTGAGCCTGTATATTACTCTGTAAATCTTACTTCGTTATTAATGGTGGTTGTGTGAATTTTTGAATATGCTATAATTCGTATAACTCTGCCAGATGCATTTAAATGCATCTTGCGAACCTGCGGTTTATTCGTGTCACTGCGATTATCGTAAAATATTACTCGAAAATTATTGCATCGATACCAGCAACGATACCGTTTACCATCTTTGTATAATCTTTTTGTCGAACATAAGTCACTTAATCCGGTGAAAGGACGAACCGAGCTAAAAAAAGTAACCGCAATGTACGCCACGGTAATGTATTATTACTTGCATTGCTCCATCAGGAAATATCAAAATATATGACGATTATAAGAGCCGACGATTACAAAGAGCCGAATTATAATTAATCGAAATACTTGTTATCCGAATTAACGAGCTGTATAAATTCACTTCGAGATCCTTTCGCCTCACATAAATCATGTTAATCGGTAAATCAAACGTGTTGAGAAACAGAAATGGCAGAAACGATTCAGCGAAATTGCTGCAAAGAAAATTCGCATACTTTCCATGAATAATGAGACAAGATCTACTTGATTCTACATTTAAATAAAGTTACTGGATATACACTGGATAAACACGGTTATATATGTATCAACTAGATATCGGGATACAAACGAATGTTAAGATGTAAAAGTTACGACGTCGTGCCCCGACTCGACGTATCACTTCGCAATGATCGACGAAGTGCGTACTTCGATAGCCATTACACGGTTACGGAATTTACATCACGAGCAAAGTAGATATGAGACGACTTTGTCCGCGCGCGGCTTAACGGGGTGGCGCGACGCTTTCCTCGCTTGTAGAAATAAATCGAACTGGTTTCGCGGATAGTCTTAATCACCATCATTATCTATCCGCTCGTAACCATTTATATATCGTTTACATCGTTCTTTTTTCTTCGATCCATCGGTGTTGTCGATAAAACGAATTGTACGCGAACGATACGTGGAAAACGCCACAGAACACGTAAATACGCGCGTATACGCACGTAAATGAACGTACTTGGCACTCTCCCTCTTCCTTTTTGAAGTTGTGCCTCCCACGTCCCTTACGCCCGTCTCCACCTCGTACTTTTCTCCCTCTGCACAAGGGAGGCCCCGAAAGGAGGGTTCGCCCTCGAGTTATTATTATTTTGCCGCGGATATACATTCGCGTGGACTTGCTTTAATGGTCTGACGTTTATTTCCTACCAGGGTCGGTTTTATTGCGAAACTGGTGAAGTAATTTATCTCGGAGAAAAGCCACGGAAGAAAGATCCATCATAAAATGTGTATTATATACCGGGAAACAGGCGCAATTCATCCTATCATTAAATAATATGATTTAACACTTTCCGTAATATAAGTGTGTTGCAATGTGTACATTTTGCAAAGTGTACATTTTGAGACGTAAGGAAACAAAGCTTGCTTACATTCTGCTTACATTGAACATAAAATTATCTACTATTAACTACGGTACACGTACGCGATCGCCGGAAGCTTAATTTAATAACAGGTCTTGACGAAGGTTAATTTAATAACAGACTAGTCTCTCTCCTTCGGATTCGCCAATGTGTAATACCCGATATTATCAAATTAGGAACGCGTCACGAAATCTCCTGACACTCGCTTTAAAATCCAAAAGTCTGTTGAGAAGCAGAAGGATGTAAGTCCAAAAAAATCAATTTTGAAGATGAAACCTACAATTTCGCACTTATGTATGTATGTGGATAGCTTTTAAAATAAAAAGTAGATAAATTAAATTGAAACGTGTAGAATAATATATGTACTTTAATAATCTTTAATTTAAAAAATGAGAATTAATAAATTTATATAAAACTATATCGAATTTTTATTCTAACAGGCTCAGTATAAGATAACGTTTAAATAATAGCATTAGAAGGCGTCATTAATTATTTTATAATTGCTAGAGTTCATTTTTCGAAATGTCGTGGTCTAAATACTTTATATTTAGTATATTTTGGATTTACTGCCCTCTGTTTCTCAGATACAGGATTGTTGATCCGACTCTGTAACTTCCTATACAATCTAAGCACAAGCAGAGAAAGAAAATTCTCGGAGCACTCGAATGCATCGCGAATGCCTGAGAGTGTGGCCTCCGTTAAGGGTGGAATCGCGCGCGCAACGACGAGAAGGCACTTTGTCGATGGCGAAACGAGATTTTTCGGCTCCGCTTTATCCGCATACTCTCTTTTGTTCCCATGAATACCAGTCGAGTGCTCGATGGTGGATCATGAATGTCGGGAGCGAAGAAAAGCACCCTCGATTTGGCAGATGATGATACTGTTGAAGATATGATCGATTTTTCCTCGATTCAGGAAAATGGAAAACTGTTTTGATGAAGTCACGTTCCACAAATAGATGATAAATAATAATGCCGGATTGTCAGTTAGCATTGATTTGTGAAATCATGAATATTGTAAGGTATCATGTAAAATTTATCGTAATCTCTTTTTATTATGATATGTTATTTTATGTTTTTCTTTAACGTTAAAGTACTACGTAGTCCGCTATTATAAAGATTACGTTGAAACTTGATACTGGTAACTTAGCAGATGTAGCAAACGTTTTATGCTCACGTTTACGATGGATCCAGAAGACGATTTGTCAAAGGATAATCATTTATTTAATTTTATCGAACTCATACGGATGTAATTTACATAATTTTACGATTATGATAGGATTATATCAAGTAAAAAATTGAACGGATTGTATCAAGCAATAAAACTTAATAGATTTGAATAATATTATATCTATGATTAACAACAAATTTGTTTTTGATTTTTTATTATATTTAAAAAGTTATTCACAAGTGATTGTTTTGCAAATGGTGAAATGTATGAACGTGTTTATTACGATAATTCATTAGCATAATCGCCCCTTCGATCTCATCATTGGTTTGCAATTTGCATCACAGCGTCTTCTCGTGTCAGTGCAATTGCATTGATCGGCTATTTATAGTTGCGTAAAAATACGTCGAATTAAAACCAGAGCTGCGTAACAGATCGGTGTCGTTTGCTATAAGCCAAACAATTAAGATTAAATTTATCAGTCAAGTAACACGTAGAAAGACATCTCGCACCTGTCCATTCCGTAGAAATAGAGCTTTCCGCGCGTGTTTATGGTAATCTCGACTGAATAATTTATCAAGATAATCACTCTTTTCCCCAGCTCGCGCTCGTGATTTGCATCGACAAGTTGCGTGGCTTGTTTAAAACTCGAATAAAGATACTCGATTTCTGCAATTGAAATAATAAATCAATAATAATTTACCCTATTACTCCGTTGTTGTCCGATGCCTCATAGATTTGTTCGTTGCACAACACAACATTCGTGAAAACGTGATTAATTACGATCAAATGGAAATAAAGTAATTTACAGCATTCTTGACATTAATCGCATTTAACACTGCGAAAGAATAATGCGATAAAAGTACGAAGCTTTGTAATTCACTCGACAATCATGAATCTCGATATCTGAAACGGCAAAGTTTTAACAAATCATAAACGCAATATACAATAGAAATGTCGAATTTGTTGTGCTATCGACAGATATTAAAATATGATTGATAAAGCCCAGTTAAATAGAAAAAAATTAAGATTTAAACATAAAATATATCAAAATTCAAATCTGAAAGTAATGAACAATTCACATTTGAACAAACGAAAAATTTAAAGCATGACGTAACTAAATATCCTAATAAAATAATTCTAGTTTCCATTCTCTATCGCTTTGATACAAAAAAAGTCGCTCAAAATATTTGCTTTAATAAATCTGATATTTTAGATTGATTGCCGGAGTTAATTAGTTGCACAAGTTAACATTGATTGTTGCCAATTATCGGAAATAATCGAATAAATTGGTGTCTATTATTCGACACGATCGGAAGACGATGCGGAAGACGCGCTGCGCCGGATCGAGTTTCACTGCGCGATGTACAGCGCGCGGCGTGGCGGCCTTGCCCGCATCGCTGACAAAATAAACATCGAGGTTGTGCTCATTTCAAAATACTTCATGCTACGAAATAATTGTAATTTATATTTTGTGTATTTAAATTAATTTTGATAACTGAACTGTTATTCAATATTAATGCTTCGTTTTGTGGACTGATTAGCATTTCAGGCAATGATGAATTCCGTTCTACTGATTATGAGAGAGCGTTTTGAAATAGAAATATATATTGTTAACTGAATTTTAAGTGATGAGAAATAGATAACGTTGCGTAATAATTTTATCGTATCACTTAAGCGATTTAATTTTTTCCAAATTCCAACTATAAATGTGAAACGTTAAATTTATCTGAAAAATCAAATTTGGATTGATCGTGGAAAAGTTATAGAAATTATGATTTAAATAACAATATATATTTCTATCCACATGTCTCTCTCTCTCTTTCTTTCAAATGGAATTAATCGTTGTAAAACGATGTTAACGAGTCCACGAAACGAAGTGTAAAATGTGTTACAATAACTTATTTATCGGAATTGATTTAAAATGCATGGAGTAAAACATAGTTTAGAACATAGTTTCATAGTACGTTAAATATTTCGTGATAGCGAGATCATTAACGTGCGGTCTTGTTTGTTTGATACCGGCGTACGCAAGGATGTTGCGCGTTCTGTTATCATTTCTAGAGTGAGACTCGAGTGGGTAGGGCTCGTGCCGCTCCGTGTGCCGTTGCATTGCCCATCGAAACATGATCGCAAATTTAAAGAAACGTGATTATTTCTTGCTAATTATCAGGAATATGCGCGATAAATTGACTTTCGTGATTAACAATTATAAACGTATTGGTTATTTATCGAAGCGAACATTTCGCGCGAACGTTTCTCATTCATTTTACATGGTAATATGGAAGATGGAAATTTTTAATTATTATTTTATCACGATATTTACATGTGTCCGCGAGCGATGATTTCTGTACCGATTGTTGATTGTTAGATACGTATCTTGTCTCGTGCTTCGAATTTTTCGCTGATTTATTCATTATTTTCGAATTAAGAGCGCGGTATAGAATACGAATCGCCGGAAACGCATTTAATTGGATTTACGCATTTAAAATATATATAATATCGAATTTCGATTGCATTTTCGGATGATCATAAATGATGATCATAAATGATGATCATAAATGATGGTCATAAATCATTTTACGACCATCATTTTCGAACTTTTCGAAGTTTATAAATGGAAAAATTTTGAGTCGAATATGAATTAATAAATCATTACGAATTAATAAATTGTAATCGTAATTAAATCCATATTTGTCAATTACTAAATATAAATGTAACTTTAATTTGTACATTGTTTGCAACTTGTTAAAAATCCCTGAGATTTTGAACTAAGTCGCCATAGTTGAGCCGTGTATTTTTTTCCTGTTATTTTCGCAATCGCGATTCAATGAGATTCCATCGCAATAGATAATAGTAGAGTGAGCGTCTTATGCGGTTAGCATCAGAAGTGCCGTACAGTTATCCTAACGACCAAAATTGATCACGTTTTTGCGAGTATTGCATCATGTACGAGTGCAACAATAGAATTCACAAATAAGAGGATGCTTAGCAGACATCGGGCGTCAGCAGAACAACCGTGAGGTGTGCAAATTATATTTTATTAATAGATCTCTATAAAAATTGCGCTTGAAACAAAAATTTATTAATATGCGATCTACTATCTCGTTGCATAACTAATCGTGTTTCACAATAGTCGTATCATATTTTAACAACATCGGGGTCCACGGGAATAATTTTTCCACTTTTCACACTCGGCTCAGTACGCTTTCAGTTTATCTCTAACCAAAATATCGGTCCATATCTTAGAATGACATTTTATTTCGAGTAGCTTTCTCAAAATATTCTGCTTTTGATACAAGATTCATATAACGATTGTAAATACGAACCTAAATGGTTTTCATCTTCAGCTAGTTCTGCTAGAGATCGCGAAACGACTGAACCATTTCATATCAGCGATATCGTACGTCAAAGCCGAATCGGCTTGCATACTTTTCGCGAGACTCCCGAGGCGCGCAATGCACACGCGCGTGGGTGCGATGCGCTGCGCTATGCGAGAATTATGATGCGCGCTCGGTTGCGCGGCGGAGCATTACCATATAGATGCGATCCGTGACGCGGAATGCGAACGCCGGATATGCGCGCTTACGTTACCGCGCGATAATACGCGAACCGAGGGGAGTGGACTGCCTTCGACAGGGGTAAGGTAGCCGAGGGCTACCAGTTCGTCGTAATTACCGCGCTGCTTATGAATAACGGCGGAGGCGGACACGTGAGATCGCGCGGGTCCATTCCCCGCGGCGGCGGAAGGCCCGCTCGAGAGATCGGGGCCCGGTAACGAGCCGGTCGCGTATCCGACGACGATCACGCCAGTTCGCGGCGATTTGCGCGATTTGCAGGCCCCGCGTGGGTGGATCGCGTCAAGTGGACCTTCCTGGCGATACGGGACTCCGCCGTATATTGTAATAATATGTAGACGTTAAGCCTGGAACACACCTACGATCCGTTTGCTGCCGACCGTCGGCAGACATGTTATTTAAAAGTTTCTTTTCGACTTATACATGATTTTTTCTTCGCTATTTGCGAGAGTGTCGGTTCATTAACGGTTCATTAGCTCGTTCCTTTTGCTCGTTTTCTAGCCTTTAATATTAAATAAATGTAGAAGTCGATTAAGATATGAACAGAAGATATCCAAATAGCATTTTATAATATTTTTGAAAAAGTTACATATTCGATAGGATGACATTTATTTCAAAAAGTTTATTCTATATGTTTTTACTTAAAAGCAATTATTGTATTTCAATTCGTCAGTGATAAAAAACATGCATAAAAATAATAAATTACAATAGTATTACAATATAACTACATCAATTGACGGCATGAAGTATAATTAAATTATTCACAATTAAAATAATATCCATAACGATTGAATAACATCTATGATGTTTACAAGTTTATATTGTATTTTAAATTGCACAAAATGTATACCATATATTACAATGCATAATCATTATAATGCTATTTTCTCGGGTATCAAACGAGAGCTTCACAAGTCGGATACAAATTTGATGTTTTCTGATTCTCTTATCTCTCTTCCTGTACTCTATTATAGTAACTTGCTACTATAATATAAAATAGTTATGTAGCAATACTGATTCCTTGTAGATCAAACCGCACTAAATTACGAAGTTAAAGTAGCGGGAATTGAAAGATAAAAAGATAAGTCAGCCTCACTTTGCCATCGGGCGAAGTAACGAGAGAAGAAGTGCGCGAGAATGAAACCGGTAATGAAGTCTGAAATCTGCACGTGACGAGAGCGAGCATGAAACGTGATCGGCAGACTTCGTCCTAATAAAATTTTGAAGACGTGAAAATCAAGAATCGGCTTAATCTTGATCGTTCGTTTCTTTAAGATATAAATAGATATAAGCGTAAGTCGGCTGATACCGGTTCGGCACGGTGTTCTTTTAACATTCTGTTAAACGCGATTTAATTAAAAATCGGCTCGTTATCGATCAGAATGTCCCAGACGGATGATTCACGGATGATTCCTTTAATCATCAGATAAACTTGATGAAGCTTCAATTTTCCTTAGCAAAAATCTGATTCGATATTTGCTTCGTTATATCTTTCATTTTCTACATAAAATATTTTAACAATTTTGTTTAACAAAAATAAAATTTCTATCAAAATATAAACGTCACTTCGAATATTATAATAAATTGAAAAATATGCGTCAACTCAAAATACGTGAGTCAATTACGTTAATCTGCGATGTTAAATCTCTACGTAACTGTCAAAGTTTCTTCATTAAAATGATCATCATTTTCTTTGTTATCTCTGTTATCATCATTTTCTCTGTCCTTGCGTTTACTTTATTTACACCAAGATACTCGCTATATACAAGAACGTTGACTTGACGACTTATCGCGTTATCGAGATGTAGAGGCCGAGATCGTGATTTCGCGGGGGAGGAGGAGAGACTGCGAGAAGAGTATTTCCAGGAGGCCTATTACGGCAGATAATTTACGCAGGCCGTTCCTGCGGCAGTTTCCCCGCAAGAATTTACAGCGACAGTGCCACTCGGCGCGACACTCGCCAGGTGTAAATTCGATTACGATACTACTTGCCTTCTTGCGTCGATATTTCACTCCTGCGCGAGTAGGTGACGTCGCCGTGTAATCTACAAGCGGAATTATGCGCATGTAGGCGGCAAAATTTCTATGCGACTCGTAAAGAAATACAAACGCGATAACAAAAATCGAGCGCGAGCAAAATTGAAACCGAGCGCGATAACTCCATCCCAATATGTAAACTAGTTAGTGCACAAGAGTTTCGAATTTCCCAGAATTAGCAAAAAGTCAGCACACAGTATCGCACGAAGTATTTAATTAGCTTGCAAATAAAGCATTGAGAGTAAAGAACTTTTCGCAAATTGTGACAAGTCTTTTTCAATATTCTATGTATATTCTTCAAATTTATAAGTAGGAGGAGCTTATATTACACACATACAAGTATTTTACTCTCAAAAAATTTCTTCGCAATAAAGAAACAACTTATCGTTTTATAAAACTCTCAATTGCATCAAACACCTTTGTCTTCAGTTCAAAGATCGTAAGACAAGATTGATTAAACAAGAATTATTTTCTCCGGCGATCGCAATATCTGATAATTAGTATCATACCGTCCGCGGGTATTTGGCCCCAGGTACAAACTCGATCGCGATACTCCTCTTCGCGCATCGATATTTCACTCGCGTTCGAAATGCAGGGAGCGTCGAGACGTAATCTGCGCTCTCTGCATATGGAGCACGCGTGGGTAGAAACGCGTGCATTCGATGCAACGAGAGAACTCGAGAGGGACGACAACTAGGAGAGCCTCTCGCTTTTCACGCCGTCAGTTTTCAACCTGGAAAAATCGCTTGATCCGTCAATGCGAGATGTATTGTCAGTACAGTTTTACAAATTTAAAATCAACATCTTATCTGATTATTGTAACAGTGTTTTGCCGAGTGAAAGCCTATTTACCTTGATTTTTGTCGCGATGCGATTGTATGCGATATCAATATTGGATAATCGCGACACTGAGGTGAATGCGATACCGAAATATTTCTAAACGACAAATTTGATACAATTATAAAATATAAAAAATTATAAGAGATATTTAAAGAAAATGAAAATTCACAAATTAGAAATATATTTATGAAATTATAAAATGTATAAATTTTTTTAGCTAATTTGGAAATAATCCGGAACAGTTAAATTGAGAAAGTTAATTATGTGTGTCATGCTGAACAATTTTTAAAATTTCGGTCAGGTACATTGAATGGTGCTATTTCGAATGCTATATTTTTATCTCAGAACTGTAATCAGTGACATAAGAAACCAATTTGCATACAAATTAAACCAGTTTTAAGAGCAGGAAAAATCTCATTTTTCTGTACAAGATCGAAAGATATTCTCTGCAACGTCTTTAAGACAGAATCAGATGGGGATGACAGTAAATTATAAGATTAAGCTTTCTCGTTAAAGTTCTAAGATTAATTATATTAATGTACATAGGTGGCATCAAATGTTCAATCTAGTTTAATTCTTCCTTGTCACATACGTGTCTTAATATTTTTTAAACATTTATTCCGAGCAATAGACTTCTTATAATATTTTAACAGAATTTATCGCTTACAACAAATATTTCTAGTTTTATCAAGTTTTATTTTTCACTGTATAAATGAGATAGCTATAAGATATCTGAAGTATATTATTTTTATGCACATACAAATTAAAATGTAGGCTTTTGATAAAAAAATAATATTACAAGTATGTGTATTGCGAAAATAAGTTGGTTATGGATAAGAATTAGAACATGTGCTGGTTTCAAAATGAAATGAAATATATATACTGTATATTAATATGAAATTTAGTGAATTCTATCAAATTTTGTTTTTTTTTTTCTTCTCTTATAATATTTGAGAAAATATTGCGAGCGTCTAAAAGCTAAATTTATCGAGATACATCGACACAAGTAAAGGATTCGCTCACTTGTCCGAACTAAGAACTTGCCGTGAAAATCGCGCATCGTCTACGCGAGTGAAAATGCCGGAGTAAACGGGCGAGCCGCAAGCGAGGGTAGTTTTAATTAAGCCATTAGGGGTGGCTGAGAGGCTGCGACCGAGCGGCTAGACGTTCCGACCCTCTTTCTCGCTCGCTCACCGGCTCTGTCTGCTCTGTCTGCTTAAATTAATATAGCACTCGCATTCCGTTCTACCACGTGACGACGAAACTCATATATAGATCGACTTCCTTCCACCCTGATCCCTGTTAAATTTGCGGAAATAATAACGTGATCGCGCATAGATTCAGATTCGTATCAAAGTCTACTCGATACTTGCGTACGTAATACGTGTCAAAAGTTCAACAGTTTCTCATTATAAATTCGAAGATAAATTCCAAATTTGTTGGACAGTGACGATTTCTTAAAAAGCATTACTGTATAAAGTTACGAAATAGAGACTTTATCTTCTCTTTAACATATCGCAGTTTCGATTGATGCTTCTCGAAAAAATTTAGAAATTGGGTAGAAAGAGATTCGTTTCCTTATTGATAAAATCTTTTTACTTATATTTTGCAAATATTTCTGATAATGCAGAATAAATTATCGTAGAATTTCGTATAATATGTATTTGCTTCTCAGTTTTTTCACGTTTTCATTTTTTGGAATAATATTTCAGTAATATTTCGTGAAAATGATAAATATTAATGAGAACGCGTAAAGAGTATTTAGCAGATTTTACAGTATAATTTACAGTACACGTTTAATTATTTATAATTCCCATTCCGCGTTGTAAGATATAAATTTCTTTTTCGTATTTATTTTGAAAAATTTTTGAAAAAACGCGAATTAATTTTAGAATGTCTTGATATCACAGCGAGATCATAGTGCTCGTATTTATCTTACATTTACAAGCGCTAAATACAACTACTTGATTCTCATCTCATGTTCATATTAAATCATCCTACAAGACAAATGTAACTCAAAATCCGACAGGGACATTTAGTGCTGAATACGCGACATTAGAATACCGACCTACGCTAACGTGCCTCGAGGCACTACTCACGATGTTTTATTCCTCTTTTTCTCCCTTCTTCCTTTCCTACCCATCTATCTTATCTTTTTACGTTCCATCGTTCACCGGTGATTTTTGCGTCGTCCAGTGTATCACCAGCGGAGACTTCGACGCGGTGTCGTAGCGTAACGCTCAGAATGTCAAGTAGTTCGGCCGTAGTTAAACGTAAGCGAGTAAAATGTAGTCGCGTGTGAAAATATACGCGTATACTGAACAAACGAACGGTGTAAATCAAAAACAGATATTATTGCAATTAAAAAATTTAAGATATGTGCATAATACACGTTAGAAGTTAATATATTTATAATTGACCTTCTTCGTTTATGAAATTGTGTTATCCATTGGTTCATTATTGTTTAATATATTTATGTTTCTCTAAATTAACACAGTAAATTACACTACTTAAGATATCAGAAGATTCTATTATTCAAAATTCATAATTCATAAAAAGCTATAAGAAAACTTATTATATGCAAATGTATTTCTCTGAAAAAATATTTCTTATAGTCTTCACTTTGTGGGATATAATTAATTAGTAATTGTATAATTAAATTATAATAATAGTTAAATTAATATTTAATAAATGATGATTGACAGCTGTATCCCACTTTATGAAGATGTAATTGAACCTGTAGAGATGATATACGGCGAAAACATCAAATCATAGTCGAAGTGTCACGGTGTCAATTCGAGCGAAAACGCACGAACAAATGAACACGACGTCTGAATATTCGCGTTCGCTGTTCATTTGCTCAGTGAATACGCACCTTCGAGTTTACTTTGCACTTACTTACCAGCTCGTCCGTCGTATCCACGCTCGTCGTCGTCGTCCTCATGTTCGCCGCTCTCCTCGCCAGCCGTGCCCTGCGTCTGCACGACCCTGGGTATCTCTGCAAGAATACAAGATAAATGAGAAGAACGAGCCTGAATGGAAGGCTGAGTTAATCCTGCGAATGTTCAAGAACTTCGTGCTCGAATCGATAATTGTTTCTCTCTCATCTAGAGATTAGGAAAAATATCCATCTTCTGATCTTTTCGAAAATCATTAACAGATTTAAACCTTAAAAAAAAGCTATCTTTAGCGGATTTTTTGACATTTTTAAAAATACAAATATTTATTATTTTGTAATTTTTTAAATCCGAAGTAATGTCCATCCACGAAATCTGAGTATATTACTCGAAGTACAAACTATGCGATGACATTATTTTTGTTTGTCCTATATTTATTACGCTGTCTGTGAGCCTTTTATGCATGATAAAATTCGCAAGCACTGTGTCTTCGTGAGTCAGAGACGAGCAACGATGTAATCTTTCGTGACACGAACACTCGTTCTTGATTGAAACTCGATTTGAAACTAAAAGCCGTCCGTGACGGTGGAAGCCGAGGGTGGGCCCTGATCCGATGGTCGCACACACGTTTTCGCAAATTTCGCCTAATTGGACAAGTGCGAGGAGATGCGGCGTCGAGATCGTCGCATGTTCCTCTCGATCGATCGATCGATCATTCTCGAGGGCAGTACGGGTGTGGTCGAGCGGTTCCGGTGTCTTTTTTTACCCGGCCTTCTCGCCACCCTGGTAGCAGGCTAAAAGATCGAACGTGAAATCGGCTTGGTGAGAAACTTTTTGCACTCTCTTTCTGGTCAAACAACATTGCACGCTTTTGTATCGTGACGTGTACGCGAATATATCGGTAACGATAAATCGCATGGACAAAAAAAGAGACTTGCAATATTTTTTTCTTTCATATTTTAATTTTATCATATAATTCATATTTTGAATTCTGAAAAACTGCGAAAGAGTTCAGACGTTTTTAAAAGATGTAGACCGCACGAAATCCGTTTTCTGCGCTCTTTTATTTTTTTTAAGCGGACGAGCTTTTTAAAATTTATCCAAATGTATCGTAACATCATCTTACGGAAAGATACAGAATTTCTCTTATTCTTCGTAGTCGGAATACTATCTTCCTCGTTGTATCGGCATGCTTAGCGTAGCTCGCGCAAAACAAGCTTGGCTCGAGGGGGGTGACAAGCGCCGGCGGAAACGAAATCGAAATAAAAGATAAACCTGGCAATGGAACCGGGTATCAAACACGGTGAACGCACGCACGCGTGGGCGTGTACTTACTGATGCAAGGCGCAATATGCGATCTGCTCTGTTGGTAGCCCCTGGCGCATCTGTTGCAAGTAATACCGGTTACGCCGTCTTTGCAGGGACACTGGCCGCTGCTCTGGTTACAGGTCTTTCCAGAAGCTCCAATCGGATGGCAGTCACACGCTGTAACAATAAACCGACTAGTTAGTTAATGAAAACAAACGTTTATCAAAATGGATTTTTGAGAAAATTGAAAACAAATTATTTAAGAATATCGTTTTTTTATTTCGTTATATTATTTTTGTATTCGTTACACGTATGTAAAGAACAGTTTTGATTGAACTATCAAAATAATTATGTAGGACGCACAAATTGTTAGAATGTTAAAACTTTTTGCAGCATTGTCAATGTTTTACACAATTATTTTAGTTCAACAAAATGATTTTCAGATCTGTATCTAGCTGAATTTTTAGATACTTCAACAAAATTGTTCTTTTGATGTAGAAACCATGTGTTATAGAATATTATAGATTTAAATTTTGTTATCTATCTTACAACAATTGAATGTCTGCATACTATTCTTTTTTAACTTTTAAAAAAAGCGGCCGGAAAAAGCGCGTAATTTAGCGACATATGATATTAATTAATTACTGGAAAAAATTTCACATCAAAGCATAACTCAGATGAAAGAAAGCTCTTTTAATCAAGTCATGTCAGATCTGCTCGCATCAACCCGCATTTGCATTAGTGCATAGTGTTCGAATTTATTGCATATCTCATTACCGCGCCTTCGAGATACATTTATTCTATTAAGATAACGCAGGGAACCCAGAAAATGATGGAGATAGTTAAATAGGCGTGACGATCCGCTACCTGAAATTAAGATAAAGCGCGGACTTTACATGGCGCCTATAAAAGAACCTTGGCCATTGACTGCAGCTACGAAAGATTTTATGCGGGATAAAAGCGGTTCATTCCCACAAATGAAACACGAGCGTATACTAATGCGGTGAAAATGCGCGCAAATTGAAAATAAGCAAATTTTTGGCCAAAATTAATTATAGAAATTAAAGAATTGATTTTTCAAAAATTCATATTTAATTTTTAAAGCATTTAGATCAAATCACCAAAATTTCAGGAAATTATATTTAGGAGCGTTTGAATTTGTACCTTGTTTAATAGTTCATCATTATATTGGATGATAAGATTGGATGAAAGTAAGAGAAACACGTAATAAAAAAATATCTTAAATCTATAATAATATTATTAGTAAAATTAGATATTCCATTATTATATCACACAGATATTTATCTTCATACACATAATCAACATTTTTATCAGATTTTTAAATTTAAATTTCAATTATGATTTCTTAATTAACTTCATTTTCTAATTAGCTTAATTTTTTTATAATAAAATTAAGAAAAATAAATAAATTTCTAATCTAATAAATAACTGAAAATAAAAAATATTTTACAAATTAAATTTTAAAGATGTAAACAGATTTAAATTAAATTGTATAAAATTTTAATTTGAAAGTTGATTACAAAAATATTAAAAGTTGCAAATAAGTCACAAATGAAAAGTTGTAAAAAAATGATGTTATATATTGCAATTTTTGTGAGAAAAACTAAATTTAAAATATTAAAAAAGTTCATTAAAAATTTGATTAATGATTTGATTAAAGTGAGATACACTGTATATGATGTGTTATATATCATAAACCATAGAAAGGGTCTGTGACATCGAGATGAATGCATTCCAGCCTTATCCTAATTTTATGCGGCCTAATCTTGCGTAAGGTATAAGCATGTGAGATATTAAACAACTCTTCGCGATTACTACACGTAAGATGGAGAAAATCTTCATAGATTATTCTAGAGGATTTATAAAATCAATCAGGCGCGCCTCGGCGAATGGATCGCTATCAAGGCATACTTTAGAGAAAGCTTAAACTTCCTTTGAGGTTGATGATGAAGATTTTTTGAAGCTGAAGAGAAAAGGTAATAAATATTCACGCACATAAATACACGTTTAGTTATATTGGATATTTTGCACAGGTACATGAATAAATAAACATGAATAAATATTTTTTCGGGTTTTTAAATAAATGAACTGATTTTTTAAATAAATGTGAAGGCCGTTAATTTCTCTTTCATATTAAAGACTTGAAAATTGAGGGTGACGCTATTGCTGCAGTTATTATTTTAGCATAACAATTAATATCCCGAAAATTGTAGGGCGAAAGGGAAGTAATAAATAAAATTGATATATTATTATACTTTGATAACAGGTGTTATTTGAATATTACAAGAATGACACTTTCTGTGCGTATTTTTCCATTTAAATCATAAAATGCAAATAACTTGTGAAGATAAAAGAGCAATATAAAATCAAGTTATTATAATTATACGAGCATCCGTCTCTCGAGAGTCGTGCGTCGCCGACGCGATTTACTACCAATAATCGCAACAAAATTGCACTCATCGTAAAATAATAACCCGCCTGATTTACGACAACCGTGTGTAATCATTTGTAGTCGTGTATCCTTCTCGTAAATTGCTTCGTGTTGATAATGCAGGGCAATGAAAAATTTATGTCGCATACGAAGGGAAGTTGAAATTAGTAGCAATGTGCAAAATAAATCTCATTATTTAACTTGCGAGATGTAATGAAAGTGATAAATTTTTTTATTATTACTTTGTACTATTATTTTTTTATTATGCGTAGTCATTTTGATGAGAGTTTGAAGTATATTGATCGCTTTTATACATATCAAAATCTCATCTCTTCATTTTATGACAGAATCATGATTCATGATACATCCTAATTGTCTTGTGCTGATTTGCCGATTAAAATTGGAGCATATTAATTAAACTGATATTTCACTGTTGTCAGAACTGATGAGTAGCCATGGGACAAACTCGATCCTTTTTTGCTCTCTCGCCGAGAGCTAATTGTATCGCGTGCGGTGTACGAGACAGCGTTGTACAAACATTGTTTAAACTGTTTAAATTCCTGGCATAAATTACCATCTGCTTCGCGAGACGGTCCACGAAAATTAACGGGAACACTATTCACATAATTCTTAATCGTGTAGCTCGCACATTGACGTGAATCGCTGTTCATTTTCGAGCGAGCCCGTTGTTTAGTTTCATGACGCACAATCAAAATACAATCGTCCAATAAAAATTTTATTGTTACGAGTACATATCCTAATGATTAGCGTTTGACATACATTGGATTCGCCAATATTTTATACAGACCAATGCTCGTGTATCTTACTTAGCTATTCGCTACTAAAATGAATTCAACGTGACAACAATTACCGGTTTTTTTAAGACATTGAATGAGACTACAATCTTCAATAGTTATGTAAATGACAGAAAATTACTATCAATTTACATTTCAAACAACTGATCTGGAAAGAATGAGAATATTTTCCAACTTGTTTACGGAAGCTATAAAAAAATTGCTTATATAAATTTATGAAGGAATATCGTGATATATTGTAGAATTTCCAAGAAATCTCTTAGTATTTGAGCGACTAATCTTTTCGTTATCTATCAGATTTTATCATTTAGCTAACTTGGATTGCGCGACGAATGTCTTAATCAACCACGAACGTGCGCGAGCTAGTTTGATCGGCGGTGCAGATTGTAATTTCGCGGACGTGTGTCACGAGAGGTCACGACACGGTTTATTGGTCACGCGGCGTCGTCATTAGAAATGTCATAAACAGTGATTAGAGACATCACGGCGGCGTGATTCAAGGATTACTACGTTTCTTGTTGCGACCGCCGCCGGGAATATGAATTGCCGCCGTCTCCGACCGACGTTGGAAACGACGTTCGACTTTCGACACCTAAATCGCCGCAACGGTTGTTTCGTATCCGTGCGACTTGTCTTTGGAGACAAGGAGTCGTTTGTTCCCTCGTTACCGGCCCTTTCGTTACCTATAAATTCGTTATGCAACTCTCGCCGCGAGACGCGAACGTCGGAGATGAAAGCGGCAATTGCGCGTCACGATACCGCGTGGAAATCATTCGAGCTAGGAATCTTGGATATTATTAAAATCGATTGTCACCGTTATTGCAACAGTGTAACGTTATTGCGCGCTGCAAACATAACTTATCAAAAAATTAGCCTTGCTTTGCTAATTTTTTACATATACAAATTATGAACTAACATAACTATGTTATCATATAGACATCTTGAATTTGAAAATTAATCGGGTTTCAATATTACCTGATACATTTTCACAATTAAGTTCAAAATAAATGTTTACAAAATAAAAGTCCGTAGTTGAGAGTAGAATCTCGCATTGCAAATTACAGTTTGATCTGCAGTTAAATTTAAGATTATATTGTTATTATATTATTATTTAAAGATTTTGTGTTCTGTTTCAATATTTTTAATATTCATTACTAAATAATTAAATATATATTCATACATATGTAAAAATAAATAGATATTAATAGATATAATAATTAATATTTTAGATTATAATTTGTAGATTATAATGATGCAAAATAAATATACATTAAGTGATTTGCGATTTCTATATTAAAAGAAAAGCCTTGAGCAATCTTTGTAGTTCTAAGAATAAACATACGATGATGAAGGTTGTTCGAAAGTTGGACGATTAAACATAATACTCATTAAATGAGGTCGTCAACTAACTTTTTTAGTATAGTATATTATCTTGTTACGCAACAAATTACGCAAGTCTGTATCTGAGAGATATTTCTTGCACACATACATGATCTGAAAAGTAGCTAATGGATTTGATAGCGATTTTAACAGAATAGAAATGACGACAAGAAAAGGAAAATAAAAAATATAAACTTTAATTTTTCTCATATATATAGAAAGTATTTATATATTTTTTAAAAGAACATTTTTTATAAGAGTATCATTTATAAGAGCAATTTATTTAATGTTTTTTCTAACTTGAAATGGAACAACTGGAAAATTACATAAAAATGTTAGAATTGCAGGAAAAAGAATTATATGAAAATATGCTTGTTGTGAGACATTCTGTATGTAGAATTTGCATCGATGATAATGACTATGATTTCCCTCAGCGACCCTTCACCGGCACGCAAGTGTCTCATATCTCATTCACCATCTCTTGACATATTTCTTCAGAATATAACGCTAAGAAGCCAATTCGTTTGTCTCGTATCTTTCGCTCTATTGGTGGGATCTAAGAAAAGACACTGTGTGCGCACAGCCGCGGTTAAATCTATTAAGCGAAGAGAAAGAGAAGAAAAAACGACTATGATGTCCGTGTACAATAGATCTTTCCTATCTTTAGACAGCTATTCTAGAGGCACGTTGCTATTCTAGTGAATATTCCGCGTTAACCCGATCTTCAGAATCGGAAACGAGAATTGTCGGATTATCGCACCAGCGGTATAGAAGCCAGTTGTGTTTTCACGTGGAATCTAATCCAGGATTAAGAGCATGTCTATTCAGAATTGCTTGTCAACTTAAACTGTGTTCTTGTTAGTTGCTACCGGTTGGTTATTTTGCACCGATAAAATTTCTATTGTGCTCTTTGTCGACACATTTGTCGTGAGTAACGATTCTTATTATTGTCAAGTGTAGGAAAAGAATTTTCATGTAATAATTACTTTTAGCTTTTTAAAAGATTATTTAGATTTTCTCGATTATTTCTCGAGAGAGAGAATAAAAATATCTTTAGCAATATTTATCCTTAAATATGCACTTCGTTATTGCAGGACTCTTTTTCGATATTTCTTTTAAAAATTGAAAATCAAATGACGTGTGTACGTCTACGGTACAATAATACCGAAAAAATTAAAACAGTGCATTGAATAATCATCTTCAATTATTCGTGCGTGACTCTCTCTTTCTCGTGCAACAAGTTTACTCGGGACTCAGAATTGGATTCGTTTCCGATGCGTGTACGGTTACGATAATATCTAGAGGGAGGGCCGGTATTCAGATACATTCTCAAAAGGTCAGTGCGCGAATAATCGGTGCGACAGCGCGTGCTCAGGAAGCACGACGAAGCACCGTAACTCACGTTTACGCCTGCAAAATGAGTAGGCATACCGGCGTCACTTATTGCCAGCTAATATAAACATGGCTTCAAGACATCCGCAGAAGAAAGCGCGCGAGAATCGTAAATCACGGTCATTTTACCAGCGCGTCGAGCGCGTCACGCCGTGTATGGCAGCGTGGGTCGATTTTGGAAACTATTAATTTGAACTATCGTCTTCTCCGCGCCGTCGGTTGTACAGCCATTCCGCTTCAGAGAAATCGCGCTGCGCGATCTCTAATGGTTCCACTTGTTATAACGAGCCGAGGCATATACAGTAACGTCAGGTACGCGGTTAACCGTTCTGTCTATTTCATATCAATATTCGCTCACGTTACTTCCCTGCCATCTATTTAATATATTTTTATGTTTGAATCTAAGATCATGCTTGTTGCATTTTGAGCATTTGAAATCTTACAAATGGACAGTTAATGTTGAATCAATTTTGCAAATATCTTTTGTTCCATATTATTATTTTCTAAATATATCTCAACTAGTGTATTTTTTCTTATTAAAAATTCTCACTTAAAAAATAGAGTAGGTGGAATATTCATCTTGAAATTTGTATTCCGTATGTCATAATACTCACTTCTTTAACAAAGGCTTTTGAAATTCGTTCGGTATTAATACATACCATTCCTAATTTTTTCGAAAGGCTAACTTTACATAAGACGCAGCTTTCCGCGCGTTTTATTTTGGAAACTGCGCGTAATCGTATTTTCTTTCGTCTTCGCTTTTTCACAATGTAATTTTCCCTCCACCCTCCAGCGAGACGAAGCTGCTCGGATCACGAGTATTCGTTGAAATGTGAGGCTTCAGAGAGACGAGCAAGCGAGCTCTTCAAGTCATTTCGTTCCTCGATTCTTCGTTCCCTATTCTCGCGATTAGCATACTGACATTCGTGAAAATACTATACTATGCTGGAAAGGTTATCTTGATTCTGTCCGTAATCTATAATAATAATATTATTTCAACCAATAAAATTTTCGTTAACATATCAATAACCCACGTATGAAGTTCCGTCTGATCCATTTTCGCGATAAATGAATGAAATCTGGTACCAGGAAATTAACTGTACCAGCAGATAATAAACTTATCACATGATTTGTTCTACGCTAGAGACGAGAATATACGAAGTTTAATCTTATCCATGTTACATTTGAAATCGTATGCGTAAAAACTAACTGTAAAAGATGATCTAAATCAAAATAAATATGTGAAACATATATTGTTTAAATAATTAGTTATATTTATAAATTAAAAAGCAAATATTTTTTAGAAATTTATTTGAAGATATTCTCTAATTATTAACGTTTCAATTATTAAAGTTCTACATAACGTTCTAAGAATTAAAAAAAATGTTTAAAAATATTTAAAAAAATTTTATTTATAATATTATAAATATATATTTAATAATATTTGTCTAAAAAAGCAACAAAAATTGGATTCAATATGAATTTGTAAAAATATAAGAATTGTGCTAAATGAACACTGACAAAGGTATCAAGTTTCATATAAAACATCTGTCAGAAGTTTTATTTCTCATAGAATAGAATAGAAAGTGCAGTCTCATGCAAAATAAAGTAGAAATATGACGTTAAATCGTACAACACTTCACGAAGTCGTCAATTGCCATAATACCACTCTTTCGCATCATCTGCCGTAACATCTTGCGCTTCCGGCTCGGTTCAGGGTCTCCCCTATTCACGCTATTGATGTCGTGAAAGCGTGAACCGGTCCCTTCGACAGCGTCTTCAAGATTAATCCGTTTCGCGGAAGTGCAAATGGTCTCGTCGTGCTTCTACTATCGAGGCTGTGGATTTAGTTCTGCGGAACCTTCGTCTTCCATGTTATCCCACCGTTGAATCCAAAATGGTGTGTTTAAGCTTCCTCTTTTTTATTTCCATTAGTAATGCGATAACGCTAATAGTCGGCGTTTAATGGGGAAAGGCAATGAGAAAGGATTTAAAATTAAGATTTAAAAAATCCTTGGTAAGTGAAATTTCAACGTAACTAGAAAGATGTTTAAGAGAAAGAAGAAAGATATTTAAGATAAAAAATATATTTTACGAAAAGTATATTTAGCGCGGGACACTATCGCGTCTTTTGATGTTTTCAAGATTAAACACTTTAGATAAAAATTATGAAAGAATGTATAAGGATACTCTCTCTTATTTTTTATAAATTACTTTTTTTTAAAAGAGAAACTTACTTAGAAAATTATTTCAATGCAAAATTTACTTATGATATTATCATTGTACTTATATTGTACGTTTACAAGAAATATTTTTCAGATGAAACAGATGAATTGTTTCTCACAAATTGTTATAATTAATATAACAAATTCGATTTTTATAAATTTCTGTCTAGTGTTATAAGGGAGAAAAGAAATCGGGAAAAAAACTTAGGAAAGAATAGAATTTGTAAGGAGAAAACATTTTTCTCTTTTCAAAATTAACCACTTATATATATTAATAATTAAACTAAAGTTTAAATTTAAATGTTAGCATCCTCAATACGAGTAATCTGTTATATATTATTGTTAGAATTAACATGATTGAGTGATTCTGCAACTGGCATGTATGTACATATGTCATCGTGAGATTGATATCTAGCAGTATCTTTTTCTATATTCATGTATCACATGCATGTTTATGTAAAAATGTTCTGAGATTAATATCTCTTTAAAATAGTATCTCCAAAAAAATATACTTATTTTAAGAGAAACTTGAATTTATATTCTATTTATATATATATATAATTTATATATATTGTCTTCATAAGTAGATTTAAAAAAATGCAACATTTCTGTAAACATGAAATAAGCAGCATTTCTCCGTAACACATTCATCTTCAAATACTGCAGAAATCTTATTTTCAATTGACACAAATACATGTTTCATGTTTACAAAAACGTTGCATTAATCTTATCCGGATAATTTTTTAAATGGAGAATAATTTTAGGAGCCTCAAAGGAGATTAGAGCAAAAAGAAAACGAATGGAAAATTTCATTTTTTCTCAGTGCCGAGTTCTTTCCTGGAAAAAAACCTGGAAAAGCTAGGTTCTTTTCCGGCGATTTAAATTTCCCGAGAAAATTACAACATTACTTCTGTCAAATTAAAGTAAAAATTAGTAAAGTTTCCTCTTTAAGATTATCCTTCTCGTCCTATCCGCCAACGTTCTCAGATGATGCGTTTACTAACGTCGGTTTATGCAGCTTCCTTCGAGATTTCCATCCGAGAGATTTAGTCGATAAGTTGTGAGAAGCTCGGCTTTATATTACGAGCTTAAATCGTAAAAGCGTCGCGATCGTTTGCTGCTTAGCGATAATCTCCTTCAGATTAAATCCTTCGATGGCAGGTCGAATAGTCGTCGCGTTCCTTTTTTGGTGAGGGTTCTCCTTATCGCGACACATACACCATTTTCACAGAGAAGACACTTCGAAACCTTGAGCGGTTCTTCGTCTTTCCTCATGACTGTTATCGTCGCGTCAATCGATCGACCTTGTGTGAATGATCGTACGTTAGTGTGCATTCCTGAATAGTCTCGCGCTTTGGAATCCAGCTGAAAGTGTCTCTGACTCGCGACGTCCAGACTGAATAATCAGCCATGGTCAATGACGTTAGAAAGTTTATCCTTGGCATTCTCATTTATTTTTCTTTTTTTTTCTCTCTTTTTCTCTTTCTCTCTCTCTGTTTTTCTTTTTCTCTCTATTGCGAGAAATTAAGTATTTTTTGCATTAATCCTTTAACTACGTACACATGTTTCATTTCGTCTATTGATGACGTAGTTAAAGGGTTAAATATGTATCGAATCATCGACAATGTCGACAAATATGCCGCGAATAGATATTTATAAAATTTCTTATTTTATACATGCGTACAAAGTAAATTTTTCACGATGTCGAAGACTGTAAAAGAAATAATCGATATTCCTGTCTCCGGATTAAAATCCAATCGGTATAAACGATCGCAGGCACCGCTCTGCCAAAGCTCGTTTTACATAATGAAATTCCAAACCTGCTTTCGACAGCTCTTCGTTCTTCGAGATTGACTGCATCGGTAAGCGATATCGAAGTCGTTTTTCTCTTTTTATAATTTAATAGTATTTATTTCTTCGACAAGTTAAAATTATTGAGTGTCCGCACAAAATGCTATAAATATCGAATTAAAAAAAGTTTGGAAAACAGAAGAAGAGTTTCTCCTCATTTTAGAATTACTGTGCCTGTATTGTAAAATATTCATTGATATATACATAAAACATAATTTATTCCTTACTTTTTTCTTTCTCAAATATTATATTTTTATAGATGTATCTAAGAGAAAGAGACTCTAAAAACGAATTATAGGAATTCTCCTTAAGCTTATAAAACTAATTTGCATAGTGCATGCAAATTATTGAAGAAATCACGTTCTCAATATCCTGATTACTTTGTTAATCAAATTCAACGTCAGTTTCATTCGCAATAACCGTTTTAAATAATGAAATTCAGAAACAACCTTTGACAATTTTTCGCTTCTCGTCGACAGATTCTCGTAAGGATCACGAAGGGAGAGAAGGCTCTCCGAAAGAAACGTGACATGTACCTCTTACCCACTTACTTATGCACGCTCGTATTTTTCATGCGAGGGGACGTTGAAAAGCGGTTAATTATGATTGCATTCGGAGTCGAGCGCATATCTTAATAAAAAACTAGAAGAGAAACTCCTCATTATGTGTATTGCCGGAGTCGTTTTAAAATCTTCTTCGACTTTGTGTAGAGCGTTTAAAAAGCTTATTTTATATTGAATATATTAAAACATATCATATCAAAACATGATTCTCTTGCTGCAAAAGCAATTTAAACAGAAATTGTCATAGAATTATTTTGAAATTCAAAACTCATTAAAATAAGAGAATACAGGAAATTTTCATTGTGTCCATTTAGTAAGAATCAAATTGATTTATAAATATAATTGTTATTTCTTTAAATGTACAACATCGCGCATTTATTAATATCCATCTTGTTTTTTCAAATTGTTCGGACTTGTTGTTTGCTCTTTCTTGCATTTTTTTATCTTTTTCTCATCCATGTAATTGCATCTGTTATATACTGGTATTCATAGTTCATCTCTATGTCATTTAATTAATCCATTGTAAACGTGCAGAAACCATAGACTGATGATTGTATCTTTTTAAGAATCATCAGCAGCGCGAAATGCAATTGAAAGCTAAACAGAATGCAATGTTCTCGATAATGTCCCGATTTTGTGTGAAATATAGCTAGATATTCCTTTCTAAAAGTATTTATAGGAGAACGCATGTCAGAACAATAGCCAATTAACAATTCGTTTATTTTCAATGGCAGAATATGCTACGTCGTTGTACACGAAATATCTTTAAAAAATTTGCGTTGCGTTTTTCACGCTAATTTAAATCAATTTTTAATCTTTCGTTGAAGATAAAAATTGATGTCATTTGCATAATAATTAGTTTGAATTTCTCATACTTTAATTACTGAACTTATACAGAATAATTTGACAATAATATTATATAATAATAAGACCTTTTCCAAGTAATATTCAGAATATATATATATATATATATATATATATATATATATATATATATAACAGATGTAATCTACTATTAATCATAATAGATTATTATTTAGGATATCTTCTTTTATAGAAAGAAGAACCAGTTTCTTATATTTATCTATCTTATTTATCTATCCCTTGATTTTGATTTCTGACTGAAGATTGTACATAAAATTTGCATAAATATCTATGTGATTTACGGAGTTCGCTTCTCGTAAACTGTTTCTCACCCTAAAAAATATAAGTTTACTGATCACGATGCACTCCTGAAAAGATCGCGCAGACTCACATAATCGTGTCTAAATGCGCGAATGTGAGAGAGAAGAAAACTGATTGGATTTCGGGAATAGGGAGCGTCCATCCAGATTATCACGATTCAAAGAATCAAGGTAGAGCAAAGTGGAATAAAGAGAAACAGAATAAAAGAAGAAAGCGAAGCTCTCTCTGCGTCATAAATTCAACTTATCGGGTCAGTCTCACGAGCATACACATATTTATATTCCTATACTTACATGAAATTATTAAGGCGCCTTAAGCCGATTAGGAGGGTCAAACTGACCCTGAGAGGCTTCTTCGTCGTCTTCTTATTCACCCTCTCTGTTTGTTCTCCCCGCGAATGTTAAGAAAAACATCGTTTTTTTTCCAGGCAAACATTTTTGTTATTTCGATTTGTACTAATTATCTAGTCTATACCAAACAAAAATTTTAATAATAGTAATAATTTGATATTAAATAAGTGTAATTTATGTTTTATATCTTTCTAATGACCAATTAATCAATAAGTATTAGCGTAAAAATAATTCAATAAAATTGAAGCTTCATTAAATTAATACAACATAATTTTAATGTAACGTAATTTTAACTTATAATAATTTATTAGAACCTTTCGAGAATTTTATTATAAATTGCCAGTATATTCAATTTATCTATTTGATCACTAATCGGCTTATTTCACGCGTTATTATCTGTTACTAATGTATGAATGGCTTGAGCATACGAACATAAACTTGGAGATTTAAACAGATAACGTGGTATAAGGAAAATTTCGACATCCGATTCGAGAAACAAAGAGTCATCTTAATAATCTGGATATAAATAACTATTGAATTTAATTCGATAGACATAATCCGATTATAAACGTGAAACCCCTTCCTTATTTCAAAAAGCTCTACCGCGGCACGTCATCGCGTAGCTTTCGACTTCGAGTGGTCAGTATTTCGAAGCCAGTTGAAGCAGATTCGGAGATGGGTGGCCAGATAAGGATCTTTATGGATAACGGACATCTTCTTACAGGTGGCATAAATCCTGCGCGACTAATTAGAATTTTATAATGGAACGAAATGGGTATCAGATTACACGGTCGGCGCGCTGTTTGGGGATCATAATTACAAAATGCAGGCGCATGTGCCGAATTTACATTCTATACTTGGCTCAAGATGAGATCACTATGACACAACATGAGAATATGACATAACACAGATACTTGAAAAATAAGAAAGAAAGAGGGAACAAACACGCGAAATGAAATTTTATAAAAAGTTTAACGAATGCCAACAATAAAATCTGTATGTAGTTTTAAAAACAACATAATGAGATTTGGTTAAAATATAAAATTTGACAAAAATATTAAATTACGGTAACATATGGTTTTAACATAATTAATTTTTGGCTAGTGTTTATATTCTTACTGAAAAAAAAAGTCATAATTTGCCTTTTTTTGGGTGGGAGAAAACTGTTTTATTTAAATCGAATTATACACACGGAGTGTCCACAAACATAAGAATTATTTTATTATTTCATCAAAGAAGACAATCGTGGTTTTTGTCATGTAAGTTACCCGCGAATAAACATCGTTGTACTCTGTGAAATTACGGCGATGTAAATTGAGAGCAGTGCGGAAATTAAGGTAAATGTAAACGGTGAAGATCTAAGAGTCCTCGACTTGCTAACGACTCTTCGTTTTTTCTTCGCGGATAAATCGAGTTCCGCTTCCACGTAATTATTCTGACGACGTCCATTTAACCGTTATGATTTATTACACGTTTCCGGTCATTCGCCAAGCTCAGGTATGAGCATTATAAAATTATGCAACGTAATCTCGCGGAATATAATACTATTATTAAGAGCTATTTCTAAAATGTTAGGAAATCAAATTTTTTTTTAAGAAGACAGTATATATTTCTAAGTATATTGGTATACTTTAAAATATTTTAATTTTTATAATTTTAAACCTTTTTAATTTTTACATCAAGATGTATTACAAATTTCGATTTGATTGTATGCACTTTATATATTAGTCAGTATATCATAGATCATAATATTAAAATCAGAAAATATATTTGTTATTAAACATATAAAAGAATAATAAAATAATAAAGCAATATGTAGGTTACATAAATTAATTATCAATATAAGTACAATAAATTTATAAATAATTATTATATTATAGTGAACCTTTGATTTTGTCAGAAAAATTATTCATTGTAGATATAATAGTTTTTATCTATAGATATTATATAAATTGATAATAATTAACACGCAGACAGAGCTATTCTTATGAATTTCAATAAAATAGATTCTAATTTTTAAAAAATGTGACATTTATATCAATATCAAATTTATAAAGATGATGAGCTATCATCATTCGTTCTAATGATAATCCAATATATGTAATTTCATAAATTTATTGACAGCTTTCAATTGCGTTTCGCATTTGTTTTATAAAAAATAAAAATTAAAAATAAAAATTAATATAATATTTAAATATTTAATACTGAATACAAATGTCATATAATTATTATTATAAATTTTTAATGCTTAATATAAATGTTATATTAATTTAATTGTTATCGAATTATTGATTCTCATCGAATTATTGATTTTAAACAAATCAAATTTATCATTTTAATATGAAGTTGTCAATCTCACTGTCATTTTGCTGCAGCAATTTACGTCAGTCTCGCTTTTACATAAGTAAATTCACAATTTCTTCGTTCGCATAGACGTTTATAGATGATAAGCGGATTTTTATCAAAGCCCGACGATCATCGTGCGTCTGTTCGTAATCGCGAAGAGCGTGCGAGGCGGATTCGGAGGCTGAATTTGCATGTCGAAATTCGCCCACTTGTTTCTTCTCGCAGCGGGTAGCTCATGGACCATTTTGATGGTCACTTTCGGCCCACGTCCTTCCACGGTCTTGCAGGTTCCCGCCACCCTCTCTTCCCCTTTCGATAAACTGCCGTGCATCACGGGCATCCGGTCTCAGATACGGTGTCCCGCTGATGTGCTCAACGTGCCGAAAATAACGAAAAGAAAGATCTTCTCAACCTCCGTCCGATGAAAAGTTTTTAATACGTAAGCGCTCAATTATGTCCGAGACGGGGAATGACTAACGTGCTATTAAAATAACGAACGATAATGAAGAACGACGCGATGCTATGACACAAGTTTAATAATAGCGAAAGATTTGAATCTTTGTAATCGAGTTATATTAACGTTAAATAGTTCAAAGTACACGTTTATTAGACGAACTATAATTTTCGTGATAATGGAAGGATTATTTTTATAAACATATATTATTTCTATAAAAATTATTACGTTACATTTTTAATATTTTTAAGCATTTTAATACAATAATTTAATTTTTCTATTAATTAATATACTTATACGTGCCTAGCTCGTTTTGCTTTGAAATGGTTGATTAAGGATATAATTCGTTCAATTAGCTCATTCTAAAGTCAAGAAGCATCGTGAAATGTGTATTACTACCAACGAACATTAAACCGTGAACCGTGCAACGAAGACGATCAATTAAATCGAGAACAACGAGAGCAATATGCACGGCGTATGGATGCGGACCAATTTATTAATCGGATTATCAGCCTGATTTCCCTCGAGTAAACCTCCCCCAATCCGGCTGGCGGGGCTGCACGTCGATAAAGTCAATCCATCGAAGCCCGAATAGTTCCCCTCTCGTACCGTTCGTCATCGACGTTTCGACCAGGTTCTTCGAAGATTCCCTTTTCGCGCCGTTCTTCCATCGTGTCGCGACTCTCTTCCTCATCTTTTTTATCTTATATAGAAAGAAGAGGGAGAAGAGAAAATCGAGGGTTTCTTGGCGCGTCTTTGATCGAGAGAGCCGGATAGATTGACGGGATTGAGAACGTGCGCGGGTCAAAGCACTGGAAGTGAATCGAGGCTTTTTTTCCACTCTCACCTCCGAGATCAAAGCTGGCCGCATCACGGTGGCTCTTGATGCGCGGCGGCCACAAAGCGTTTATTCCCACCTTTTCGTGTGTGTCTGTGGACGTGACTCGTTTCGGATTTATCACCGACGAGGATAAGAAAAGAGCGAGCAGGCGAGCGAACGAACGAACGCTCCTCGCTAGCGAGTGGAGATGAAATTAGGAGCGGAAGACCATTCGCGAATGAAACGCGGGGTGGCGAGAGATCTTATCATCATCGTGATATAAATTTCCGCGGATTCTCTCTCTTTGCCGTGAATCGCCTTGGGATCTCGCGATAACTCCGTGTACGAGCGGCACTTCTTTTTTGTCGGACGGAATTTAACTACCGCCCGCGCTGTTTCCGCGCAGAATTTAAGTGCGATCCTAATCTCTACGGAGGAAGTAACGTAAGATATATATGTGCCGATATATCGAACATGTCCGTACAAATTTAATTAAAATATATATAAAGGTTTGTGAATATTTCATGATGCATAATTATTACAAGCATGTCCTATTAGAAAAGAATAGTAATTTTTGTATAATTTACATATTTAATACATAAAGAAGTCAACTGCAAATCAAATATAATTCTTTTTATGGCTCGATTGTTATTTTCATATAATTACTTTTTTCCATTAATAAGTGACAAACATAAAAATAATAAAAATAATTAGAGAAATTTAAAAAATTAATTAAAATATCAATCTATATTGCCGATTTTTATAATATATTAATTTGACAGATGTTAATATAAGCTGCAAAGATAGAAAAGTTTGATGCGTTCTCGCAGACTGACATAACATAAATCAATCGACTAGTCGGAGAACGTGGCAATATAAAAACTGTATCAATTGACAGTTTTTATATTGCCATGTTCTCTCTCGCGTTGATCGACTTGTTTGTGTCGTCTGAATCCTCAATGAGACAGCTACGAGAACATATGTAGGTTTTCTGCCTTTGATCTTGGAAATCGCATGGTTTGTACTTATATTTTTTGACTTTACGATTCCTTTTGCTAAATAGCAAATATTAAGTCTTATATATTAATCTTTTTTGAAATCTTTTTTAAATTCATTGCGTTAAAATGATGATTAAAAAATAGAATTCACACAAACATCATATTATCATATTAACTATTACGAACCTGAAATTTTATTAAAACTAATACAAATTTGAACATTTTATTAATAAAATATTCAGAAAGACTCAATATATGTACTTTAATTAATGCGATTTACGCGTTAAATATTATGTACAAGTATTGTACAAACACTTGATTAAATAGACAACGAAAGTAAAACCAATTTATCAGAAATATAATATCAATTTAACACAAGCAAAATTAGATCAATATCTTGACAGTATCAATATCTTCCACGAAGGGAAAGCTTGATTTAAATTGCCACGTTGCAATCCTCTTACCGTCATTTCATTAAGAACTTATTCTTGAGAGTCAATTCGCGGATGGATGGCAAATTAATTTTATTATAATTCCAAGCAGCTAAAGCACGGATTGTCTACGCCAATATAAAATTCAATTTTCTCGCCATAACGCGAAGTCGATTTGATTTCCGTCTTCACGATTAGAAAAAAAGTATTTGCTTTCGAATCGTTTAAACTTCGCGCGACGAGGACACGATCGAGGAGATGAGAAAGGTATCTCATTTCGTTCATCGTCTCGGAAATCGCACTCCAGGTGGATCGAATTATCTTCCGTCACCGTTCTCGCGAATAAACTTTTTTCCGATCGATGAAGCCGCGCGGCAATACCGTTCGGAAGGAACATCCCGTTCTGCTATATCCTGAAGAATTCACGGCTCATTTGACAGCCGACTTTCGCGAAAATTCCCCGTAGTATGACGGGCGTGCCGTAGATTGGTTATTGAATAAAGCAATCACCAAGGGATCCCATGGAATCGCCCGTTATTCGCCGGCCTTCATAAATGAATGATCGAGCGATATCGACTCGTGCGACTCGACGCGCGATAGGGGCGATGGAAAAATAATCTACCGCCCTTTGACACATGGAATGCGGAGTGGACTCGCTCGCGAACGAATTCGCCGGGATTAAACGGCGTTATCGAGCTATATAGGGCATCCCCTAAATCTACCGAAAAATAACTTAGGGATAGATCCGTTGTAGAAGGCAAAAAGAAAAATTTCATATTAAAAATAAGAATGCTGTAGTAAATATTTTATCTAAAGTTTTGATCGAAGTTCACAAAGAAATTCTAAGCAGATTGTTAAGAAATTGTTGAGAAATTTTAAGCAGATTGGAAAAAATAAAGCTTTTCTTTTTTAATGATATTTTAATTAAAATCTCATTTTAAATTAATTTTACAATCAATTTGTGTTATACAAAGTTAGATGAACATGAAATCTTATCACGCTTTCTGAACGTTATCTCGAAATTTCACGAGAACATCCCTTCGGGATTTCAGGACGTTCAGTGGAAAGAATATGGAATATTTTCATTATACATTAGATTTTATCGATAATTAGACTTTTCTTCATCCCTGTCTCGAGTCTTAGACGTGCGTGACGAGAAAACGGCAGGTCCCATTCGAGACATCTCGGCGAGTGAGCAACTGATGTATTCGCGTCACGACGAAAGCTCGGCGTCGTCGTACCCCACGACTCGTCGACTACCCCGTTTCTCTTTTTTTCGTTTCCACCCCCGTAATCAGGCAGCTCGCGAAAGAAATTCGCATTCATAACTCAAACCGGTTCTCGGTCCCTCTCCGCATCTCGTTGATTCTTTCTACCTCAGACGACACGTGCGCGTCAGCAAATTGTTATCCCTTCGTGTACACAAGGTTGATTGAACCGCCGCCGATCCTCTTGCGATCCCTCAGTGTTGTACGTGCCACGATCGATCCGAAACTTTGCGCGGACGCGGCCGGAATCTGTGACATCATAACTATCTTAGCTGTGAAAAAGATGGATAAATTCGATGACGATCGATAAGTCAATGAGTAATAATAAATTATTCATAATATGCAATATGTGTCGAGCTGGAGAAGAAATAAAAAAGTAATTTAATTTTCTTTGCGATATGTATACGCTGAATGAATGCGATCTTGAAGAATTTGCAGCGAGACAAAACGTTTTCCATATAATCGCGAAATTTTCTCGATATCGTAGCAAGATGGACCACCAGCGACGAGATGTAGGAGAGAAGCTAGATCAACGGGCACGAAAGACATCATAAAACGACACAGAGGGGCAAACAGTGCTGTAAAGTCTGTACGTGGCGGGCGTAATGTGGTGTCGGGTCGTGAAGTCTGCCGAGATAAAGCGCTCGTAAAAGATGGACGGTCGAAGCGCTCTGGTCTAGTTTAAATGCCGCGTATAACGTGTATACACTTCGAGCTATAATATCGTGCGTCCTTAGAGATGGTCCATCTCAAAGCCATTCCGTGAACACGCCACAGCTCGTAACATTAATGAGATCTGTTCACTGCGGCAACTTGCATCCTGCCGATTTATCTGGTTCCATCGAATCATCTATTTTAAGCCGGGGAATGTCTCTTCACGATTATGCTTTTTTTGATATCATACCGTTATTTACTTATCTTAACTAATCTAAACTGAACTGATTAATTTAATTATTATTTCTGATTAGCTCTCGTGCTGAATGAAATTTTTCGATTAAAAGGATGTAAAATTTGAAGTAATTTATCATAACAATTTAACAATACTGCCTGGTGATGTAATAGAAAACAATTGTAAACATAAAATTTATTATTTATCACGTGGTGTTTTACTAGGTAGCAGAAAATATAATGACAAAATTAATAATAAAACATAAACCGAAAATATAAAAGTAACAATTTATAAATGACAATATAAGTAACAATATAAGTAATATAAGTAACAATTTATAAATTGTTTAATTGTTATAAATGATAAGCAGGCTATTAAAAAAAATTTTTTTAAATAACGATGTTGGATTGTCAATATATTGCAAATATATTGTACGAATGTGATTTTATTAATAAGCACTTTTAGTACTTTTTAACTGATAAAAAAAATAAATTTAACAACTAACTTTTAGTTCAAGATTTTAGAAGCGTAACAATTACGTTTAAGTTCTGCGTAACATGCAGTGAATCAAGATGCAAATGCTCTGTGAAAAAAGATCTCGACATCATGATCACCGTTAACTGCAAAAAAGAAGATATTTCGCGGAAGTTTCGTGTCTGTTATCTTCGATAAAACAAAGGCAAATCCTTGCGAAACGTCTGGCGAGATAAACTGCTTAGGAAGTATTTCGAACTTTTCACCCTCGAACGAAACCTATCTAAAACTTGTAGTATAGGACACGTGAATTTGCCACGAATTCTCTGTTTTTGTGCATGTTCTCGGGGGTACAGTGTACTTTAAAACTAAACTTCGACTTTTCCGTTTCAGTTTTGTGGGACAAATTCGAAATAGAACGATTCCCTATGGGATGGAAAGAATAGTATAAATTCGCCATAATTAATCAATAATTCGTGGTTTGGAAGAGGTACAAAAGAGAATTGTGACTCGAAATATTTTTTTAGAAACCGTTAAAAACTTCAAATCTCGTAATATAGTTTTATTTCTTTACGGAAAAGTCTTTAAATGACATAATACATTATAGAATAAATAATACAAATTAAAAAGTTATAATTAACAATTGTTAAACGTGACAATAATTGATTTTTATCAAACCAATGAGCTCTAAAATTAATTAATTTTCTTATGGCTTTTTCTAGACCTTTATTCGCTATCTCTGTCGACTTTACTAACGAAGTTTCTTCTTACAATTTCAGGTTCACCCTCGTCGAGGTTTTCTTTATATGAAGATGTAAATACTCCAACAATATCGTCCCATACAGCAGCCCTAACGGTCGAGCAGTGCATGTGCTACATAAAGTAAGTCCTTCTGTTTGCCCCACCTCACACAAAACTTTAGATTTACTGGAGACATCGCCGTCGCCCACCAGAGGCTGATGGATGTCTGTAGTGGTCAAGTTGGAGAGTCCTCGAGTCCTTCTCGTAGCAGCTCGTTTCCCGTTGGACATGCGTTTTAAAAAGCCACGTCAAGATTGAAGTGGCGCCGTGTTTCCCTTCATTCTCCGGCACTTTCCTTCCTCCGCGGAGATCCGGGATTCGTGAATATTTCATACGACCGCGACAAGATTGTTATCCGAACAAACTACTTGAAAATATCTCACTTCTTTTGGAGCCGACTCGAAGAGTCCTTTCCGTCTTTGAAATCAGTTTTATCTTTATGAATTCGTACAATATGACAAATGTTCGTTTTTATAACAGACATTATCATATAACATGATAATATAATAATATATTTTAAATAAAATAATATAATTTAAATAATATATTTTAACAAATAACAAAATAAATGATGAATTTCAAAGAAAAAATGCTGCAGATGTCCATTCACGATGAGAACGTTAAAGTGTTAAACTTTCTCTCTGTGCAAGCTCTTGCACAGAGTGTCCCATTATCAGTTCCATCAAAGAGTCCAAGAGAGCAAGGATAATTCAGCGTCGTATCGCGCATACCTACTCTCATCCTCGACATTCTCTCTCACTAGAGCGTCGTCGTCGTCGGGCTCCCTTTCCTCCAGGCTTTTTGAATGTCCTCCGCTGTCGAGAGCGCGCGCACTCCGCAGATGACCCCCGTGAGATACACACATACCTGGGTGGACCCCAGAGGGAACAGGTTCTCCGGTTCGTTCTTCGGCGTACCTACGTAAATGGGACACGGTGCGTGAAACGCGCGCGCGTACGTGGGATACTCACCTGTGGTCGCGTGGAGATGTGTAGAGAACGACGACGACGACGACGACGACGACGCCTGGAGCCCAGGTCGGACTTATGTAAACAGGCTTGCGTGAGGAGAGCTGCGCTGGCTGCCGTATGGCCGCGCGATACCGGCACATTATGCGCTCGACGCTTTCCGCACGCTCGCACGCACATGCACGCGCGAGCGAGCGTGTATCTCCCGTCTCTTTCGTGTTCGTACCATTGTGCGCATCGCATACGACGCGAAGATACCACTCCTCGTTACGTCCTAAATACAGGACTGTACTGTATAATGAGTCTTTTACGTGCGGCACTGCGAAGTGGTCGAGTAATAGCTCGGATAAATTTCATAATTCTTCGCATCTTCCACGAACTTAAAGACACATTTCATATATTATTCAACAATTGCTCCTTTTTCCATAATTACACATAATCATAACTATGATTCATGTATCACATCAAAGTGACAAGCTTATTTAGTCTCTTAAACGCAGATAGATATCGAGAAAACATCAATTAGGATCTCGCTAGTGTTTACATTACACAAAGATTTCACAGAATGATAAGTTAAAAAAGATATAATAATACTCGGAATGCAATTTAAATGCTATCATTTAGTTGTAACTCCAATATTCATGACAAGGTAATGTATTTCAACAATGTATGAAAACAAGTTATTAAGCATCAGAATTTTATGCAAATATCTGAATATTGCATATACAAATGTTTTATATATCAGAAAATTAGTAACTGTTTTACGTTGAGCACAATATCGTTTACGCAAAATATCTAATTATCATGCGATATTACCGTTTTTAATTCAAATATACATTGAACGTGTCGTATACAAATACTTATTAGTGTCACATGATATCGATTACTGCAAGAATAGCGATATTCCATTTCGTCCGATATGCCGACAAACTGCATCAGCGAACTTTGGCAACGAGCAGTCGCGGGATTTGAAGACTCTCATATCCAAAACGATAGATTTCCCTCAGTTTGTGTACACACATCTCATTATGCGAACACATGCGTGAAAATTTCACTGTTAGGATTTGCACATATTCTAACCCGCTTTAACTTGCGTTTCCGCCCGACTTGATAGCGCAAGCGAGCACTGGAGCACGAGAATGCATGTTCGTGCAAAGTTGCCCCGAGGCGAGTTCTGTTTGTGATAACTCTTGCCGGATACCGGAGCTCGCCCCTCGACCAGTTCTCTCGCTATAAGAGACACATTTGAAGCATCGCGTTTTCGCAGATGGAGAACGTGATTTTCTCGTGAAATAGAGAGTCCGTTTTATTCCGTCCGTAAATCCCATTTCGGGTAGAGACATTCAATTAATACGCTTGATTAAGAACAGCTACAATTGTTTTTGCGATTCATTCAAAGCTATTTGTGAAAATGGTTGAAAAATAGAAATCGGAATGCTTGCAACTTATCGCAAATCACGTTTCAATCATGTTTCTTATTGATAAAATTAAATTACATGATGCCATTGGAAAAAATTATTTTTATTATACAACATGTAATGATTAACTTATCGTGTTCGATTGTCTGTCAAGATTTTAATGATGCCTTGTCCCGGGAATTAACGAACGACGTGGATTAGCTTAATCGTCGGAGGTTGGCCCGCAATTATGCACGTGCGAATAAATTTCTGAGTGACTTCGCGATGCGCGATGAAGTTGGACGATGAGGAGAACGGAATGACGCAAGAGGGATAAGATGGCTTGCGTAAGGCCGTCGTTTATGCTTGACATTTATTGGGAACGACATTTCTATCCGATATTCTTTCACGCCGCATTGCTTAGGCCCCTTGTTACTCAAAGACTGTGCCGTGCACAAATTGGCGATCCCGAGATAACGCGGTCGTTAACCGTTATTGCACAAACGCTCGTTCGTGGGATAGGTAACGACGAGTGGATGGTATAAAAACTGTGAAAAACAAGGGAAGAAGACCGCGCGCATTCCTTTCCTACGTTTTCTTTTTCCACCGGGTTTTCTTTCGTCCGCCACTGTCATCATTAACGTTCTCTTATCGCTGAAACGCATTTCCAAGTGGGATCAATTAGACGTTTTTGCAACATTTTTGACTCTCGATAGTCATGGTAAAATAAGTCATAGTTTCCAATATCATCAATGTCCAATTGTTGTCCGATATTTTTTTTTTAATGCCTTTTCTATAATTCTAATGGCATTTTCTAAATTTTATTAATGATTTTATCCGATAATGTTCCGAAAAATCCGAATAATCCGTTATAAATATTTTATCAATAGAACGCTAAAAAGCGCACTATTTTAATTTTAATCCTTTCAATGCAGTGCTTACCATCGCTCGACAAATATCTCATTTGTTATATTTTAAATATTTATTTGTTATATTTATGTAAAGCTCGTGGGATCTTATGCAAATAATAATATTATATGTCTCGGTTTTATTCAATCATACGCCATAGCGCAGATAATTCCATATCTATTATACAAATACATTTACATGATTAGTAGTAAAATGCATGCAAATAATGCATGCAGCTATCGAATATATCGAAGCGGTTCATTTCACAGATTAGCATAAGATTAGCAAAATAATTATTACGAAATTATACGGAGAAGAAAGGCACGAGCCTGTATTTTTATTTTGAGGGTAAAAATAACCGTAGATAAAGCTATGCGTGAACTATCCGATTACTCGTTCCGGCTTCGCTCTCAACGCCAGAAGAGCTTCGCAACGGAAAAGGGCAATGCATGGACGGGGTGCTCGAGAAAGGTTGCGGATGCCGATTAGTGTAATAATATTCGTCTGGCGCGCGCCAGAAAGTGAGTCATTGCGAACGAGCGTCAAATTAAGGCCAGCGCTCGCGAGAGAGAGCACGCGTCGGGACGCAATCGAACAATTGCAAGCTTGATCTTCGTTCCTCTGGTTCAATGGCCTTAAAGGCTCTCTCGTGTGCAATGAGTCTCGTGTCGCTCCTTTCTATCCTCTTGTTTCCCAGATTACTCTGTTTTCGTAAATCGAGAGCAATTCTCTTGTTTCCCAGATTACTCTGTTTTCGTAAATCGAGAGCAATCGATCGATTACGAATGTTTCCTTCAGTGAACATTGAAGAGAATTGTTTTCAGATGTTGTCGCAGCAATTAATGCGTCATGCCTATTAATTCTAACAGGATTAAAAAGAGATTACAAAGTCATTTATTAATTCTGCCGGAACAATGTCGCGATGATAAAGCAACATAGTAATATACATGTTAGGCGTTTTTAAAGAATAATTTGTTGTGTGTTATGAAAGTTAGCTTACAACCAAATATAATTTAAATTTTTTAGAAAAAATACAACTTCGAGTTGTATAAAACATTCTGTATATTTCTAATTATTCAGACAGTTACTAATTCCATTTTTTAAATATAAAAAAAAAAGCAATGAAATGTGTATGCTATCTAATTTTGCACAGTAATGAACATTTTTTATGAAATTATTCCGAGTATTTATAGAAGACTTGCCTCAACACATACATGTCTATATCGTAAAAAATGGAATATGAGGAATCTCTCGACAGAAAACGCCGCGATGCCTCCGGCATCGGAATATACGAATTCACCACGGTCGATCACGCGACGTAACTTTCCTCGCGCGCCGTGTTCTCGTTATACGCCGATATTTCGCAGATAACACGACCGCCCGTCTGCACGACCGATATTGCGGGGGTGTGATGCGCGGCAAGTTGGTATGGAAAAATTATTCCGACCCTGTTCTCGGGCGAAATCGAATTGCGAGACGCGTCTTCGGCGCGAGTTGCGGCTCTCGTAACGCCGACGAAGAGGAGGGGCTGAAAGACCGCGGGAAAAGTTGCGTCGCGGCGTGGAATCGCAAATTTGATTCTCACGACGGGGTAGCGTCGTGCCGACGTACGGTTACGCTACGTGCGGCGGTTGAAATTCTAGAGACGAGCAGGGAAATCACGTAGGAGGCAGACCGGATAAAAGGTGGGCGAACGCCGGGAACCCTGCCGCGCGATACGTCGCGGTAATTGGTCCGGAGAATACTCTCGTTTTGGTTTCTCTTCTATTTCTTGGCCCGCTCTTTCTTCTCGCGTGTGAAAAGTTATGCCGAGGAACGCGTCGAGACGTCATTACAGATATTTCAGATTGAGCAAACAACAATCTGTCATTTTCGAATGCAAATCGTTTTCAATTGAATCAATCCCAACAAGTTCATGTGTTGATATATGACTTATCAAATGGAAAATGGGTTATTGTATGTAGTTATTGTACAACTATCGTAATTGCATTTTTTAAATTCATACTGTATTTGTTCGCTAAACTTATAAATGGGAAAAACTATTTTGTTTAATATATTCAGAAAATAGATGTGATGTATCTTCCACTAGGGTTAAGATCTGAGATATTATCTCTTGAGTTGCGAAAAGCTATGTGTAATAAATTAACCTGTATAATTGTGAGAAATGATTGGACTCTCGACATTTTCGTTAAGATAAAGTCGAAATGCGTGTTAGAGTCCCCGTAGATAAAAAAAAGAAACGCGTAGGCATTCTGAGATACCCTGCGCATTGCCCGCAGATTGATGAACGTAGCGCACATCTGCATAAAAGCTGCTATCCGACCAACTAAGCGCCATGGTGTTTTCTGGGAAGAATCTTGGCCGTGGCAGTTTAGAAACTTAGGTCTTAGATTACTGTTTTGCAATTCCGATAGCAAGGAACGAGCGAGATTATTAATGATTATGGTTTCGCGTCTAAATAGCCGGCGCTCCATGTAATTTGTGTTCAGAGCTATTGCACTTTCTCGAAGTTTAGTCACCAAATTTAATATATAGCCTATAGGTATCTTAATTCGCTTATAAATGATATATCGAAAGCAAGTAATATTTTAATATCGTATATTATAGATGGAAACAAATTTTGTTTCGAACACAGAGGATTCTCTTAATTTTTTAATTAGAGATTCATAAAGAGACACTAATCGAAAACATTAAATTAAGCATCGTGAGATAAATGTTCACGGTTGTCATTTATTTGCACTATATTGCAATGATAGTTTGGACAAAATAGAACATCATATAACATTCTTTTGGAAATCATATTTTGTAACACGTATCTCAAAGTATTATTATTTATTCTTTAATTATAAATTCTATTTTCTTATTTTATAAATATTAAATATTCTTTAAACGAATTGTAAATTAATCATGGGAACATAAGCTAATCTGTAATCTTTGCAAACACGAAAAGATTCTCATTAAAATTGCAAATGTTACTGGATTATTTCTCAATATACTTCAGTTTATAAATTATAATGAGTTGATATTTGTCTCCGTTTACTTTTTACTTCATTTTATGATAAATCTTTTAAAACGAGTTTTATTCAAACAGAGAATCTGTTTGCTTGAAATGCTCAAGAAAACCCAGACATACTTTTAAAGAATCCTGATTTTCCAGGCGATCTATCACAGCAATTCCGAATAATTATTGTCAGTGTCATTGATGCCAAGATAATGAACAAGCGCCGAGTGCGTTTTCCAAGAATAATATAAGATTAGATAACAGAAGAATCAGGAACAAAATATGCGCGGAATTTTTCTAACAGCTTAACTTCGTTAAGTTCGGTATCTGCGAATCCTGATCGTGATATTTAGTATCAGTCCCTGGGCGAAGACGAAACACGTATTCTCCATTCTATTTGAAATATATCGGTAAGTACCTCCGCAGGCGAGCGATTGACGCGTTCGTCCCTGGAGAGGACGAAGGACGAAAGCCGTCGCGTCGAGGGCCAGGAAATTTCTCGTCGGGATTATCGTGCCCGAGGATTATCGTTCTTTTCTTCTTTGTTTTCTACGCCTTGTTCGCAACGGATATTCAATTTCAGAAATGATTCTGGAACGTTCTTTCGCGGCAACATTGTTGCGCATTACGGTAAACCAATTTGTGTGGCGCGTTTTATCGAGCACTTCTCGATAAATCTCGAATAACGGGCGACGGCTCTCGAACGTGTTCGGCAATTAAAGTTGCCGGCATTGCCGATGTCGATGATAATTGGCGATACGTGTTAGGAGGTTAATCTTCAGGTATTGAATAATGGAAAGGTTGATGCGCAAGCTTCCTCTCATAGATATATCATTGTCAGTTTTACATAGATGATTCATTAGATACGTCGCGTGATTTTTTTATAAAGTTTCTAGGTCATTCCGTAAACGTATTTGACTTCAGAGATTCGCTCTTAACTCCAAATTCCACACCTCATTTATAACTTGCTAAAAGCATACTTGTAGCGTTGTAGAGAGATAGATGTGTAGGCAAAAGGCACTTAAATGACTTTACATTTTAGAAAGTATTCAGACTACTCTTTTTAAAGCTGATTATGATTTACGATGATGACAAGTTTTGGAAAAAGCAAACTCGACTTTCTCCTCATGAAGGATGACAAATAGATATGTACTTTGCTGTTTCATACATCGCTCTCTGCTGTTTTTCACAGAGGTGCTGTGTTTCACCATTCCAAGAGCTCAGAAGAGTGCTCAGGACTGCTTGACAAATGCAACATCTCGAGGGATTAATTGTCAAGTATTTTGAATGATACAAATCGAGTACACACAAGTGTCATTTACATTGCTTCCGGCTTGGCTTCGAGTGGAAAGCGATATATTGTCACGCCTCGTTTGCTTCGCCTGCAATTACACTTCCTCCCGCGTTCTGCATCGGGTGTATCCTTTCGCCATACACAATCAATTAATCTAGCATATCGCTGATCGTTTTTGCATCGCGGGGACATTTCAATTTCTTGTAGTATCGTTATAGTCCGCGGCACTTCCACGTGGATGAAGACGTCGCATTTTGTCGAACGCTTTAATTAGGGATCCTCGATGGCCAAGGGGTTCTGGCGTCGCGTAAGAAGGGGATTCGGATGAAGCTCCCCTTTGGAATGCTAATTACTTCATTTCTCATCGCTTGCATCGTCTTGCTTCGTTACTCATTAAGCGATGATCGATCGTCCTGCCGCTGTCCGCGCGAAACAGACGACGTAAACACCCCTCTCGAAAACGTCCCGTGCCAAACTAGCATTATCGCATATCGCGATCGTTATGAATTATCACCGATCATCGTGCCGAAAGAATTGGGACGTGGAACGGGATCGCGTTGTGCTTTTTACTACGTCATGTCTTCTCTCATGAAATTTATGACTACCGGTTTAGCGCCTGCGATACAACACCTTTTTATACAACCGCACGTGTTCGTGAGTTCGTTGTCATTAAAACGTTTAACATTAGAATAATATACATCAAGAATAATTATTAAAGTTTTAGCAACGTTGGCTTTAAATGCATTTCTATAAGTCCTTTTCTATTTTTTTTAAAATGTGTTTTTAAATTTTTCTAATTTAAGTTTTTCTAATTTATTACTTTAATTATACATATATTATTTAGCGTATTTTATACGATAAACTTTGCATATCTTCCTAAAATCAAAGTTAAAAGAAAATAACAAATCATTTAAATATACAATTTACAATCAGAATTTTTAATTACAATTACAATTTTTAGTTGCATTAAGTTTAAATGCTGTCAAATGTTTAAATTCTTCTTTATAACGTTCAAAAATGATGAAGTGAAATTGAAAATAATCTTGCGGTATAAGTTCTCGAGAAGCAGATTATCGCAGCCAGTTCGATCATTTTCATCGCGTTTCGATGATCCATTAGTCTCGCGAGAAGTAAAAAGCAGTGTCTAGTCTCTCGTGTCCGTCGCAATTTTGCACCATGTCGCTAATTAACCCGAGAACGCGACGACAAACTGCGCTCTGAGTGGATTCTCACGGCGACGATAAGGATTCATAAATTATTGTGGCGGTCCATTACCTTTCCGGCCGGCGCGTCCCGGACGGCCGATTAATAATCGAATTTATTGGAAGCTGCCAATTGATATATCGGATTAGCCTCTCATTTGTCCACGTTTACGAGCGAATTCGCTCGTATAATAGTGGGTTTTATGAATGGCCGGCCAGCAGGTGGTACCCCGAGGGATGACCGCACCTACACGAAATCACGGCGTATTTTTCTCTTTCCTCCTTTTCTTTTCTCTTTCCTCCTCTCTTTTAGCACACGAAACGAATCGATGCTGTGTTAATTGCATCATCACGGTGTCGTGCGACGCGACGCCTTGGAACGTTTCGCTTTAAATCTCGTTGTCGTTAGAGTTACGAGCCGAGCATCTGGATATCGTCACAGACATTCTCCTCTTCCTAGTCACACAAAACATGAGCGAGACATAAATGTTCTCAAGCGGAGGAATATATCGAGCGATTTTCAAATGTGGGAGGCGACGTGTCTGACGTTTCCGTTTGTTCGAAATTTTTTATTTATTTACGCGGAGTTTTTCAATTGCGTAATTTAAACTGATCCCGCGACGCAATTTCGATGATGTATGTAGTATTTTCCGAGATAAGGTTTGACATGAATTCTAATATCGCAATGCACCCTGACTGAAAAAATTATTTTTCTCTTTTTTAATTATTTTTTTAAATCATGTTATAATTTTCTTCATCTTTCTAATACTAATATATAAAAGTGTATATACTTTATATATTAGGTTTGTTATGTCAGTTTGAAACAACGCATATTCTAAACAGATATCTTTTACATAATTTATTTTCTTTGTAAATAATAGTTAAAATTAAATTTCTGTTAAAGAACAGTAATAGTATCGTCGGGCATTTTTCCGCCATCTTAATTTTTCCTGTATAGATTTATCACTTCTTGGATGCGGAAAAAATAAATGAATTTTGCTGTCATAAAAAATTTACGCATTAAACATTCTCGTTAAACATAAATATTTAATTTATTGCTTGGAATCGTAATAGTAGTTTTAATTTATATTCCGCTGAAATCGTAATGCTCTGGGAATTATGTGATAATTATTATGACATTTTCAACATCGCAATAAATATGGTCAGTTTTTTATGACTACGCCATCAACTTGCAGGAATAATGAAAATTAAAAAGAATGGATAAATATGTAAATGCTGTTGCATGCAATTTCGCTGTTGAACATAAAGTTCAACATTTTTACAACATTTTTACGCTAACTGTACTAGTTGCAATAAAATATAATCTGCAATTCCGCAAAATACTGTAAATTAATTCTTTGCGAAGAAAATTGTTATATACACGCATTTGAATTTTTAATCTCAAAATTCTTATTTATATTACAAAATAATTATTAAACTTCCAAATTTTTAATTTCGACGGTTTTTCTAAATTCGCTATCTTATATTAAACTTATTTTTTTTACTTTATATTATATGTATGGCATTTAAAATACATTTAATAAGATTGATAGTTTGGCAATTTTAAATATGCTTTTATACACCGCGAAAAGATGAAGACGATTAATTATATGTAGCTTGCGTTATTTTGCATAAAAGCGTTGCCTAAAAAATTATGTATATTTACGTAAGCTCACACAGGGTAACAGGAGAATATCATCAGGCGCTTGTTTTGCTCCATTTTCTTCGAACGGTGTTTCGTGCCGCGAATTTACAGCGAATGAAAGATGAAGACCCGAGATGCAAGCGCATATGCATCGCGTATTTGTGCGCGGGAACGTGTCGACATTAAATCAGCGTCGAATCTAAACATCGCAACGTGCCGCGGCGATCTGCACGCGTCGTTTAAATCTCCTTGATGCATCCCGCGTTACGGCGCCTGCAGAGACACGGACTGACCGCAGTCTGGCATACGAATGCACGTGAAAAAGTGCACTTGCGACATCGCGCAAACAAATAGTAACGGAAATATTTATCGTCCGCTCCGGTCCCGCTCGTGTCCTTCGGTACTACTCCCGAGGGAATCCGGGCAACGGAAGGATCTCGTCATCGATCATATTTAATTGAAACCTAACACCTCCGAGTACTCCTCTATAAATTTAGATTCACCGCCGACTGTTTTCACAAGGAGCCGTTTTTCGATAAGACGCAAGATGATGCAGCGAGAAAAGAAAAAAAATGATAAATAATGGAAAGGAGATAATTTGAAAAGAACCTGAGCAGAAAATGGATCCCTATCCATGAATTTCGAAACAATCCCGTCAATAGAAACAGTCCCGATCGCGCCATGAAATAATAAACATTAAATAATTGAATTCATATAAATAGAACCGCCGAAAATTAATATTTTTAGAAAAATTTTTCTTTAAGCAGCATCATACAAGAGATAAAATGTTTGCTCAATCAGTCAATCGCGAGTAGTCAATCGGCAAGCAATAATTGTCAGCGATCATACTCATAATAATTCCACTATGTTCGACAACACAATTTGGTTCCTTTTGCACTATTAATCTTATTGCATCCTAAACGGCGGGGATAGATAGACATTCATCGGGGTTGAACAAATTGAGCCTTTCGGAGCCTTGGTTACGCGCCAAATACGTCGTGATGCCGATCGCTCATGCCGTTGCCAACCCACCAATTACATCAAGAGCTGGTCGATTTCTTTCGTTGCATAAAGAAAGAGAAAGAAAGAGAGAAAGCCGAAGCGATGCCAATTATTTGTAATCGGTCGATCTTCCCGCTATCGATCCGCGCTTTCTCGTGGATGCATTCTCGAATGATGGATACCACACCAACCAAAGTACTTTGCCTTAGCTGTGTCATTAACTCTCGAGACGGTGCTGCTCGTCTTCGACACCCGGGGATCGACACCGGCTGAAGAGGCTCTCTCCGTGATCCTTCGTCAGCGCGCTTCAAACACAAGTAAACGCGCGAGATTACCACGCCAGAAGCGAACCGAGAAGCGTAAATTTGCATCGAGAAACAGTCAACCAAGACGACCAAGCAGCATTCTAGTCCTTCTCAAGTGTCTAGCGTTGTTCAAATTAAAGATCTTTTTTTTTCTCGACGTATCGAGATTGTCATCATTAAATATTGAAGAACAGAATTGTGACATTATGAAACGAAACTTCAGAAATTTGAAACATTTAATCTAAACGTTTAATCTTTTCTACGATAATGTTTAAAACATAAATCATGTATTGTACAGCCATTCCGAACTTTTTTTCACATGAAATCGTTTATTTTTTTTAATGTAAGATCGAAAGAAAAATACTCTATGTCTTTTTCAATAATGAATACTTTTTTTATTAATCCTTGTGGGGTAAAAACAGTCTTGTCAAAATGTAAAATTTCATATAAGGAAGAGATAAGATTCAGTCGCGTGGAACTAATAATACACGTGCAGGAAATCGGTAGTTCATTCGACAACTCGATACTCGACCGAGTAACGAGTAATCTTCGACTTTCCGGACATCATAGCGCTTTGCCACGCGACACCACAGACATCGCGGCGGGCTTAGCTATCAGGTTTCGCCCCATTACACCTCCCATGTATTTATTACGGGTTCTCCCTTCTGTCGTCCCGCAACAGCAGGCCCCCGTCTCGTACCTTCTCGACTCGTCCAGGTCCCTTTTCACTCGTCAACGTCTCGTGTTCCAGCCACTCTACGCACGGCCAATCAGAACGATGAGCGATGATGTCTCCATTCACGGGGACCGAGGCCCCGTTTCATGTCGCTTTTTCTCGGATTTCTTCCCTTTTTTCATCTCGCCCACTTGTGCTCCGCACTAATTGATCCTGAATGGATTTTTTGGAGGGAAACCATAGCCTCTTTCTCTCGTGGCTGTTTCGAGGACTGTAACTACTTCAGACTAGTCGCGCTCGAGTTAAAGAGGAGAATGAGAAAAAGAATGACGAACCGTATGCGAGTACGTATATCCATTTCAACACGCGTCGGAAAAACTTTAGTTACGAGCTTTAACGAAACATCATAGATAAATTTAAGAATCAGTGTGTGATAACAAACTCAGTGCCTGTGAGTTTTATATAGTTTCCGGTGACAGACGCATTTCTGGCGATGTCCTTTGAAGCTGAAATGACTTTCAGTTAAGTTTCTTAAATAAATCATTAAATATCTCAGTGCAATAAAGCATTAAATATCTCAGTGTTGAGTGACTCCGCGACGTTGTATTTACATAACGCTTAACAAAAGATGGATTCTACGAAAAAACTGACTCTCAAAGCGAGACGCATTCGCGCGCACTAGAAGTATCGGATGTTTAAGCGCTCGTAAATTGGACGTAGCGCAAGAACCCATTAAGAGGTTAACACAGCGGGTGCGCTTGCATTTGCATCGTCTTAATAGTGTCTAAATTAACATCTCGCAGCCGATTAATGTATGTAGCGCGCTCGCTGGCTTTTCGTTTACATCGCCGATGTTGCACGAATTATCGCGCGACTATCTCGCTTCCGTCGCGATAACTCAGCCGTGCTGCCTCGGCGACAAACGTCGGGAAAGAACGTCCTTTTTTTTTCGTCTTCTTTCTTTCCGGAAATAATTTAAAACTCTCGCGTACGCGTGAAAAAGCGCGTACGGGAAAAGAGAGAAAGCGCAAGACACGGTTTTGTAGCCGACGACGCGGCGTCGAGAAACGAGCCGGTCTTGGACGTTCGCGTGGTGGCGAGCTATCAATTTAATCGTCCACTGATGAATGGACAGATCGGTTTTCTTAAAGTGCCTATCTCTTTTTTTTCTTTCTTTCTTTCTCTCTCTTTCTTTTTCTTGCAGCCACCGTTTGTCCTCCTTTCTCCATACTTCTCGCGCCTTCGTCCCCTTCCCATATCTCGCGATGTATGCGTTCGTTTCCTTCGTTAATTCCTTCGTTATCCTCCGTTCTTTCCCCCGTTCTCTTCGTCACCGTATCACCTCCGTGTTCGCATTCTTTTTTCTCCGTCTCCTACTACATCACCGATTCGCTCCTCGCACCTTCCACGCGTTCTCGCTCTTTATATCTCTACATCTTTCTCTACATCTTTGCGCGTATTTCACCTTCGTTCTCCTTCTATGCATTTGTGTTCCTTTGTGTATCTCTTTTCTTCCTTCCGAGGGTGAGGCGTGTATCTTTCGGTCGCTTCTCTGCAGTCATATATCCAGTGCCGCGCCCTTAAATTTTGCGCGCAATTACGCGTACTCGAAACGCGTGAGCACATCGAAAATGCAGACGGTGCATTCGGGTAAGTGCATCAGTCGACGAAGGCGCGAAAGCGGAGACCAAAATTGCCGGAAATTGTGACCGGGCGTTCGTCTTTTCTTTTCCTTTTTTTTCCCCCCCCTCATCGTAGGTGCTAATGATGAAGCGAAGTGGCTGGTATCAGTAGTCGAAGTGCTCTCGACTCAGGCTCTGAATTGAGCCGCGCGCGAAGCGTATCGCGTGGCAAGATTGGCTCGTGTCACGTAACGCGTTTCGAAACGCGTTGCGGCTGTCATGTTGATGCCACGCAACCATCGCAGGCATCAGGTATAAAGTGCCTTCTTATAAGAGACGTATATATCCGCGAGAAAAGCGAGTTTAATGTTTTTACATCGAGATTCTACGTAGAAACGCTGGAACTCTAATCGTTAACAAATAAACATTTAATCTCGTTTAACAATAGTACGTATGTCGAATTGAAAATACTTGCCCTTTTAATTAGTCTAAACTAATTTGATTACTAAGCTGTAGCTCAGACCTGACTGTTTTGTAAAGATTGAAAACAGACACAGGAAAGCTAATTAACGACTATAGTGTAGTGAAAAATGTATCGCAGCAAATAGGGTGTTACAAAGAATTCTACATTACTAATTTTATTGCTACAATTTGCATTACAGTATCTGACGGCCGCGACTCAACAATTATCGATGTCTGATGTCAGGAAGATTAAATTTGAATTCGACTGGTTGCCAAAGTAATAAACGTTGAAGAATGATAAACACAAGCGACAAATAAAATCGGAATCGCGTGTTTGAACCGCAAAAATATATATACTGTCAAGTTCTGGTCGATTAGTTTAATTAATCGTTCTGTCGCGACAAGTGGTCCTTTAACCGCGATTTCGAGCGAGATAGAACGATCACTGCGCGAGCGGACTATCTGTTCCGCTCTTGTTTCATATCAATTAATAATCTCTCGCACTTGTCGCGTGATATTTATGTAATGCGCTCGAATAAACACGCGGTTGCATTCTGAAATTCCTCGCTTGTGTATGTGTGTGTGCGCGCGCGCGTGTGTGTGCGTGTGTGCTTACGCATGTGTGTTTTACGCGACGATAAGTGTATAAGTGTTTGTCTTTCAAGGAGAAAATTCCGGTTTGCTGACTATGCCGATCACTGTTTTATCAATTGTGACGACGTTTCCCTTTTAAGAGAAATTCTGACGACATTCGCTTAATTTTAAAATGTGCGCTGGCATTGCGCAATTACATAATTCGCGCACGATAGAAAAAAAAGAAGAAAAGAGCATGCTATTACCGCGGACTTTAAATCTCTTTATCCCCCTCACACGTAGGATTAATATCCTCCCGTAACTCATCCTCTTAGCCGTAACTCGAACAATAACACGGGTAAACCTTATTGCACCATCGCGTGCTGAGGAGATTGCTACCTCGTTGCAATCAAGACGACTAGAAACCTTCAAGGTGAAGTTTAACGAGAACGACTAACATATGATTCGATTTTTTTATATCAGGAATTATCATTCTAATGTCCATTAGATAATTTTATCTCTTATTTAAGAGTCAACGTTTGCAGCTACACAAAAAAAATTAATTTTAAAAATAAATTAATAATTTAAAAAAAAAAAATTTTAAATATAAGCAAGAATATTATAAACTTCTTCTTAAAGAAAGATTTTAGTGTCTTGATTTGATTGAATTTGTATTGACTGACAAGTATTACTTTTGTTTGGATCAATTCAACAAAATCAAACATGACTAAGAGAATATCTATCTTGATTTAAAACTAATTTTTTTTCTGTGTATCTTCGATTAAAATATAAAAATCTTTATATAATCGTTTATACAATTTGTCTTTGCGGAATATGTCTAAAATTTAAAACATCAACAAATCCATGATGTGATCCATGAATTTAATCATATAATTTTATAAATCTGGCGTAATGGATATTTTCATACTAACAAGAGCTGTAAGGAACAAAGTTTGTATCGTGCTTTATCAAGTCCAGTGCGTGAAACTGCTCATTGAATCAAAGAGAATCAGTAAAACACAAATCGTGAAGATTCTATCAGGTAAGAAAGAAAGAGAGAGAGAGAGAAAGAGAAAGAGAGAGAGAGCAAGCAAGTATCTGCCGATACTCATCTGTAGCTCTTCGAACATAAAAGTATCTCCCCTACAATGGAGATATGTATGTGTTCCATGCTTATAAATTTCACCGCGTGCACCAACGTCATCGCACGCACACGCATAAATCGCGCGCATAACCCTCGGGGTGCGTGCATCGCGCATAAACACGCTCGCACACATCCGTCTCGAAGCATAAGCGCACGAGCGTGCTTGTATCCGCGGAGGAGGTCCTAGAGAGAGCGCGAGTGAAGGACAGAGAGAGAGAGAGAGAGAAAGAGAGAGAGACGGAAATGAAAGAAAGAAAATGAAGACGAAGAAGGGAGAGAAGAGAGAAGAGAGGTTGACTGCGTGTTCAAACAAAGGTGAGTCTGCAACCTGCATCTCGGCTGCACATAATGCGCCTCTTAGCTCCTCACGCTCCGTGCGCGCTTCGCTACCTTTCTCTCATTCTCTCCCTCCTCGTTCTCCCCATAACCCGCTTCTATCTCCACTCTCGTGCTCTCTTCTCGATGCCGATTCTCTTCGTTTTGTTGATGTTATACACCGCGGAGGTTACATCTGAGCGGAATGTCTTGTTGCCAGGTGTACCGAGAGAGACCTACCGCCTTTTCTTCCCGATGCTCTATGTCTTCCCCTCGGTTACGCAACTCGTAGTTTGCTTTCGACGACATGTCATTTACGCGAAAGTATCTTGCATCTTTTTTTCTTCATTCGATTCGGGGTAGTGCGAATAGCAAACGTATATACCGTACGCGAGTAGTGCAAGCTGAAACATTTTCCATTAAGCTAACTAGGTCAGGTTTTTCACAGAAAAAGAAAAGAGATGAAAAGTAAAACAGTTATTACAATTATCATGAATGTGTGTTAAGAGAGAATTAATGTAATTATTTTATTATTAAAACGCCACCAAGATGTGTAAGGATGATATAAACTGCTTGTGTAACTTAATCTATATATTTCTAGCGGAAATGGACTCATTAAAATTTCCAGTTGTTTATTAATTCAAGAGAAAACGTATTTTATTTATAAATTTATTCCGTAAAACAAGTAATAGTACATAAGTAATAGTATAAAAAAATTAATTTTTGTTGCGATATTGCGAGAATAAATTATATAATATATAATATATAATTTACAATTATATAATATATAATTGTTTATTCCTAATATTGTAATTAGATTACCGCGGAAAATCTGAAGTCTTAAGTAGCTAATACTTATTCAGAGACTATTCGTAATAATGTTTTTATTCCCAAAGCACGTGTCTTTTCAATAGATACGTACATGTCTATTAAAAATCTTTACATGATATCTGTCTGAAAGTCGTGAGTACGAAGTTGAAAGCTCGTCATCAGACGCAGGACGATGGAGGCCCTTCGCGTCGCGGTTACCCGCTAATCGAACAGTAAATTCGAGTTTTATTCGTTTGCGCATTGGCGAGTACATTCGCATGCAAATGCGCACGGTAATAAATGGAAGGGTACTGCAGCGGGCAGGCGCGGTGCTTCGGTTATACGTCATAAAGCTCGTCGGTGGTATTCGCAATAATTGCAGAGATTCTAAGGATGAGTAATAAAACGCAGAGATCGAGAGAGAGAGAGAGAGAGAGAGAGAGAGAGAGAGAAAGAAAGAGAGAAAAGAGAAGAAAGGACAATTACATTGTTCTAAAGGGATTACACACATTGTGACGATGCATGAAATTTATGCGTTAATTTATTAATGTTCGTTCTGTTAAATTTAGCAGCAATTGAAATGATATATTCTAGTTACGTTAACTATCAAAAAGAAATATTTTTGACGTTAAAATCGGAAGAGTAAACATAGCTTGTAAAAAATCTCATCAATAAATCCAGAAAATATAATATAACCACGTTAGCATGCCGCTATATATTTATTATAAAATTTTTTATTAAAACTAAAAAGACTATTATATTTATATTTTTGTTCATAATTAAAAATAAAAAATTCTTCATTATTTTGCTTTCCTGAAAAATCTAAAAAGTAAAATTAAAAATATGTCTATCTCGCTCTCTTCCAATAACGTGTAAGACATCTAAAAGTTCAAGATGATTAATAATAACGTAAATATATATTTGTTTTCTGTTTGTCTATGTGATATATCTCTTAAGAATTTTTCAATCAAATGAACACGTTTTGATGAATGGCGCGTCAGTGTCACGTGACATGAAGTAACGACATTTCGTGCGACATGATTTATAATTCACGATATCGACGCGAACATCCCTTACTCGTTTCTCATTATTCGTTCCTTTTTCTTCTTTTTTCGTTTGGCAAGTAATACGCAAAAATCAGTTAGTTCCTGTCTCGTTTACGTTTTACCCATTTTTTTGCAACCTCATTTTTCATGAGTGTTTATCCTCGGTTTACCCAAACGTAGTCGAAGTTTTAGCACAGTAAGCTCTTCCGCTGATCTTTTCTGAAAATCCAAGACAAGCGACTTCCGCGAGGAAAGTTTACTCTAAGCATCTTATCCAAGTTCTAATTGGACGCACGTTTCTCGTAAGCCTCGAGCGATTATGTCAGGTTGTGCCTTTAGTATGAGACCTCCGAGATCACCGACTCCATTTTCGAGCACGTTAATTGCTCTAATCTGATTAATCAAATCTGTGACAACCCTTTTTGCTGGCAAAATCGTGCCTTCTCACGATCTCTAAAGATGCATCGATACTCGTGTTTGTATTTAAACTAAACTTTGTCGGAAAATCGAAAAGTCAAGACAAGATGAACGAGAGTCCAATAATATCAGATTATTATTAATAACTTCATTAATAATCTAATTGCATTATCCATCATTAGAAATCACTTATTTGTTGCGAATAGCTTAGAGTTACACAACCCATGTTTTATTTAACTTATTGTTTTATTATTATTTTTATCGCAATTTCATAAAGTAAAAGTGTTAACATGAAAAAAATGTCAATTTAAATATTTTATCATTCCTTTTTAATTAATTAAAATTAGTAATCAACTTCTAGTAAACTTTTCTTTCTGCACGTAAAGCAGAATAAAAAAAAGAAAACAAAAAAAATCGCATTTGAGAGATAATAAATTTCCATAGAAGAGCTCGTAATTGCCGAATTATCTTCTTGATGACAAAGGTGGCAGCCGCATCAACGCCCCGGCTGTTAAGTTCGCGCGTAGTGGGACTTAATTTCAATAGGATTTTATACCGGGGCTTCGTTAAAATCCCGGTAGATCCGATGTTACAACGAAACATTGGCGTGACGCGCGGCGTGCGAGTCTTAAGTGTGGCGCGAATGCACCGAAGACGACGGAAAAGAAAGATTATACGAGTACTACGAAGACCCTGTTACACAACGTCGCCTTGTGCAGAAGAACACGTGAATAAATTAAAAGATAGGCAAATGTGTGCGTGTCGAGTGCCCACGCGGTAACTAGATATATCTTTCACCTTTCTCATTATCGCTTTTGTTTTGTGCTTTATTTCTGCAAATCGATCTGTTCTTTAATATTCAGAAGATAATGTTCTTTTTATATTGGGAGATTATTCAATGAAAAATCTAGTTCAGGGGAAGAAGATATAGAAGATTTTTTTTTGACAGTTTATTAAAGCTGTATGAAATTGAAAATACTTGCGCGATATTGTAAAATTTTATTGCGATAGATTTTTTTAACTGAAATTTTAACTTTACGAGACCGTTAAATTTATTTGGCGAAATAAAACTTTTTTATTCGTTTGTTAAAATGAAGTTGTCCGTGTGAAGCGATTAAGAAGTCTTACGTTCACATGGTAGATAACTAAGTGCTGCTAGCCATCAACCACATTATATAATTTGCTAACAAACTTACGACTTGGTCCGAAACTAGATTATAATTAAATTTCATCGCTCCACATTCTTCCGCTACAGCAACTGCTGTTGCGTGTTTAACTTCGAGAAACTAGTTAGCTCGTCCCGTGCGCGGATAAGAGAATGACATGAACTCTTTAATTTGAAAAAGATAGAAAAAGAAAAATATTTTTTAATTATCAGTATTCAATCCTAATTCAACGAATAACTTGCGACGGTCAAAAAAAGAACTAAAATAAGACAAAATATAACGTGTCTTTCGACATATCATTTTTGTTTACGATATTGGTTATTCCCTTCTAAAATTAACATCTTTCTTCGAACGTAGAAAATAGTTAAAAAACAGTAGAGAAGGTTGAAAAGATGAAACTTGCGAAGCACGTTTCTGTAAGTTCACCAGCAAATCCGTCGACTTCCGCCTTCTCGCGAGGACTGACTTACAAGTCCACTCGTGATTAGACAAAGCAAATACCACAAAGACCGTAAGAGGGACGTATTCCGAGGGAGTATTTCGAGGCGACGAAAGAGCGGCGAGAGGAAGACCGAGCAAGACACAAAGAAAAGGACAGGGAAAAGGGAGAGACACTAATAGTGCTGATCCCACTGCAAGCTCCGGGAGATTTAAGTCTCGGTTAAGTGGCGAGTAATGAATATGCTAACGTGTGCCGAGTACGCGAGGAAAGCTTTGCACTTCGGTATCGGGTTCAAGCACCTTTTGCGGTTCGGGCGCTCATTTCACAAGTTCTTAGAACGATCAGATGGGTGCAGTATTTTTAAACCTAGTAAATAATGAAGACAAGTAAAGTCGTTTACATTATCAAGAAGCATTTATATATTTCTATTTAAATAATATTTTAAATATTTATAAAATTACACCAAGACATATTTTTTTATTTTAAGTAATATATTTTAAACACACAACATACACACACATCTAATATTTAGATATTCTTATTCTGATACCTTAATTAATATCTTAATCAAACAAAAATGTAAATATACATTTTTTATTCTTAAACAAAAATTTTCCAAATTGTTGTATAAGAAAGCAATATTTCCAATTTGTATTTCCAACAGAAATTTATTTTTATTTTTCTAATAGATATAAATTTTACGTTAAGTGGCAAAGCACGCAAACAAGAGAATTTTACCTGCGATGCTGATATATTTAAAGTTTCCATATCGCTGTCAATGCGCGTTAAAAGAAGTACTTGTGAAACGATATGGAGGCATCTCGAGAAATTCAGTTTCATGACACTCGATTAATGCGATATAAATGAACCGGCGAAGCGCGAGCGCGACACTTCCCTCCTGCAATTGATGACACGATATCTCGAGTGTGAAGTCGACGACGATGACGATAACGACGACGACTCGTCAATGTCTGCTTTAGCTTAGGTCGATGCTGCTTTTGAGCTCGACAAGCGAAGCACGAGACTGGTTTATCGCGGTGAAATAATATTGATTAAGTTTTAAGATGGATATCTCTCTCTCCTACAGCTGCGCGTTTCATGGCCGGATTAACACGTATGTCGCGAATATCTCACTACTAGGATTGTAAATCGATCTCGTTACGCTGTAATCACGCTGAATAAATCGCTCGCGACTGATAATTATTTCTCAATGGCGCGCTACGACTTTGAATTCATTAGATCGAGATAAAAATCGCAGTCAAGCAAGTTACTTAACAAGCGCAGCGAAGATAAGGGATGTAGATAACGTAATAGAGCCAGTTTTAGGAATATTTGCGCTGCGAGAAAGTGCAATGGATCCATCAATTCGTTATATATTTGCACAATATTTTTCAGATGTTTTTTATCAATGCAAATATTACGAGATATTAAAAAATATATACTTATATACATTAATATCTGTCAACTATTATTGATTTTTCATAGCTTTATTTATATTGCTTATATAAATTTTTATTGCTTAGAGCTGATCTTGTTATTTGATTTTTTATGTACAGATGCACATTGCAATTTTGCTATATTACAGCAATTAACTAATAGTGACTAATATTGAATTTTTAACACTGTTATATTGAATAATTTAACACCCTTTTAATTAGAAATTTAAATAATCGTTTATATATAGTTGCTCCACTTACAAAACATTAATAAACTTATAATATTAAATTTAAAAATAAGTTTCATTTTTGCTTCGTATATAATCGGAATATGGAAATTAATTTATTATCACTTTTTTCCAATTTTTATCATCCCGAGAAAAATAAAATTACATGAGGAATTATTTCGATAAATTATAGTAATAAATCATCATTATTTTTCACGGCGATTTAATTTCATCCCTTCGATTTAGTAAAATCGCGATTATCAATTTATGTGAAAATCATATAATTTTACGCACAATGTAATGTTTGAAAAAAGTTAATAATAAAATGAAAATAACACAGAGCAAATAATGACTTAGTTTTTCCAGATATTTATTCCAGAGATATTACACTTTTTCCATTCAAAAATAAAAATAAATTTCTCCGAAAAAGTAAATAATAAATTTAATAGTAAATCATATCATATTCAGACTACATTAAAATAAGAAAAATATTTTGGGAATATATATATTTTGTAAGACATCGAATAAGGAATGATAATAAGTCACGGCCTTGTCCTTGGCGTATTTTTTTTGCGGCGCGGCGTGTTTACACAAGGTCGCAACGCTACCATTCGAACATTGGTACTTGAACGAAGAGGTAACGTAGCAAGTCACTCTATACACGTTATCCTTCTTTTATATGTTATCACTATGTTATCGCGATCACTCTTACAAATAATTAACTTTATTAATCTGCGCGATTAACTAACTGTCATATGATGATTCATTAGTATCAGAGTATCTACACGTGCTTCTATCTATCGGAGTAATTATTGTATGTCACGTGTTTCATCCATTGAATGTAAGAACAAAATTAATAAGAATATCATTGTCTTATTACGATATCTAGAAATAACAATTATTTCTTTAAAAATAAAAAATGCAAGTATGAAACGAATCGATTTCTTTGCAATTTTTCGCTGTAACTTAAGATGCACGATATATTTACACGTATAATACGATTAATATCGGAAGTACAATTATTACACACAAGTGCCATTATTATATATTTAAATGACATCAATGGTACACGTGTTACCGTAACCAACTGTGTATTTGCAAATGTTGTGTTGCGTGAGTGCGAGAAACCTGAGAGGAAGAGAAGGTTCAGAAAGCGGGCAATGGCGGAGCAATCATGGAGTAATTTATTATTCGTTTGTTATTTCTCATGAAATTAATCATTCATAATCATTTCGTATACGCGATAATTATTTTTTGAAATATGAATTGTTTTGAGCGTCTTGTCAATTTGAATATATTTTTATTTTGCAGATCAACGACGTGCAGTTTATATTACTCCGTTGTTGCGCATCGTATCGGTGAGTGATAAATTACACTTCATTTTAACCTGAAATAATGGATCTATGAGAGACATATAAGATATATGTAAATATATGCAAGTTAACGCGGCATAGGAATAATAAATATCTCGTAGATCCAGTGTCTTAAAATGAATGGACAGATTAGATTCAATATTTAACTCTGGGATATGTATAATCACCTGATTTATTGTGTTTATGAGAAAACTGCTTCTCGTACACACACAAAATTCACAAAATAGAGCTTATTAAAATCATTTTATCAGAATATTTTGTTTCTAAACTATAATACCAATTACTAAATGTTTGAATCATCTGAGTAAGATCCATGTTGATTCATTGTTAATTCGCTTGTTCAGAATTCAAATTTTTGTATCCAAATTCTCCGACAATGCGCCCATGTGAAATAATCGCACGAATTACTTTCGGCGGTCCAAGTTTACCCCTCGATCGCAAACGATCTGTCTACACCGAACGAACCGAAACTCAGTCACGTTAGGAATTCGTAACAGCGTCGCGCGTTAATTTAATACTGCGTGAAATTTCGCTTTGCGCGCCGCACAGATCGAAGTCTTGACAGAGTGGAAGAACCAGAAGGGTGCATCGGGAGGGTGGGAGCGCGATGAGCGTCTCGGTGACCGATTCTGTTTGAGAAGCAACCCTTGCCCGAGGGTGCCATCGGGGTTAGAATAAACATGGGGTAAACCTTTGGGTGCAGGGGATGGATACAGTTGAAACGCGTATCGTTCCAGCATGGTCACGCGTATTGTACAAACAGGGGGAGTTTCTAATATATACCGACTACCGTATGCAACGACATTGGCCGGCCATGTGTGTATGGCTATAAAAATTATTGCTGTGAGATATATTATGCAGGGACAGTTTCTCATTAGGACGTTTCTCGCATAGAATAAATTGGCAGTTATTGAGCTTAATAGAACAAAGGATTGATTATTTCCTGTCAGCCTGTCGTAGTTCCGAATAACAGACATATTTTATTATAAATGTTTTGCGATTGCATAAATAATTAACTTCTAAAAATATTCACGTGAAACGATGTTAAGACACAATTACAAAAATAGAAGTGTCGTATATAGATGTAGGATTGACGAAATGAAATTGTAGTATGAATAATATAGAACGAAAGGTCATGGTTGCTCGATTGGATATCGTAAATGAGAGTGCTTATTTTTGTGGGACCTAAGATAGAGACAGTTATTCTGCGTCATGTGACACGACGCGCCGAAGGTCGCGTATATAAAAGTGACGTTTCTCGATATATATCTTTTGCGAATAATTCCGTGACTATTCTCGACGTGTGTCCACACGATTAGACGTTGGATCGCTGTAATAGTATGATCGTTAGTGAGCCGTGAAATTACTACGCATCGAATTTCTACCGATACAATACGTTGCCCTCCATCGCTATACGTATATTCCGTGGGAGATTTTCATTTTATTATATTTCTCACAACAATTGATATTAGATTAGGCAATAGCCAAAATTAATGTCTATAATAATTCTAGAATTAATATCCATGATAATTTTATGATTCGATTAGACTTTTGAATGAAGACAATCTCTCCATTTTTCTTATTCACGCTGCAGATAGTATTCTTTCTTATTAAGCAATAAAATTGATGCGTAGAATCGAGAACAAGTAATTATTAATAATGACTCTTAAACAGCAAAAGTCTATGCCATTGGCAGTTAACTTTTTTACAGTAACATAGGCTAATTCGATTCCTCGACGTATCTCTTTCTTTATTTTCTTTTCCCAAGAAAACAAATTCCTATAACAATTTTTGACGGAATCAGAAAGGAGAGAAATCATAGAATAAATGAACCAGAGAAATAAAATAAAACTGCGTTTGATTGAAGTAGAAATATTGGGCGATTGTGACTGCATTATTATTTAATTCGCATCGGGAAAAGATATCTCGGAAAAATATTAGGAATTGCACAATTGAGACTTTTCGAAATAATTTAAAACAAGATTTATTAGAGTGAAATGTTGGAATAACATAGTTATAAATTTTAAAAAACATATATTAAAAAATGTTAATAGTGATAAATAGAATTAACATAGGAACAAAGATTATTATTACGGAAATATTCTTTGAGTCGTAAAACGATATGTTATAAAAATACATAATTCTTAAGTATTTTTTTAGGAATACGCTTTATACATTTGACATGTAAATTAAATCGTCTACTCATATATGATAAATATGTCAACGAAAAAAATTAAATAAAAATATAATTAAAAAAAATGTAATTAAATAAAAAAATAACTGAAGCTAAATACTAAAGTCTATAAATACTAAAAAACCTAAATAGATTTATATAAAATAGACTAGAGACTTATAAAGCCGTATTATTCACAAACACAAAACATTAACACAAAGAATATGCATAATTTCTCAACAAACGTTAGATCGCAGACTCACCGCATCACGTGTAAAGCAGCTTTTAGCAAAATGCTGACTTTATCCCTCGAGACCAGTCAAAGCGAAGGAGCTTACGGTCGGAGTAAGTGGTAGTCACTGCAGACAAGTAAAGCGGAAAACGAGTGAAAACGAGATACGGATTTTAAGAGAGGGTCGAGGGAGCTCTCATTCGTCACCGTGGAAATCTCGAAACGAGCGGCGCTGTTCTGACCTGACGGTACGTCACAGTCGACACCGGGAGCCGTATTTTCCCGCGGAAATGTCGAGCACGAGATTGAGGGGGTGGTTTGCCGTGGGTAAGCGCGATGAGGAGATGAGAGGGGTTGCATGACAGAACCAATCCGGAGTTCACTAACCGTGGAAATGCTACTGCATGTCATGGGGCAAGTACCAAGCGTTCGGTGCAACGACGGGACGTTACAAGACATGGCGGGATGAGAAATTGCAGAAATCTGTATTTTCGTCATGCATTCGGGCTCGTAATAACGGAAGATAGCGGCCAAGAGAGGAGCGCATGAACGCGGATATCGTATAAGGCATATCTTATAAAATGAGCAATGTCATCGTCGTTATCACGGTCGTCGTTATCGTTGATGTTTTCGGTGCAGTGCGCTCAACAGAGATTATTGTTCTTTCTTTTCGTATATAGAATTTTCAACTGCATAGAAGTTTATAAATTTGTGACAGTAGTTTCGTTTCTCGAGTTTATTCAATTGTACACGGAAAGAACGAAAAGTTTTGCTGAAAGATCTAAAATTTTAGCTCAGAAAAGTAATTCTGTTGAACTATTAAAATAATTATGTAAAACGCTCAAACTAAAGCATCAAAATTTTTTGTAACATTGCTCATTATTTTTAAGATTCCAACAAAATTATTTTGATGGTCTAACAAAATTATTTTCAGATCTGTATCCAGCAAAATTTTACATCCCTCAGCAAAATCGTTCTTTCTGTGTATTAATATAGTACCGATAAGCTCACACGTTCATTATTCAAATAATGTGTACTTTGGAATATATTATCTCGTTCGAGCATGCTCTCTCCTTGTAAGCGAGCGATCTTAATTAGCATGCGTTAACTAGACTTAATTATTTAATGTTGCAAGGGTTTCCTCCAAGAATGATAATATTGAACCATTGCTATTTAAATAAGTCGGTGGTATGCAAATAACCATTCGCTATTTAACACGATGTTAAATTGAAATTAATCCAGTGGGCGTGGCTAATTATTCAATCAGAGTCGCTTTCGCCTAAGAAAGATCTTATCTTCTCCGCGATATTAATCACCATGTAATAACGTCATAATTTCTCTTTATCCTTATCTTGAAAACTAGGAATTAGATACAGTTTTCTGAAAAGCACTGATACGCACATGTCAGGGATCTTAAATTATACACCAATATCAAAGAAATAAAACCTCAAAATTATAAGATCATAGCTTCATTATCATAAAACTCGAAGTACATTTCCTTTTTAATTTGCTTATTCTGAAAAAATAGAAGACAGACGCCAGAGTTTTATTTTCTACGATGATTAAAATTCATTTTACAGTACAGTATACATTTTATTTTATGATTTTCTGTAAAACGTGATTATATATCTGATATATAGTTCTGAAATGAAATCTCCTACAACTTCATTATACGCTTACTCGTCGCTGTACCCAACGGAGCGAAATCGGACGATCCTGTCACCCGACTAATTCCTAAATTTATCATCGTTATGTGGGAGGGGGCAATCTCAAGTTTCGAGAGCGCGGTTAAAGCTCAAACTTAAATTATGTATCAAAATGAAATTATACTCTCCCGCCGTCCCACGCGTTCCAATACCGATGGGGTCCCGGGGATTAATTTATGAAACTTATGCCGTCCTAAGACAAGTTTAAATCTTCTTTTCACGCTCGGTGCGCTCGCAGTGAGTGTCGTGTCTCGTTGTTATCTTAACGGCTACCATGGCTGCTAACGAGAATACAGACTGTTCGTTATCTCACGCGCAGACTCTCTCTTGGTACAACACTTGTGCTTTATATATTGAAACCAGAAACACTACGAGAGCACAAGATCGTATGGGCGTCATATTGTCGTCCTTATGAATCGCTAACTTAGAACACAGTTAATATTTTAGCAGTTAAACCCGTTAATCATTATGTTTGCTTATAAATTCAAACATTATATACTTCTGTATTACATAAATCCATCAAATGAATTTTCCATTTCTACTACTTCTCTTATTTCTTGATTGATCGATCGTTTCATGTAATGATTCTCGAAAAACATTCAATTTCTAGCAGTGAAACGTGACTCGTAGTCGATTAAATGGATTAAACGGATTAAAAATTAATTATATATTAACATATGATTTTTTGAAAATAAACTTTCATGTATTCGGATAAGTTACAAAATTTTTCATAGTGCTCGTTGATAAATGGCATTTTATCTGACGCCTTTGAGTGACATCTCGAATAAAACGTTTTATTGCACATTTATGCGTGTATGTTTCTCTTACAACTGATTCTTCGCGGAGCATGAATGCTACACACACAAAAAAATGTTAAAAATGTTCCAGACTGTAAAGCGTTAATTAACCTCGCAACGCTACATGCGGTTCTCATTTAAGAATATGCGCGTGTTGTCCAGTGACATACATAGTTAATTGCGCGAAACTCGTTCGCCAAGTGCGAATACCTATGGCAGACTCTCGCGAAAATTCTCGCGGTCGTAAAGAGACACGTTGCGTAAATACTCGTGCACTCGGTACGATGAGTGATCCATTAGAGATAGACTTGTGAATGTCTGCTGCTGCGCAAAGATTACGTTAAGAGAGAACGTTGAAAAATCGTGATAACAAATGATAACAAAAATTACAACACTAAATTGAAGAAGAAAGGTATCTTGCGAAGTTTTCAGGTTCGTTGCGTCTTTTCAAGCTTCGACTTTCGCGTTCGAACGAATTTCCTGATTTATCACGGCATAACGCTCTTACAGCCCGATATCCTTATGTCGCGGCAAATCGACGTCGGACAACGGTTCCGCCGTATGGTTACGAACGGCACGGGACGCGCCGTGCAGACGCTCGCTCACGTAGACCGCGCGCCGATGCATTCACGATGCATCTCACACCGGGAGATCGTTATCCCCGCGGCGGTCCATGAGCTTAGACAAACGTACATAGATTGAATGCACCGAGATTAGGGGGTTGCTCAGCTGGTAACCACTTTGTAACGGTACCACGAAGGGACTGAAACGAATGATAATGGCGTCCAGGTCTCTCCCGACAACGTCGCGGTCGGAAAGATGCGCTGACCCGATCGAAGAAACCGCCGTTGACGTTTCTCCCTTCGTCATTTCGATCGCGTATTCACAACAAGTCACAATCCCGATCGGATTCATAACGTGCGTGTTTTTGAACTCGGCGAATGTTGAAAGTGCGGGAACTGTATATAATCGTCGTCTAGAAAAAAATTCTCGGTTAAAAAATATAGCAGTAAATAATAGACGTATGTAGAAAAATATATTTGTGTGTATGTATATTTGTACTTTTTTCCTTTCTGCAAAATAATATCTGAATGCCGAAACTCTTATCAAAATATATTGTCGTTGCAGAATTCCCATTCATATTCTTTTGTCTTGCGAGAAATACTTGAATATTCTCGATTATTCTCTCTCGCGGAATCGCGTTTTCGAATCGAAAGCGAATCGTCACGCGCGATAGAGAAAGCTATGACTCGCAGGATCGTCTAATTAGACCGGCTCCGCGTTATTAGCGCTCTAACGCGCGTACATTGAGACGCGTGAAGAATTAGAAATCCTACACGCCATTATCGTCGCTTACCAATCCCGCGCACAAGACGATGGCAAGTTCGCCATGGCACTTCCGTAATTAACCGTGCCACGGGTAATCGCGCGGGGTTACTCGACGCGAGAGTAATTGCCCCGCGTCGCTGAGGTGTCTTTGTTGGATTTACATGTAATTACCGGGCCACGGGGGCACTTACGTTTGCAGGCCTTACGATGCGTGATCGGTCTCGCCGGGTCCCTGTAGTAACCTTCGCGGCAGTAATGACAGTGCCTTCCTGCCGTAAAATGCCGGCACTGCAGACAAACGCCTCCGCTGACACGGCCCGACAGCTTGTACAGCTCCATGTTGAATCTGCACTTTCTCGCGTGGAGGTTGCAGTTGCACACTGAAACAGGTAACACGGTAATTTCAGTCAGCGAACGACAACCGAGGCGCGTCATTATTTTACGACTACCATTTTCTTTCCATTTCCTCCCTATCCCGCTCGCACACGCGTGAGATTTCTTTTCTTTTTAATCGCGCCATTAGTGTCGATATTATTGTCATTAAAACGCCGTAATAGCTATTGAAGTTCAATGCGGCCGCAATTATTTTGTTGAAAGAGAAAAATGAGGAGTATCCTTCATTTAATCTGCGTTGCGTGCGGAAATGATAGCATTAAAATACATATTTTCACCTTTTTTTTAAAGCGAAAATACAAAAGAGGTCAGTAGTTTACGTTATTTTTTCACGCATATGTATTTTCAGGCATACTGAGAAAATATTGTTACAAAGATAATACAGTCTACAGTTTTAAATTTGCATTTACAAGCGTTTCTCTTCAAGAGTGTATGTTTGAGACAATGATTTAAAACGCATACAGCTTATGTGGAAAATATGAAATTCTCTTTTAGTAAAAGTGACATATGTATAACTTCTTCTTTTTATTTCCAAGATGTACATATAGTATTAGACACTAATAAAAAAACTTCAATAAGCTGAATTAAAAAGCTGACATTTTTAAAAATTTTTCTATAAATTTTCTGAACAAAGAGGGAGATATCGCTTGTATTTTTCCTTGAAATTGATTTCAATTAAGTTTTTTCTCGTGCAAATAGAAACTTAATTTTACGTACTTGTACATAGGTTTGCTTATGCAATTAATAATAATTAATAATGATTGCTTAATGATTAAGAAACGTCTGTAACAAACATGTATTCATGCACATTTATTAATATGTGACAAGTGTATGGCTAAATCATAACGTTCCTTCATCTCGCTGGCATCGGGGTCGGCATTGCTCAAATGCCGTCTATTGTACTTTAATTACGCATTGCTGTAGAGTAATAAACGTTGCGTTCCGCCCAACCAACGTACAAGTGCGACGCGAATACATATTATTTCGCCAGTAACTGCGAGCAAATATTTCAGGCATTCCTCGATTGAAGCATCGAGCGTGGCACGCAGCTACTCGTTAATATTAAGCTTCATCGTGGAACGCACGATGGAGCGTGCCGGGACTCCTTCTGTACTTATCGCGGTAATTAGTCTCGAGTTTATTCATCCGGCTAGAGAAAGGAAGGCGTCTCGAGGGGGTCGTCTTCGTTATCGGACGACGATCCTTGACTTCTCTCATCGTTCTCGATCCGCCTCGCGTAACGTTGCCAACCTGATCCGACACTCAAAGTTCGGTAGCTCGTATTTCGAAAAATTTCGAAAATTCAAAACCTCGCTTCAACTTTTTTACATCGAATTTTTATGACAATATTGTCGTTCACAAGGAAAGTTCAACAATTCGGAAATAAAAAAATAAAATGTTTGCACATAACTTTGCATACAAATGAAATAACTTAATTCAAATTCATAACAATTTTTCGTTGAAAAAAATTTTATGTGTTCATCCACTAAAACTATTTTTTAGTATCAAAAGATATATGTTCAGACTGTATTATTCTATTTTTATGCATTTAAACATTTTTGTGGGTTGCTGAATAGAATATGATGAATCATCAAAATTTCAATAGAAAAAAGGAATTGAATGAATCTTTTATGTATTGTTTTGATACGGAATTGAGAATGCGAGTGCAATTGGCCAATCCATCAATATATGATAATAACAATTGATTTAATAAACATTAAAGTTTACGCTATTGTATGAAGATGTATTGACTAACAAACAAAATATAACAAATATAACAAATATAACATTAATATCTATAAAGAATGTCAGAACTTTGTATATAAACAAAAATAAAAGTTTTAGAACAAGATATATAGACGATCTTCCGTTATGTAGATTAAATGTTTCCATCTTGAGTGCATAATTTCTTTCCAACTTCTTTTTAAAGCCAGTTTATAAATACAAAATTGAAAGTTTTTTTATTAATTGGCTAATCATTTATATGAAGATAATACTCTCGAAAACATAATTACGTTTAGAAAGACAATAACATAATTATAAGGAAAATTTTTCAAAAATTCTTGATCTTCAGTATCGACTAAAACTTTTTCATATAATTTTTACCTAGCGCCCTAATCAGATTTTACATCTTCAACTTATTTCTAAGTTTTTACCAAGTAGTTAGAATTCTCATTTTTTCACTTCTCTTGTCCGTTTATTTGCTAAACTACTCAACTTCTCAAAAGTCAATCAGTTTTAATAATCGAAAAGAATTTATCACGTTTATTACGTTGATTTCATTGCCCCGATGATTTCACCTTTCCCATGTATCGATCGCTCGCCCATTGAATTTTTCTCGAGAAGCTCAGGGGAGCTACTCCGGCTAGAATCGTGCCGTAACTTTCCTCTACTCGAGCACGCCACCCGGGTTCTTTGCGACAGCTTGAAAACATAACAGAATAATTGAAAGCGCAAGGGGGAACGGTGTGGAACGGTGAATGCCAGGGGTGGAATCAATGGGGGAGGCTCGCGATTTGATCCATCTCCGCGCACTCGTGGATTCTCTCGACCCAATAATCTCGTGTGTCGAACCAGGAGGAGCGTGCCTTATTTTTCGTTCGCGACGACACTCGTTACCGCGACTCTTTTTTTTTCCCTGCTACCTCGGCGCACGCTTTGTCCTCCTTTTTTTCTTTCTTTCGCTTGAATGCTGACGTCGCCGCATACAACTCTGCTGTCATAATTTATACTCTTTTATAAATTAGCGCTACGGTTCAATCGATTGATCGGCGGTGGCGTAAAAAATAGGCTCTGCTTCAATTTAGGATAGCAACCGTGTAATTAACATGGATGTATCTTAGCGATTGAAAGTGAAGCTATTCATAAAAGAATTATATAATCACTGTTTCTAAAGTGAATACAAAATAATCAAACACACAGGATAGCTACAGGATTAGACAGATTAAAGAATGAGAGGAGTATTTAGAAATGTTTATTGTCGGTATAATGTTACAACATAATATGTTATTACAAAATTAAAAAGAAATTAAAACTTAGAAAAAAAGGAGTTAAAAAAATAGAGTTCTTGTTATTGCAATTTTACGTTAAGTAAACTGATGCTGATTGAAACGCAAGATACAAGCGAGATATTGTTTCCGGACAAATCATCAGGAGTGGATGCTCGTTTCTTTCAATCATGATTCAGTTCATATCCTGTGTACTCTTCTGTACGTTTGTTATCTTCGTCTTTTTACCGGAAATGAAATACAGTAGTTTAATGGAAAAACTGATATGTGTTTTTAAATTTTAAACGCACGCGATCTTCTTTTTTCAGAATGTTTCTTGCTAATTTTATATCTTTCTGATCCCTATAATATAAAATTTTTCATGCATATCGCCATTTTTATATAAAATATCATTTTCACAAAATAATCGCTTTTCGATCAATTATAATCATGTTAGTTAATCAATAACAGACATTGTTATAAATGGTTTACAAACAACTATATAAAAGCTGTACGCGAGTATATTAAGCTCAAGATCGATAGCGTTTTCTCGATGCTCTCATTGCCAGCGAAAATCTCCGTTGATTTATGAGAACTCAGTTTGCGCGAAGCGCAGAATTTGATCGATGGATAAGAATGTTGTTGAATCCAAGTTGGCCGCTATATCGCCGCTGTATCGGGTCGATCGGATAACCCCTCGATAGTTAATAACCACCGTCAGCCACCGTCTGAAATTCCACGGTTCCTGTTATTAAGTCGTAGCCACGTCAGAACCTCGAGTCGTTCGTAGAGATGATCGCCGTAATTAGCGATTAAACGAAGTAGTATCGGCGAATTCTGCGGTGTTTACCGCCGGCATTTAAGAACAAATTAGTGTTTTCGGATTTACGTCGATATTAATTAGCTCTGACTGAATCCTACAATTTATAATAGTCGAGTTGCAGCTCTTTTTTATGGTGCCTCTCATAAATCAGTATATCCCCGGAGAAAAATAAAGTGTTACTAAAGCAAACAATGAAACTCTATCTTAGTAAATCTGTCTCAAGTAAATTAGTTCTTGCAGAATACCTGTGATTAAATGAAATTTAGTAGCACTTTATTCCTCACTCAAATAAAATGGTAATACTTTCTCGGAAGATATTAGACTCTTTCTCTGAAAAATGTATGAATGTAGTAATACTTTATTCACACATATAATCTCACTGATATTTGTGTTAAGATTATATTTATCATTAAAGTTAACAATACTATTTTTATTAAAAATACTTGAAAAAGTGAGAAATTAGTTAAATTAATAAGAAAATGTGTAAAATTAAGATACTTCTCTTAAAAAATGTTATAATTGACAATTCTTAAAAGTTTGTTCTTTCTGCTTTAAAATATCTTTGTATAATTATTTTCCAAAAGGAGATAAGAGTTTTCTTAGAAAAAAAGAACCCTGTAGTGAATTTTTTTTGAAACAATATCGGTATCGGAATATCAATTTCATGATATTTTCCTTTATTTTTTGCTACCAGAAACTTTTACTACCTTTTGATCTTTTTCCTATCGCGCGTGTATCGTCCGTTTCTCAGCTCCGGAATGCGTAAAACTTGTTCTCGGAAGTTTCATTTTAACGAAAAGAGATGCACCCTTTTCCGAATTTTATTCGGAGAGGAAACAGCAAGCTTGTTCCCAAGTGATAATCTCTTGTCCCGATAAGAAAAAAATATCGCAGAACACTGAAATACGAATAGATGCCTGATCTAGCTTTTGTCAAGGCAACCTAGTTAGTATGTTATCTTCTTTTATTTTAAACATGCACCGTCCGATATCTTTAATCTACTGTTTGACATTTGCTGGTATAACTGGTATAATATAATCTTTTCGTGGGAAACATTTTCTTTTCTATTTTAAGTCGTTGCACTTTAATTTCTAAGCAGATATCAGACAAAAATTAAACTTTGAAAGAGAGAATGCCATAGATTAGATAAACAAAGGAACTAATTTCATACAAATAATTAAAATAAATTTTTTTTTGTAGATATTTTTATTAGAAACATTTTTTTTTCTAATGGGAATTCTTTTATGAGAAATCCTTCGTGATATTTTTGCTTTCAATTAAATTTAATAAATAACACAAAACATTTTTCTGTGTTATACTGCATAAAACGATATTAGAAGAAAGATTTCATTATTTTAATTAAACGCATTTTTATTTGTAATGCATATGTAAAATCGTGCAACGCACATAACAATGATATAACTTTGTCAGAAAAGCATTTTTACTGCTTATCATCCCGCGAGTTTAATCTTTGTTTTGTCTTTAATAAAATTAAATTAATCAAAGAATGCATTTCCAATTATTCTTGCGATATCTGCTAATTGAAAGGTATGATATCGCTTGCTTACGATAAGAGTATGATATCGCTTGCTTACGAAGTTAAATCAGCTTTGTTGAAATAACTCATTCAATCTTCGATAAAAAACCTTCCGTGACGAACATTTTTCTCGAGAACAGGCTGATTTCTTTGAAAAATATTTCAAACCTGTACTTGCGGTTAATCAAACATCTGTGAGTCAATAAAAGAGAGAAAATTACTGCTGCGCTTTTTTACCATGTCATAATTGATCTAGAAGGAAAATAAAGAATATCGATAATGTAAAGTCTATATTTCTTCTAGTAGAGAAAAATAGAATCTTTTCAGATGAGTTAGAAAATATTGTAAATAGAAGTAATATTTTTATGTAATTATTATTAGAATGTGCAATTTTCATTTTGATTATTATTTCTTAAAATTATTGTTACAAATCACGTTATATACACATTCATATTAATAAAAAATTGCTTTAAAGCGTTATTTAAAATTGAAGTCATCTTGCTGGCTGAATGTGCGAGTAATAAAAACGTCTTTGCGCGTTTCGCTCAGCCTCTTTTTCTCATCCCGCAGCAGGAAGAATTTCAGCGCCGCAAGCGAGCGGTCGATTCATACACTTCGAACGTTTCGCTAACACGTTCAAATATGCTAGGCCCTTTTATTGATATAGTACGCGGTATTTACGTGCTTGAAATTCCTCCCTGAAATCTTGATACGTAAAGAAAGGTGCTCATTTAGATCGTTGAGAATAATCGACGTGATTCTTTTTGATGTCTTCGTAGAACGGAACTTCAATTTCGTACAGATATATAATTTCCGTATATCTTTTTTGACTAAATTCACAATGAATTACGTTAAAAACAAGTACGTAATATTTGAACTAATAGAAAAATTAATATAAATATTCTTTAAAACTATAATAAGGAGAGAATTTCTCTCTGTGTTGAAAGAGCATATGGAGACTAAGGAGAGGAAACTAAGAGAGTTCAAGATAATGCAAAAGAGCATCATCGCCTGAGATGGAATTTATGGTACGGGTGTCACCGTAATCGTTATAGGATGGATTTTAATTTAAGTCCCACTTAAACTTTAAATAGAGTCGCCACGGCGCGCGGCGGTGCCTGGGCGTCTCGCGGTATCTCTCCGTAATGCTACGTAAAGCCGTAATTACATCCTGTCGTGCCGAGGATCCTTTTATCCCGTCATTTGCGGTCGGAACCCACGCCGGCTTCGAACCATAGATAACGCAGACTGTACGATTACCCGCGCTGCGTTCAAGAAGTTATCCCGCGCCCACAGGTGCCCTGTCTCGGTTTCCATCCGCTTCGACTCGCTCGCGGATTACTCTCGGTAATCACGCGGATCGGCCTTGCCAGATGCGCGATAATTATCGCGTCAGACCGATAAGTTTACAAAATTGCAGCGCTCGCGCTGGCGCGCTCGGAACAGATGTGAGCGCGAGTTAAGTCTATAGACATATTTCTCAATCGTTATTCCAGCCAAGCGATTTCCGCGTATAATCATTACAAAATGCCAACTGAAATTAATTTTACAATCGCACAATATATAATTCTGAATACGTATTAAATATTATTTCAATTTAGAAGTCAATTAACGTGGTCGAAATATAGCTGGCGTAATATTTTTCATGAAATAGTTTGAGTGAAAAGCGTTGCAAATATAATAATTAAAAATATTATTGAAAAATTTCTATACTGTTTCTGTTTCACGTAAAAATAATAGTTTACATCACAAAATGTTATTCCGATCTACAATAATAGCTAATTTCTTCTTCTATAAAAATGCTCGTTCTATTAATTTTGACTTTCTGCAATATTTATCCAATGAATGGTTTCATTAGCTTGACCTACTTTTATTTAACAAAATGAAATGTAAGGAAGACGGAATCTTCAGACACCGGCAGAATTTTGAAGTACAGTTGTGAAAGTCTCACATACCTAATACTCGACTGTACAACTAATTTACATGAAAATAAGCATTTTAAAGCAATTTTAAAATATGCGTGATACGTCTTGTAACATTGACGCGACTTAACACTTAGTCGCCTCTTTCGCGAGAATTTTGTATAGCCGTTACTAAATAACGACACCATCAATGCAATAAGTTACCATATACGACTCCGTTATGCGTCTTAACGTGCTAGCAATGCGCTTGCTGACGTCGTAAAAGCGTGCGCGCGTCTCGCGCCAATCGGGAATTTCGATTATTGCTCGCGAGCGCGATCGTTAACGAGGCATTTATTGCACACGGAGATAAAAACCGCCACGGCCTCGTCGTCATTCGTCCGGGCCATTAAGACCGAAAGGGGGGGATAGGCTTTGCTGATCTGAACGAACGAGCGAGTCGAATTCCCTTGCTTCATCCAGCAACATGGGCAACTTCCTCAACGCCCTTCCTCCACGAAGGTAGAAAACCGGTAGCCGTCATCACCACCCTTTCTCTCCCGCTCCCTTCGCCCGAGCGAATTAGGAAAAAATTCCACGTAGCGCCGCTTAATGAACCGATTTTAATTTTGAGCGGCGCGACGCCCATGGAATAATTAATTAAGAGTGCCCCTGCCCTTTGTCAGTGGGCCCTTTTTTTCGAACGGCGCTCGCTACGTCACCCCACATAAAAAAAAAGGATTGAGAAAGAGCGAGGGGAATGATGAAAGACAGAGAAAGACAGAGAGAATGAGAGAACAGATAAAGAAGACGTTTAACGTTTCTTGAATTGAACAATTGTAGATAAATTGAGCTATCGAGAAAACATGCTGAATTTTTGCACGTTTTTTATGTGATCATGCAAATTAGCACATTGTATCTCTTTATTGTCTGAAATGATGGAATTGATTTGTCATCGAGACGTACCAGGAATAATTATTTGAATACTATTTTTTACGTTGCCAGATGATCTATGAGAAAGCAGAGATTTTTTTTTAATTGTTATTATAAGATAAGCTTAAAAGTAGTTAAAAAAGAATTGTTCAATTGATTATTAGTCATATTTTATTAGCAGTACCTTCTACTTATAAAATGCAAAAGTTGTTATATACAAATCAATTGCAAATTATACAATGTCAAAATTTCATATTCGACAAATTTGACATATTTGACACATTTTGACATTTTGCTCAATGAAAATTTGATCGATCATCAATTTTATTTTGAATTTAATACGCGGAACTTGAGACACACGCGCGCGAAAAACACTACGTGTCTGTATTTATAGAATCTTCTTCATATGCACTTTGGAAGATGTTGCTGAAAGATAAAGAATACACGATTTCTCCGACGCGTCAGGTCGCCATCGTCCATATGGAGGAGTGACGATTGTTCCTCCTCGGACGCGCGCGTACATAATCATCCGTTTTGTTGATCCTTTTACTCGTGCTATTGTGCGTTCGGGCAACAGCAGTCGCTAATTAATATCCGTTTAAGAGGACCTCCGCCAGTTTGCGCTGGTGGCGCGGAGTCCTTATGTGCGATCTCTCCTCCGCGAACAACATGAGCAAAGAAAGGGCCACCGTGATTATTAACGCACCATCGCTCGCGCGGGTCATCTTTCGGTCGAAAGTTTTGCCGGTGTGTGGGACGAGCCGTTAGCCGGGTAAGGAACACCTGTACTAAAATTACGAGCTAATTTTCGTGCCGCGGTGAGGTACATCGACGCGATCATCGTAATCATGCTCGCACGATCATTTCCGGGTGGTCGCCAGAATCGCTCGGTTCGCGCGTGATCGTGACCCTCGTGCGATCTTTCGTATGTTCCCCGTGGATCATAAAATTTTCGCGGAATTGCTGGATCGAAATTAAACTTCATTGTTTAACTACATTATGATGTTTATATGCGGTACATGAGCGTGTATGTTGCGATTAACTTTTTTTTTCTCTTAAAGTATTATTATTAATTTAAATTGATATTGAATCTCTCTCTTGGACTCTCAATTTGGAATCAATATTTTTTTAAGAAAATTTGCACTTATCTCTTCTCAGTTTGTCTAATTTATTAATGAGGAAGCGGTGTATTTAAAAAATTTAATATTTTACAACTGAATCTTTATCAAAAGATTAATAATTTATTCTTCATACAAATATCACAAATATAATTTCATTTATGATAAGAATTTTCAAATTTTTATATATGCATGTGTCGCAATAGTTTGAATGTTTTAATTTTTTACAATTTCACAGCTATAGACATTTTGAAATCGCTATTCAGATTTATCCTGCAGCATCTTCTTGGAACAATAGCGTGACTTGCGATACTTGCGTATTCAACGCTTCGATTCTAGACTCGTCGCGTCAGAAGTCGAAGGTCGCAATTTTCATTGACGCGTGTCATATAAGGGACTCGATGGCGTACACCGCTTCGTACAAAGCGAGTAATTCCGTCGCGCGGCATATCGCCGCGCACTCAGCTCCTCCGAAGGCGGGCCGGGGGGGGGTTGCTTTTAGCGAACTAAACGCACCTCTTCAATTACCAGCCATCTTCGAGGCACCGATACCGTGTAATGAGGTCCATTGTGCCGAGACGCGTCCACACATTTCACATGCGAGATTCGCGTCGCCTCGCGCGTGCACTTAGGGCGGCCTTAAACGGATTACTTCGCGCCTTCGTATCTCCCGCCCTCGTCGTGTCGAAGAGGCGAGCTGGATAGCGCGTGAGCGCCACGAAGCCTAATTCGATTTCGACGGTGGATGCGTGCCACCGCCGCGTATCGCACCTTCGGCGCACTTACGCACGCCTACATGCGAAAGAGCACGTACGCGGATCTTCGTGAGGCCTAATTGATCTAGTTACATCCCCGCTGTCTGAGACAATAATGATACTGTAATGAACGAAGCAAGGACACGCTCGTCCGACACTAACCGAATTGACTCGACGGCACTCGCATTAAACGCCAAAACATCTACATTTCTCTTCATTTATATAACAAATAATAACAACCGTTCAAACATAGAAATATTTATTTATCAGAATAACAAAGAGATATTTCAAAGTTAATTAATTTTCTCTGGTATTTCCAACAATAGATATTTATTTTGCTCTCCTGTATGAAAAATACGTTAGAACTTTTTTACGATAAAAGCTATTGTTCTAAAAAATACGTTGTTTAATTTTCTATGCATTGTGTTTCATGTATATTATTAAAATGCATTGTATTTTCTATATCTATTAGAATAACGTTAGAATAATTTAAACGACTTTCAAAGAAACTTTCCAGATAATCGCGACAATAAAGTAAGCGGCACGTATTTCTTCTTCAAGGAAATCGACATAACAGGCCAACTTTCACAAATCCCTTATTTATTCCCAGATAAAGCTTACATCTTGGCTTGACTATTAAAGATGCCATTTCCGTTGATTTAAGACGATCATATTACTCCCGCGAGACGCCAGATCGAGATTAACGATCGATCGGCTCGCGCACCACGGATTATTGCCACATTTTCACCGTTCCCTCTTCTCTCTGTTTCTCTCTCCTCGATGTCGACCTAAATTACGAGTTGCATAGCAACTCTTGTATCGTTTACGGTTTCGGTACAAGTGCGCGCGATTTCTATCGCGCCGCGTTTTATGTGTAAAACGGATTCAAGTTTGTCGGAGAGACAAAACTCGTCGGAGTAAATCTGCAGCTTTTATTATCCTCACGGTAACAGAGTCGAAACATATCCGAGGGACAAGTAACTCTCACTACCAATTTATTGCAAGAAATTTCAAATTTGTAGTGACCTAAACTTACTTTGTTCTCGCCTATGTATTCTGTGTCAGTTACGATCAAATTTTTTATCTTTAAGTATATATTTCTTATCTTCAGGTATATATTTCACAAAGATGAATATTTGAAGCTATTACCATAACTCTGAAACCAGCAAATATTTAATCAAAGATTCTACTATAAATTTTTAATTTTTTTACTATTAATTTTTTTAACGAAAATTATAATAAATATATATAATAAATCATTAAAAATATTTAATTTGCAATAATGAGTAACATGGTAATTAAATTCGAATTTTAGCATATTAGATTTTATATTTTATTTACTTTACTTTTTTTCAAACTTCAATTCGTTAAGATCTCATAACTTTTAATATTTAATAACTATTATCTCATTAAAACTATAGTTTCTATATTAAATTATCCTCAATACTAATATCTTATTAACATCTCAAGTATTTCAATAATTTAATGAGATATCGTACATTTCGTAATCCACAAATCAAATAGTAATGGAAATAGCAACAACAATGTAAATCGCAATTATCATAAAACTTAACAATATTATAAAACAAAAACTTAACGATATTAAATTATCGTTATCGATATTAAACAATTTGCAAAAGAATATTTATTCGAATTCATTCAAAGGTTAGAAACGCTCTTGTTATTTAAGCGTTATCACAGTAGCATATCGCGTTGCTCATGTACACATGTCCAGGTGATTGCAGCTTTGTTTTGAGAAAGTCAACACGCACGTTGCTCACGCTCGACTATCGCCAACCTGACGCTAGTCATCGCATGGGACACGATCTAGCCGGAAGGTTCGTGACCTATCGCCGACTTTGAAAACTCGAGCGTCCGTGTCAGATTTTATCGATACAACTGGCAATCAACTCCTTCGAACGCGACCGATGATACCTGACTCAGGTCGGCGAGCCGCCTTTGAAACTTAGGCGGATAGGCCTCTCGCAACGTTTCAGTGTCTAGTAGCTGATCTGTAAAACGCACGTCACGTCGTTTGTCTGGTTTCTTTAACGAGCTCAAATCTAATGGGGACCTTTTCATTCGAGGGTGACGAGACAGAGAAATTCCGATCGGGACAACTCTCGCTGATCGTACGGCATTGTACGTCATTCTATTACAGGCGAACTGTTTTTAGGAGACGGCACTTCGGGAATGACATTCGAGATAACGGCACTTTTAATAGAGATAAAAATGTTTCAATATCTTGATTTATCGAAAATAAAGTTTTTATCTTTATGTAGAACGATATATTCGAAAAAGGATATTCATTTAGAACGATACTTGAAGAAATAATTTATTATATCTACAGATGCTGTGATATGATCTGAAAAATATTTCGCGAGAATGTATAAATATAGATTGCGATAAAAATATTTATATGAAATATAACGGAAATATATCTGGAAACTGTTTTATGACTCTGATGATATTGCGGCAGGCGTAAAAAAAATATACGCGTTTATAAAATATTTTTCGCGCACTGGGGAAAGGTACATAATAGATTATTGAGTTTTTGAAAAATATTTTATTAAACAAAAAAGGGATACGAGATCGATATTTTTGAAACGATACTCAGAAATTTTTCGAATTTTCTGAATCCTGAACGTAAAATTCGAACAAGGCTTCTGTAGCGCGCATATTAATTTTCTTCTTCAAAAAATCTAAAATTGAAAACATAAGAATGTTTATAAGATATGTAATACATAAGGAGAGATTCCTATAATGCAATTTATGTAAAGTATCGGGTATGAAATTTCTGCTTTACAAACCAATTATCAGGTTGAATCAACTTAATTCTAAATAACGATACTTTAATAATGTTCAATCGATTCCGGCTGAGTAATTAATAGAAAAGGAATTTTCACTGCGTGGCCAATAGGGCGTTCCTAAAAAATGATCGGTGATTATATAGAATTAAGCGTGTTTTACAGATTGCAGTCTGCTGCACGGAAGATACAACGAAACGGTACCGAGGGATAGAGAAGTCTCGCCGAGGGTGCAATTAACCCTCGGGTCAGCTATCAACAGCTCGTCGGAATTACCCGCTTAGGATTTCGTTCGTTTATGCACGCCCAACTACTCTTCCTTAGACTAGTCGAAATGTGTCAAAAATAGAAGGTCTCCAATTCGCTTTTTATTAGCCACGTGTAAAATGATGAGATCAATCACTAAAGTCTGATTTGTTGCGTGAAAAATATATCATAATATTATATAAAATTACATGTACAATATTCAAATATTGTGGAATTAAAAATAAAATAACAATTAAAAAAATTTTTTTTTAATTTGAAGAATTTTCATTTTTACAAGTTCAACATTTATTGTAACTCTTAAATTTTCTGTTAAATGTTTGAAGAATTAAAAAAATAAAATTTATGATGCATTAAAACTAAAATTTTCAAGTTTTGGTTGTATAATTTTTATTAAATTATTTTTTTATTGATTGGAAACTGATTATTAACAAAGTATCAGTACCATCCAGTCGTATCTATTTATAAAATTCAGGCGAAAGAACTTTGGATATTTTGAATTTTTTTTATTAGATCAGGATACATATAACGGTTAGCAATGGTTATACTGATGATAACCATTAGAAAATTGCAACGGCTTATAAAGCGTAAAATTTTCACCTCGTAACGCCGTACATAATAATGTAGGTAATCATGCAGATTTGTAAAGTATGACTGATTCTACTGAGATCTCAGGATTACCTTCAGGCGACTCAAAGATTACTATGTGTTACAAAATGAAATTTCATAGCTGGTAGCTACAAATGATGCTGACCCTGTGCGAACTCTAAATCTGGATATTCTGACATTCGATAATATTTTTAAATAATGACATTGCAAAATAACGCAACCAGATATCTATGCAAATTATTGCTTTAGGTTGAATTAAATTTATATTAATATTAAAACGAACCACACATACAAATTTTAGATTTAATGTTATAGTCATTCTTTTCAAACTTTTTATGATTACTTTCACACTTATTAAAATACTGTTTATAGATTTTTCACGAGTGACTTACACTTATTTTACACAATCGACAAGTAATCTTTGAAATGGTCAATCTAATAAAATCACGGTTCTCTATCGCATTGTCTCCGCAAGAATTGTACGGATTAGCGCAAGCATCAGCACGTAGCACGATCTCCCAACAATTCGCAACAATTCTCGAGTTTCTCGGTCTCGCCCGAGTAACTACATTTCGCCGATTATCCGAGCGACCACCCGAAGTCACGCTCTCTCTCTTCGATCTACCCTTCCCGCGAGTCCTAACCACGCGCTTCCGTCTGTCGAGATTGCTACGTTTCTGCGCGTAGAACGGGACGAGGCGAGTTAGTCTCGTGAAGAGAAAACCACGGCGATGATTTCGCCGAGATCCCGGAGAGATACCTGACCGTGTCAGACCTGGCGATGTCAGACATTATCGAGTTCCGAACGCGGCAACGAACACGTTTCCATGCAGCATCGCGCGTGCGGCGCGCGAACGAAATACACGTCTAGAAAGCGTGAAATCGCCTTACGGGGAGGCACGCGTGATTATACACAAGAGGGATTAGAATTGTGCCGCTACTGCTACGTTGTCCGCTCCGGGCGGACAGTCTCCTATTAGTGATGCAGCTAGCTACGCTATATACTTTATTCTAGTTTCTTTGACTCATTTGGACTTGATTTCTCATTGATAGAAATATTTAGGTTCTAATAAGTTTTGAATTATAAGTAGATAGACTTATAGACTTTTTTAGAAATTTAATTATGGCCATATAGACGAGTAAAATAACGCAAATAAAATAGCAGAAATAAGTCTATCTGATCTCGAAAGTAAACTTTACTGTATAAAAAGCTAATTCAGTTATAGGACTTTGTTATGTAGAAATATAATGTTATGTAAATACATTCGAGATTAATTTCATTTTGTCACAATTCAAATAAAATTAATTAGTATTCTGTACAATTGTTACATCGCATCATTTTAAATAATGTTTAAAAAGACATAGACTTTAAGAAAAAGAAACATCTCATTTAAAACATTATCTCATTTATAAAATACTCACTATATCAACATACGCATCTTTATAGCTTTTTTGTTTAAATATTTTGTAAAACATGGACCAAAGGACTTAAATTTAACTAGTGAAAACAAATGTCTCTGTCCTAACTTGTTTTTAAACGTTCTTCTGTAATTTTCGCATCGTAATTTCTCGATTTTATTACTCTTCAGCTTTATTTTGACGCACCGACAGGTGCCGATCACCGATCATTTTGGGTGAAAAATGAGAATGCCGGGGAATAATACCGCCTTTATTCAGAAAAAATTCCAATACGCAATACATGAAACCACCATGTCCAACTGTTGCGCCCTATTTGTGTGCATCGAACGTACATGTACACAAGAGGGTATCTCCGCAAAATTTATATCGGGCGTTCTCATCGCGTTCGCTGCAAATCATCCTCGCGCGCGCGATGAAAGCTCGACGATACGCGCGACAAACGCACGATGAGACTGTTCGATATCATCGTGTGATACTCATGTAAAATTTTCTCGCTCGTCGTGGAACGTCACGCAGGTTTCGAGTAAAATAGAAATTATCCTGGGACGACCTGGTCGGCGTTCGCGGGAACGATCGTCACTAATATCCTATAATTTTCTCGTGTATGAGTGCACCAATCGATTTACCACATTATGGGCGATGTTTGTCCTCTCATTCGCCCTTCCTACAGATCTTCGGCGCGATATCCACGCGACAAAACACCCACGAGCCGCACTGTGCCGCACTATCGTTGGCGACGAAGATGCATGTGTGCATATGCGTGCACGTACACGCGCGCAGGCACACAGGTATATTTGGGAAAGCGCAAATTTACGAGCCAATAAATTATCGCGCGCGGCGACTATCTAACGCGACGTCCCGCTCGCGAAACGCTAACGAGGCGTTAACGCCGCCGCACGTTCGGGTTCGCGGCTCGACGTTAATGAGAAGGAGAGTCGCACCAGCGTGAAAACCGGGTCCGCGTTTTATCGAGGCATGGGAGGGGATGTCGTTAACACTAGAATGAAACGATTCGTCCACTAACGATCGCAACCAACTGTCCTAATTATAACCTTGCTAATTGCCTCGCAACTCAACAGGATTCCTTTTAATCGTTCCTTCAGGAGGCATTGTTTGAAAGGAAATCGTGCAAATTTTCATCACAAAGGCCATTTCCTTTAACGCAATATACAGAAATATCCAAAAGCGAAAGAGTTGTTAGTTGCATTAAGAGGGTTTAATTGTGTATGTACGCGTTCTCAGATATTACATTTTCCTTGAAATTAATGATGCCTACGAGATTTTTATTTTTTACGAGATTTTTAGTTTTCCCTTTCCGTTAAAATAGTCAAGAGTACAACATGAAATTAATAACTAAGTATTTTCATACTTCAAATATTACATTATTTTTACAAATATAAATTATTTCTATAACGACAGAACATTTTATTTTACTTAATTATTTTCTCGAGAAATCTAGAATCCAATTTCTTTTGATATAATTTGATGTAATTTCTTTTATATCTCAATTGTATCATGCTACTTTTCATTTTATATTTTTTTATTAATTTTAAAAGAAAAAGAAAAATTTTACACACACAAACACACACGAACTAAATTTTAACAATATAAACAAATGAAAAATATTTTATTTAATTGAATAAATTTTAACATTGAATAAATAATATTGAATACATTTTAGTTTAATAGAATATTTGTTTACGAATAGCAGTTACACAAATTAATTTCTAAAATAATGTTAAAATATTTAGCAAATTTATTAAAAAGCGCGCTGTTCAAATTTTTATTAGACTAAATTTATCGAAAATTTATTGGAAAATCAAACACGCCGTCCATAAAAAAGCATTTTAGTAACCGACCAATTGTATTATAGAAACGAGTATTGTATGTTGCGAAAAATACATTACGTGCAAATGTAAATATTTAAGGAACGGAGTGGCGCAACCCGAAGCTTGTAAAGCGTTTATAATAGATTTCGTGCGGGGTTTGAGAGACTTTGAAACATCAGTTTGAGGTGAGAAAATCTCGCAGTGCTTTTCATACAATTTTTAGAAGATGTGCGCAACTTTCGAAACTCCCGCGAGACCGGAACGCGCAGCCAGAAGATTAAATGAACTCCAGGATTAGAGCTTGATCAAGCTTTAACAGAGAACTGACGGTAAAATATTTAACCTCTCATCTGCAAGGTTGCCAGATTTTTTTTTTTTAAATGAGACTTTCGACGCGGCTAATGAAAAAGATAAATTGAGGAAACCGCGTGTAAACTTAATACCAAACAATTACAGTTTTATGAGACGGGGAAAATATTGATAATCTAATTAAAGCATATTCGCCAGTTATTTCTTACTGTAAATAATTATGCACGCCCATAATAGAACTCCTCAAATAATTTACATCCCCCTCTAAGAAAGTTTAATCTGAGATTTAATGAGCTATTTAATGAGCTATTTAATGAGAATTAAAAGATTCTTATGAACAAAGTCCTATAAGAATAAATTAGTATGTAAATTAGTGCAATACACTGGGCGGGCATTCTACAAAAAAGTTCTATTTCAAAAGTTATGTAATAGGAAAACTTAAGGAACTTGAAGGAAGGAATGGTTCTTTGCGTAATTAATAGGATGTAAAAATCGAATTTTCCTTTAAAAAATAAAATTCTAGTGCATAAAGATTTCAAAACATAAGTAAAATTTCCGTGTTATGCATTTTTCTTTGGACGCTAAAAATCAAGGTTTCTTATGATAAAACATTGTATTTAAATTACAGAATTCGTCAGTGTTGGCCAAAATTGCACACACTCGTACATATTCGTGTCAATACGACATACGTTTCATTTGAATGTACGATCTGCTTTATATTAAGACGCCGACGTCTTCGGCTCGCACCGAGAACATTGCTCCAACTTAAGGATTTTATTTCGAACTCCGTGGAATTATAAAACGTACGATCAGCCGTAAATGCGGAAGAGGATACCTAACCGCGAGCGTGATAAAAATCCTCCTCCGAGCGAAAAGGATCGTATCCTTCGATCGTCAAGTCTCGAGATTACGCAGTCGTCGCTCTCATCGATCTGAGATGACATCTCGAAACTAAAATTTTCGCGCGTGACTGCCGAATACATGTCTCACGCGCGTGCTATACGCGCGCGAGATGAGAGCTCGGGCTCGAATGTGAAACGACTGCTTTCATATAGCCGGCGATACTCCGAAAATAATGGCTGCTGCGAGCAGCGCTATAAACGGCGCGCGTGGTTCGTCGTTGTCGTCGTCGTCGGTTGTTCGCCATTCTCATTACAAATGATCTCATCCGCGGACACGTGTTTGTTTATGCCGCCATCAGTTCCGCGCATCGTGGATGCTACCAGCTCGAAGAGGACACTTACCGTACGCGGAATGGGACAACTTTACCGTCTTCGCTCCGTCGGCGATGTTTCTCGGCTATATAAGGTGTCTCGGAACTCTCGTTATTCCTTTCATTTAAAAATCGAATGTTTGGAAATCGATTGTTCCTTAATAAGTATGTGAAGCGTCGATAATTTCCGAGACATTTGAATAAAGAAAAACTTAGAAAGAATGAAACATTATTCTACAATTAATTTCGAGTGAATTAATTGTAGAATAACGTTATTCCAGCGGATATTTGAGAACCGATTGGAAGATATCTCCTATTAAGAATTAACAATTTATTTAATGAGATAATATTTACTGAAATTTGAGACTAAGTTGATAAGGAGTCTATAAATGACTGATTATTCTCAAACACTCTGTATATCGCGTAAAGTTAAGAACTTATTTAGTCGTCGAGCGACAAGTATGCTCTCGTGCACGCTGTTATTTTCATGGACGAAAGGCATGCGTGAAATAATGCAGTAAATTGGACTCTCTGGTTAAAAAGTCAACAAGGATGTCATTTCTTGAAGTACTGCATTCAGGCATGCGATGCTTTTTTTAAAATTAAGAAATAAAAAACATGTGTCTCAGACATAATAACTATAAGATTTATTTTTCTAATACACGTGGCTATTAAAATCTAATTAAACAAGTAAATTTTTGATGAAAATTATCTATTTAACTATTATCAGTTGATGTTATCAGTTTAATCTTCTTCAAAATTAGCTATACGTACTCCAAAAACCTATAATAAAATCTGTGGTTTTGCGATAAACTATATTCTACTTATAAATTAATTAATATGTAGGTATTTACGTCATAATATCATAATAATTAATAAAATATGCGACAAGCCGTTTACAAATAACATATACTCATATCTACCAATGTTGATTAACTTTAATCACCGTTTAATTTTTTTCTAGTTCGATGAATTAGAAAAAGATAAAGAATAAACCGAAATTAAAGTTAATCTACATTGGTAGAAATATAGACATAATCGTACAAATCCTCGACATGGCTATTCGAGATAGTTCTTGTGTGCAAGATATTTTTCTCGACAGAATCGTAAATCCCTTATTCCGTCCTTCGCTTCCCTTATCGGCCAAGCGGGTGTAAAACTGACTGCGTACCGTTAAAGTCGGGACTTCCACGCAGTAAAAAATAACAAGCTCGTTTCGGAGCACGTCGGCGAGGGAAGGGTGAAACTCGCCCTTTTATCCCGCCATACGATCGTGCTGGTTTCACGTATGGCATGGCCTCGGCCGGTTAAATTGCCTGGAATCCGGAATTGGCTCGCGTTCCTCTGAGGGCGAACACCCCTCTCTCTCAATTTAGATCGTAATTCAGTTCAATAAGGATCGACAAAAAGCATCTTTTCTTCTGGCAAGCAAAACATGTAGAAATAGACGTCGCAGAGACGCCCGTAAGTGCCCCGATCATTGAGGAACATTTCTTCTCCGACGCTTGATTTACTTACGCGCTCGTAAACATCGTCAATACGGGTTTCGTAGTTAAGTAATTTCCAAAGAAATCTACCTCGCGACTCATTGTGTTTCAATAATCGATGCTTGGCGTGCGGTCGCACTTTGCCTCAATTTTTGTGAAACCTGTTCGTTAATCAGGATATACATTAAGCAAAATTTTATTCGATAATTATAAGATTTACTTCAACTTGTTGCTTATTTTATTTAATTATAACACTATAAATATGTGTCAACTAACATTTCTATATTTACTACCTTCTACTTCTCGCGCGTATACAACAAACATTTCGACATGCGGAGGCTCGATAGCGCCATGATGTAGCCTATGTACTCTCCTACGAGAATGCGTGCACGAAATCGATTAGAAGGCGCAGCTGCAGATTTATATCGGCTAGTCGATTTTCGCAAGAGCGCCGTACATTAACTCGCGACGCCATATACATAAATCTCATCAGTTGTGGCGGAGTATTTCATGTTAGCCGATCGGATAAACACTTCTCATTCTCTCGCGAAGTGGAGAGTGTATCACATGCATGAAAGAGAAAAAGAAATATGCGTATGCAAACTGTAACTTCAAATTATAAAATGCAAGTGCATGTGATTGTGCATTCGTAAGTTTTTAAAATATGTTGATAATGCTTCTAAACATATATTTGCAACAAAAATAAATAAGAGAGAAATAATGACTTAAAAAAAAATTTTTGTATTAAGCTTAATCCGTTAGTTTTATTAAAAACTATTGAATAATTAAATCGTTATTGTGTAATAAAATTTTAAACTATAATTTCTTTTTCTTTTTAAATAAATTTTAAAAATAATTGATTTGACGATAATATAAAGCAATATTATAAGATTTCTAGCGTATTGCAATTCCATCTAATTTGAATTTCGAATCTTCTTGATAGAAAGCGAATCAGAAGAAAAAGTCTATGTTCTGAAAAATCTTATTAGTTTACCAAGAATATAAATTTGCACGCGAGAGCATTTTAGTGCCTAAAATACACAGATACGGCGAATTTGCGTGCAGATATCGATGTAGTTACAAAAACACATCCAATTATCTCGATACATTAAACATCTTGCATAGAGATACGGTACTTAATTACTTACATTTTCAGATATATTTTAACAGTGGACTGCCCTTCGGTGTCCAACGAGTTTGTACAGCATGTACGCGCGCACGAATGAGTACGGGAGTACCTTACGATACGAGCTAGAGCTCGCTCTCGCGTGTGTACTCTCGCGTTGTGTGTTTAGGTTTCGTGAAGTAGAAGCGTGTTTGACTATTTCTAGAGAGCTGACAGAGAAAACAAAAGTGCAGATAGAACTGGGCGTGGGCACGACGAGTTCTCGCGCTGAGTAGACGTCAATTAAAGCAACGAATAGCCACGATACCCAGTGTTATATCCGATAGAAGCAACGAGCGTATTAATTTATGCCTGATAACTCGGTTTGCACCGTCCGAATACAATCGTTCACACTCCGCGCTTATAAAGCCAACTAACTCGTTATCGTCGATATCGTTGTCCACGAGTTTTCTTCGCACAAGCGCCGCGCAATTGCCTGAAAGATTGAACGTGTCGGTGATCGACAATCGTCGAGATACAATCGTTTGCATTTGAGCCATCTCGCGAATTTACTGTCGTGATAAGTGCCCGTTAACCGCATGACGGGTAAATTGAGTGACAGTACGTTCAAAGGATCCGATAATCCAAAGTTCAATTAGACTTAGCATATAATCGAGTTGAGATACAAGTTGTATCCTTCAAGAAACCTTGTCGCGCGCGCGCGCGCGTACTTATTACTTACTTTATTTACTTTGCAAGGGATATTTTAATTTCACGAAAACAACCATTAAAGGCATTGCTTTTAAAAAGAAAAAAAAAAAGTTACTTGGCATATTCTCTTTATACTTCGCTACTTGACAAATTTATTTGTACGTAACGCTACTCGACCAAGTGGATAAACAGAAAATCGAAACGATTCTTTAAGTATGCTTGACAGCGCTTCTATCGAGATTGGATCAGAAGAAACGAGCAAACAATAAAAATATCTATCGGATAAACTATCGGAGATAGTTCCAAAAAACTGACAGGAGAAGCGCAACTATGTTCGCGAGACGTCGCTTCGATTAAGCAACTAATTTCGGGGGTACGTTTTGTCGATGAGCCGACAGTATCGTGTTGCTTACATCGTTGTTGCAAAATTATTCCGCAATAAGAAGGTAAGACTTCAACTCGAACCGCGCCTTGAATTTAAACCGTACAAATATTTCGTACGCCCGCTACACTCGTCGTCATGTGGAGGGATGGCGGTAAACGTAATCTCTGTGAAATTACATTGTGCCACATGTGATTGCATTACCGCCCAATTAATGTGACGTTAATGCAATTCGAAGGGGGCGCGAAAGATACGAACACGTGAGCGCGACGTAATTCTGGACATAATTAATAACTGTAACGTCGTGGTGCGTGAGAGCGATGATTATTTATCTAATTATCCGGACGAACATTTGAATATTTCATCAGCTGACGATAGATCCGGAACCAAATATAGGTTAATTAAATACGTAATGTTGGACATATTAATGGCTTGTAATAATTGGAGATGTCAAACTAACGCCGCGATGGAACATCGATTGTTAGTTCAAAAGAAAATGAAATAATAATATTAAGTTATGATTCATTTTCGAGTTATGTAATTTGTTATTAAATAAGCTGTTGCATGTAATTAAATATTTTTATACATAGTTTCTACGTATATATAGACACTTAATAAAGCTAAATTTCACGGATCACGCGCGAGTTTCCATAAAAGCCTTTTCCGCATCATATCTTCGGATTGATAGAAAATGTGAGGAAAGTTATGTAGGAACTTTTAAAAATTCCTCGCATCGCGGCGACTTCCGCGGCACGCTAAATCCCATATTTCCTCGGCGAAGAGCAAAAGGCGAGAGAGGAAGAGAAAAGAAAAAAAAAAGAGAAGAAACAAAAAGGAGAAGAGAGATGAGAAGGGAGGCGAAGGACCGCCCGGCGGTTGTTTTAATGAGAGTTAAAGCTCGAGAGTAAATGTCGAATAAATCATTTCGCCGGGGCGCTAAAGTGCATCCATCGGCCTGAGGGGGAGTCGCATCGTCGGGCAATCCTCTTTATCTGCGACATACATCGGCGACACGTGCGCGGATATAGAGACAGACGCGGGACGCGCGTTAGTCTGCGTGCATGCCGGCCCCCCCGCAATAAAATACAGAAAAACGAGCGACGAATGTGAAAGGAGGCGGGCGGATGTTTTTTTCGAACGATTTTTTTTATTTTCATGCCCGGTGCGTCGTGCGCGATTAATATGCGTCCGTCGTGCCGACGAACTCGTGAAAAACCGCTCCTCTCGCGACACGGGGCTCATGATGACGGGGCCCGATGCGACGTGCGCATTACGCGACCACGATAAAATTCCATATCGGAGTGTTTCACTTTGCGTTCCTCGTTACGCATGTTTTCAAACGAGGGCAATTAACATGCGCGCCGCGCGACATCGCTTCTTCGGAATATTTCCAAATGTTCGATTGGTCGGGATTTCGCGCGTGAAATTTGTCCGATACATGCGACGGGATGTTATGCAAAAGTGCAATTGGAATCGTAAAGATATCATAAAAGAAAGCGAGAACTTTTAATAGCAAAAGAATCCTTGCATCTCTATTTATAAATATATTATATGGTAATAGCGTTCTCTCTCTGAACATCTTGTACAGGATAGCTAATCCGTAAATATCCACAGGATTTTTCGTTTATACGTACTCTATTTAATACGTACTCTTTAATTCGACCACCTCGTCTCGGGCTGACGTGTGTTTGTGTCGCGGCGCATCTGCCGCGAGTCATAACACGCGCGACGTACGGATGGACAGCGTAACGGGCCGTCCCGTTAATTTGCAAACGCGGATGATCGATGCGTAACGTTATTCGGGCGACTGTCCCCCCGGCTCTCCCTGTGTGCACGCGTGGGTGCGCGACACGCGATGCAACCAACCCCTCTTCCGCCTCGCAATTCCGCGCGCACGCGGTACGACCCGCCCGCGAGTTATTGCTTTCATTAGCCGAACAATGAAACCAATTTGTGACGTGGTCTGCATCCCTCCCGCTTTCTGCTCCTCATATGTTCCGTCTTCCTTTCTCTCCCTGTCTCGTTCTCTTTATATTTCTATCTACTTCTTTCTCTCTCTTTCCTTCTCTTTCTCTACCTTATCTAATATCGCGACAGGAGACGGTGTTCCTCATATCGACGACAGATTGTCTTTGTCTTTCATTGTTCAGCGCGAGATGCATCGAGATGAGGATCCTGTCCTGTGCAGCCACGCTCAGGAGATTTGATTTAAGAGGATGCGCGTACATGTAAAATCAAAGTCTCGTTTTGTTTTCTCCGTGTGATTGACTTCCACCGGCGCGAGATACCAGCTCTTCAAATGAGATCGATATAACGCAGTAGACCACCGTTTGTCTTCTTTCCGAGACTGTTTGTCATATCAATTTTCCGTGCGCTTGAATAGACATTGATAAATCAAATCTTAAACGGAATCTCCACTGAGCCAGTTATTATATTTTATAAACAAAGATCGGTAACAAATTGAGGATTTTACAATGTTACAACGTTTTCGTATAATTAATTATTTATGTATTTACTTGCTTCTCCGTTCAATTGATATTATTCGAATACATACATAATAATGCATATATAATGCAATTCTTTAAACATTTGCTCGTTGCAAATATATGTTTCAGGCATTGATTTGATCTATATTCATCATTCTCGCTGTACTTATTTGTTATAATCGCAGTTGATTATAATCGTTCGTCTACTCTCGCATCGTTACTATCGGCTTTAAAATCAATATCGCTACCTATAGAATTCAAGACTCATGCTGACTCGACGTTTCAATATATCAATAGCACTTCTTGTTATGCACGCGTTGGAAAATCGTCTTTCTCTCTCTCTTTCTCCCCTTTCTAAGCTCCATAATATTCAATATTTGCTTAATTATCGCATATCATTTATTTTTATGTACGATATATTTGTTACATAGTCCTCTGAAACTTCTTCATGTCTTCAAATCACTTTCTCCGACGTTATATGATCTCTCTTCATCCTTATATACATATGCAATCACAATATTGGATTGCCCGTGTCCCTTCTCGCGCGCGTCCTCTTCCCGCTGCGACTATGCTCTCCCGAAATCGTGGGTGGATCGCGATTATGTTTGTTTCCTCGTTTGCAAGCGAGATTCCATTTGGCTAATGAATACGAAACGTGATACGCACCCGGCGATTGATTATTCCGTAATTGCGCCCGAACTGGTGGGCAGTAATCTGAGCTTGGCACATTTCGAACTGTAATTTTCCGTTTTGCAATTACGGCAAATTATCCGTCTCGTGAAACCGTACGCTCGATACGTATGTATCCTTTATGCGATTTCGTTACGACGGATATGTGAGACTGACTGCGTGTGCTCGCCCAAGCGTGAAAATGGCGATCCTGTCGGTGGTGCGGAATCGATGTGACGAGTGCAACAAAGGTAATCCGCGATATTTAGTCATGCGTTTATGCCATTCATATTTCTCTCGATTCCTCTGTATCTTTACATAACAATTCTAACCGTGCTCCAGGCAAATAAGAACGTTCAAACTTTTTCTATCCTTTTTTTTAACTTGCCCGAAAAAACAAACGACACTCTACGAATTGTCAATATTAATTGTAAAAAATTTCCAATTGTAAAAATATGGATGATGAGTTCTCATAACATGTACATATTTTTTATTTTAAATTTTTACATCTCTTTCTTGAGATGACAATTTATAATCCGGTATTTTTAATACTTAACAAAATCTTTAGAAATATATCAAAATTTTATTATAATATACATTAGAATTAAATGCATATTAAAATTTTATAATAGACTTTTTTAAACTAACACAAAAAACTAAAATAAAATATAAGGGATATATATCTTTTTACAAAAATAAATATTAAGTAAAGTATTGAAAAACAAAATTATTAAAGTCAAAAGTAAGAATGGAAAGGCAAATAAGAGCAAACGGCGTGGTAATTAATGCGCAAAAATTTTCATAAAAATATTTTATTTTTGATATCAAGAGCTTTTATTGTAAATCGTTTTTCTTAAAAATTATTAAAGTATCCTCGACTCATCAATCATAATTCATAATGCAATTTGTAATACAAGATTACAGGTGGTACAGCCCGATTACAATTAGCATCCACGCAACCTTTGTAACGTATGGTTATTATCGCGGAATTTATTAATCGTCGTCATTACACGCAAGCGCTACAAGGAATCACCCTAATCGTCCGACAACGAAGCGCAAAACGTGAATCTCTGACCTCGCGATGAAGTTTATTGCCCGACCGCGCAATAAAGTTTTTATTTCGCGTCTCTCTGTTGACCATATTGCGGTAGATCGTGCAGTTATGCCTCGTATGCCTCTCCCGCAGGAAACAGGTGCCCGTGTGTAGGTGTGAAGGACGGCTGAGAGTAGTCGAGGATTCCCTCGGGGTGGAGCCGAAGGATAAGAGAGTATATTAGATCGTGTGGTTTAATACGTTACGGGGAACATGGTACTTATTAGCGCACATGAAATGCTCGCTACACGGAATGTATCACGTGATTCGCATCGAATTTTAGACGTTTCAAATTTAGACGTTTGTATCATATGATGAAGCTGGATTCGCAATTTTAGCCAATTCAAATTTTGTATCACATAATGAAGTTCTGGAAACAATTTCTTCTTCGATAAAAAATTAAAAACGATAAAATATTCTGCCTATATACGCTAAATGTAGCAAGAAGGGAAATTAATCGGAAACAATCTCTCTCTCTCTCTCGTCTTCTTAATTCAGGCATTACAAAGATACGAAAAGTGAATCGCGCGACCATTTTCTGCGACTGAGGCTCGCCGCGAACTCGCGTTTATGTTGTCGCCTCAAATACAATGAACGATGTAATGGGCTTTCATGCGCCGAGCCTTATGGCCCAAGCAAGTAATAAAGCTTTTATTTCGCGAGTTGCTTGTTGTGCACAGGTGCCGACGCGCGGGACTCCGAAAGCAATCTAGGATCCCCGTGGGAGGAGATTGCCGAAGGATGAGTGAGTATATTAGACCGCAGGGTCTAATACGTTATAAGCCGTATGTATTTACTTGCCCCCGCATCCCCTTTCCCTATGTACGTTACTACATGCCGCGTGTTATCCTGCGGAAACTCTCCGGGTCGTGGTCGAATCTTGATCGAATTGTAACTCGGGTAACGTAAACCTTGCTTCCGGACGTTATCTCGTGGAACTTGTGAATTCGTCAGGAAAGAATTTTTGTTTAATTATCTTTTAATAGCCTTCGAGTCGGTTTAATGGTGTCGGTGTATTTTACACACTCGGAAAGTGCGGGTTTTCTAAAGCAAAGGATCCCCTTGAAAGGAAGCACCTCTCGAAAGGAGGAGTCAAAGGATGAGTGAGGATATTAGACCGCTGAATCCGCGATACATACACGATGCAAATGTGTGTGCATGGGTGTGTGGACAAATGTATATGTGTATATTGCCGAATATGCGGCCGCGTGTTTACATAAGTCTGTGTAATATACATACGGTTGGAATTAATTAAATCTGATCTCGAGCAATATTCAGGAAACTGATCCGTCTTATCGTTGCAACGTTTGCAGTGTTCTATAGTATGCATGAACGATCATAAGATGGGTATACGTTACATGAAAAACATTGACGAAAAAATTTTCCTTAAAGGCTTCAGAATTATTTTAATGATTATTTATGAAATTACACGATAGTCAGTTTTTATAAATTAAAGATAATAATAAAAAAAATTATCTTTTTGTATCTCTTTCCTTTCGAACATTTCAGCAATAATACGCTACTTCAATTCTAAGATTATAGTCATAAAAAAATATAAGAAATATAAGAAGTCAATTCTAATTTTAAATTCCAATGTTTGAAGTAGCAAAATAATTTTTCTCGTGATTGTGAGAACAATTTTATTTAAAAAAATGCACCGTATTATATTGCATTTATATAAAAAACAATGAAATGTAATATGCACAGAAACATTTTTTAAATATGAATCTGCGAACAAAATTCTACGCTAGGAACCGTAAAAGATATAAATACAAATATACGCCAAAAAATATTACCGTTTAATTCTGATTCTGCATTTAAAAAGAAGATATGAAAGAAATTTTTTAACCGAAAGAAAATTTGTTTATATTGTAAAAGAATTTAATTTGATTCTTCTTTCTCTCTCTCTCGATTGCGTGTTGCTCATGACGATGTGGAAAAGAAGCGAAGGACGTCTGAAAGGAGGGAATCGCCGAGAAAGGGAGGAGTCGAAGGATGAGTGAGTATATTAGACCGCAGGTTCTAATACGTTATAAGGCATACGTACACGCGTCCCATGTTTGTCCCCCTTCCTACGCGACTAGGTGCACATAGGTCAGGCTACATACATAGCATTTACTGCACATACGCACACGTACGGCCGATCGGCGTGGATTATATACACGGGCGGCACATACTCGGGATAATAAATATCCTTCGTCCGAGTCAGCATCGGCTCGCTTGATCTTTCATAGCCGCTCGTAAAGCCCCCTCGGGGTGAGCCGTAAAATTTGTCGGGTATTTGAAATATCTTCAAGTCCTTCCCGAAAACTCTTTTCGGCCAAAGATTCTCCTCTTGTTCCCTCTTGTGTGACGCGAAAATCTCGTGCGCAAATCTACGCCGGTTTTCGCGTCGCTTTCTCGATGTGCAACGACATGTCAATAATGTGCAAAGATGATATTTCAGATTCGTGCATTAAAATTCTTTAATATCCGAATTTTTGGATTAGATCGAGAAGAACCAAACGTAGGGAAAAAATTTGATAGCGCTAAACAAATTGAAAATTTGAAGAATTTTATGCAATAAGCTTTCAAGAAGTGAATAGAGCTTATTCTTCATTCAGTCGCAAATGATTTCGATTTAATGTTAGTTATAAAGATAAATGTTAAAGACATAGTAGAAAAGATGGGAGGTATGTCAAATTAAATTATCGCTAAGGAAAAGTCAAACTAATATCAAGCGTCCGTAAATAAGAAAAGAAAATCCAAGATTTTCTATATTGGAAGACTTCTTTGATCCTTTGAGAATCGTGACAATCAAAGAAACTCTTATGGAAGTTCGGGCAGTAGCGCGCGAAGAAATACTCTTGGGAAAATATGGATGGCTTATAGTTATAACAATATCGTTTAACTTCCTCTCATTGGAGGATATTGATACGTAGGGAGTGAACGAAATATCGGAGGTAAACAATTTGAGGAGTTACCGTGTAGGAAAGAAGCATAAAAAAAGTGTAATAAGTAACTTTCTTGTAAACTTCTTTCCAATATATACTTTCATTATATTGTCTATTATATGTATAATAGAGACAAAAAAATTTATATGCTAAATTCATGTTGATTAAAAATTTTGTTTTATTAATTACTTAAAAGTTATAATATACTCAAATATTTGTATTTATGGATCGATAATAGTGTAACTTATACCTCCTTAAAAACTGAAGATTTTCAGTTCTATAATACTACTTGTGTATATGTTTTTATACAAAAAAAAAAATTAATATACAAGCATCGGTTTAGAAATTCGAAGAAGAAAAGAAGTTCGTCCATAAATGGTTCTTTCTTACAAGGAATGGGTGATTTTTTTTTCGAAGTATCATCTCGAGAAACGAATATAAACCCGATGCCGTTCTCCTTTATCGAAACAGACGAGAAGTAGCCGCAGGGGTGAAATCAGAATGCGTGCGTAAGGATGATCGCGCCGGGAAATTAGCGAAAACGGCGCGCAAGCTACTCGCAGAAAGGGATGGAAAGGGGGCGTTCTGACGAGAGCGTAGATTTGTCCCCGGGGGGTACTTACGAGGGGGAGACCGGCAAATTTTGACCCTCCCAGTTACTCGATTCGCTCAGCTACGAGATCCCGAGAATCTCTCGAGCTACCACGCCCGAGAACATCGGGCCGAGCCGTGATTTCGATAGACTGGGAAGAGCGATGGACGATTACGTGATCGGATTACGTGGACGTTCTGTGCTCGGTTACACCGTCGACCGAGGTACATGACCGGAAGGTACGTGATGGAAGGAAGTCAAACGTCGCCGCCGCCACCGTCGTCGTACGACGTGTGCGGAAGCGAGAGAAGGATGAATGGATGTTTTACAGAGGATCTGAAACACCCAGAAGAGGCGTCCAAAATCTATTATAGATTCAGATAGAAACTGAACAATGTAAAATAGTTCACATTTTATAAATATTGCAGAACAAGAAAAGAAAAAATAATGACGAAATATTTTGGTTTATCTGTTTTTTGTTTGCATATAATTCTTTTTAATGTTATACGAAAATCGCGTTTCTTTCAAATCCTCTAATTTGAAAATTCTACAAAGGGGTAACATTCCTCTGCAATTATGATATTTTTTTATTTATATAGAACTATAGAAGACCATGAGAGAAACAGAGAGAGAGAGAGAGAGAGAGAGAGAGAGAGAGAGAGAGAGAGAAAGAGACTAGAAGGACAAGCTATAATTCTAAGACGTTATCTCGGAAGATTATTGGTTCAGCATCCGGTAGCTCTAATTGCGACAAATCTGTTACCGGTCCGACATCCCCACCTCTGCTTCTGCAAGATTATTATTTTATTTCGTTAACAGGCAATGCCTCATTTTCACCAGTAATAAATCAGTCAGTTTCTTGTCGGATCGAGCATCATCGAATTTCGATACCGCCGATCAACTACCTGCTTCTTCCAATTTTATTAGACACCACTGGCTAACATTCTTCTGCCTCCGGCAATTTTCTGAAAAAACGAGGAACTTTCTAACGAGAAAATAAATTAAATAGAGAATTCGTAAATCTTCTGTATGTCTTATTTTATTTCAGAATATTGTTTCATTTTATTAACAATAAAAAATACAAATTAATTCAAAAAATACAAATTATTTTAAATCCATAATATATTGCGTGATCTAATTAAATATTATTTAAAAAAATTGATGAAGTTCTCTGTTCTCTAATTTCTCTATTAACAAAAATATTCGTCATACACATAATAGTGTAATTAATCGCAGAATTGGCATCATAATTGTTAGTATCTTCATCACGTTGCGAATTACCCATAATTGGCGTTTGCATTAAAGTAATATGTATCTCATAAATAATAATATTCCATTTATATTAAATAAATCTATTTCCCATAAATTATTTTGCATAAATCGATAGTTTGCGCATTCATCTGTTTCTCGCAGAAATATCTCGTCGCGTATTTTTTCTGTGTTTTTTAAATAGCGATAGGAAGGTTCGCTATGGTACCGAATAAAAAAAATGCCGACTGTCAATAATTTCTATTGCCTCTATTGCTATTCCTATTGCTATTCAGTGAGTCGAAAAATTTTCGCTGAATTTATGCTACAGATTCTTTCGCGGAACACGTGCTTCATATACGCATGATCGCGAATATCGTAGATATCGCGATCATGCATAGGTGTGTTTGTACTAGTAAACACAAACCGCGAGTAACGTACGATGCCCGTAAATTTATCGAAGCGTTTGCGTCGTAAATTTTCAGAGTAAACGCGGTTCATCATCCCGATCTGGCTTGCACGCAAATGCGCGGGCGCTTATGGTCGCAATTCGCACCTACCAATTGGATGGAAACTCGAGAGACAAACTGCCTCGACTGTAATCAAGGTATGTGCCCCTGCCGTCAAATAACGTATTTACTACTTTGTAATGTCGTTATTAATCCCCGTTGCAGCGTATTGTGGGGATTTTATAATAATTGACTGTATCAAGAATTGTTATTATGTCACGCGGAAACAAAACGTATTTTCATGAAATTGTCAATAGCCAAATTATAATTAGCCGCTTGTTTAAAAATTCAAAGATATCTTTATAATTTTTAATTTAAGTATCTCAAAGTCCGACAATGCAACATTTCAATGACACAGTTGTTTGAAAATCTAATATTCTATAAATTTATATAATTAATCAAATATATTGTAAACATTTTCCACTAAAAATCGACTCAATATTTTTCATTATTATTCGTATATTTTTTCTATCAAAAATAAATTAATTTAAATTCTAATTGTATGCTGAATTCACGATTCAGATGTTTTATTAGAAATATTTTATTGCAACAGGTATATATAACATTCACTTTTTGGGAAATACGCAATAACAAGTATTTTTACAATGAAAAATAATTTATACGCATTGTATTCATAAATCGCACGTTGGTGAAATTTACTTCTCGCTGAATTAATTTGGGCGCGGCCGAGGAACTTTCGACAGATAACTTTTAGCTGCGTAAGAAGCATAAACCATGAGATGCGAGATGGAAGCGAGACGTAAAATCTGTTTGCATTATATCATCTCGGAGATAGGGTCCGATGTGGGTCCGATCGGGTTGTTACGAGTTTTGCGAGCCCCTCGGTTCTCCTACGTGAACGTCGTTACACGACGACTCGGCGCCCGAGTAGTCGCGCTCGAGTGTGTTGGCCGCGTTTACACAGTAAATATATCAATGAATTTACGATGCGCGCTGATCCCTAATGGCCCCACAAACAGATCTTCGTCGGGGAATGCGCTTTCGTTCCGTGCTTTCGTTCTCGTGGCACGATGACGTTGCGCGCATTCAAGCCTCATCTCCGAATGCCGGATAACGCGAGATTACGGCAAAAAAAAAAAAAAACGATCGCGTAACATCGAATGGAAGCTCATCCCTCATTCGGTCCACACGGGGATCGAACATTTCCTCTTGGATCTGGTTTTCGATTGAACGCAGTGGACATTTCATCCGCGCAGGCGATGCGGAAAATTCGGGAAGCGATTTCGGTCGGCTGAACGAAACAGGAGTGCGTTTTAATTGGACGGATTCGGACGGTGATATATGTACACACACACA
>JANQDE010000002.1:214230-366018 GCA_037157785.1 Cephalotes varians | reverse complement strand
ACACACACACACACACACACACACACACACAATATATATATATATATATGTATATATATGTATATATATCAGCAATTTTAAATGCAAACTAATTGACCTATCTATCATCTACGACAATCGTGAGTGACAACGATTTAACGCATCGTATTTTTTTGCAGCACAAACGAAAGCATAGGAAATTACGCGCATCGATTTGTTTAAATCTGAAAGCTCGAGCTGGAAAAAAGGGCATGTTTCGTAGTAAAAAGAAATACAAATATTGTAGTTATGAATTTAATTTTATTCGAGTTTATACGAGTTGAAACGGGTTCTCAAATATTCTCATAATAGCTTGATTTCATCTGGATTAAATTTGTTCTGTAAATAACTTCTTTATTTCTGTGAATGATTTTTATACATTCATTTCTGCAAATGATTGTAAAAATCCTTCCAATTTCTTTAAAATCAATAACAGTGTCTTTCGCGATTCAGAGAATAATTTATAAATTCGTAATATTATTAATATTTGTAACAATATGTCTCTTACGAAAATATAAATATATATTCATTCATAAATTTATTAAAAATGGTAAAAAACATTAATTTATTGTCCGCTTGTCTAAAATCTAACACTTAAAACGATACTCTCGTTTCTCTATCAAAAGAATTAGGCTTTTACAAAATTAAGATATAGACAGAAATATTTGCATTGTATCCTGAATCCCCTTGCTTCCCGGAACGGAACGCGAAAGTGCATTAAAATCCGTAATCTCGAAATCGCCAGTCGTTTCATTTCGTCCATTTTCTATGGTCGATACATTTGATTTCTCGGCGAAATACGTTGCTCGTTACGCCCACTTTTATTTGTATACAACGCCGAACGGATACGAGGCGTCGATATTTTATTATTTTTCTTTTTAATTTTGTTCGCTCCGCTCCGCGATAGCAGCAGCGCGAGAAGGCCGGGAAGCTGAAAAAGGAACTACAAGCGCAAAGCCGAAGCAGCATTAGCTTTTAGCACGCCGGTGATGCGGGAGGGAGAAATAAAAAGCGGTAAAAAAGCGTGATGCAACGGGAAGAGGAGGGAGGCGTAGAAGGAGGCGAAAAATCATTTGAAAATTACCGTCGCGCGGCCATTAGCCCGGACGGCGTCCTGAATTTTTTACCAAGAGGTTTTACCGGACGACAGCTCGGTCCACCCGCTAGTAAAAAGCGTATCCGCACGGTCTCCTTTGCTTCCCGCTGTGTCTTTTGTGAAACGACTACCTCACGATTAATTTTCAATGAGAGTCGCGATTTTCACGGTGTTTAACACTTTTTCAAATAGAAAGACGTTTCTGTCTCATTGACATTAATAAGGAAAGCGTTAATATAATAACCAATGACAGTATTATATTTGTATACGACTGAAGAGATTTTTAGAGAAGATGTTCTGGGCATTATATGTGCATCCTGTGTTAATATTTATATGCTGTCATACCTGTAATGAGAGTTATTTTTTTTTAATAATTAATATTATTTCTCTTTATGTGTTTAAGATGAGAAATTTTACTAATTGTCATAAAATGTAACTAAAGAATAAATTATAAGTCTCACATTAAAGTTTCGCCAAATTTTTGAAAGATATTAATAAATATAGAACACTGAAACAAGGGACATTCTTTTTGCTCTCTTTACTAATGTCCAGTAGCTCTGGGATACTTTGTAAAGTTACATCCTATAGATGCTTTGAACATCAGTTAACATACGTGGCATTTTACCTTCCGTTATTTGAACATCGATCGCGCGATGTCGGACATGATTTTTCATGGCGTCAAATCGTGGTTATCGCTTTGGGCTCGTAACATATGACGAGATAAAGCGCCATTTCATTTATACAGTCTCTCGTAATGATCTGTTAGTTCGGATGTGAAAGGCGCGAAGAAGAATGTTTTTTCTTTCTTAAACACGATAGCGACACGAGCGCAATGAACGAAAGCCGAAAACACTTAAGGGCTCTAATCAAGATCGTAAATATGTCCGCTACTCGCGTAGTTTCTTTTTCCATCGTGAGATTGAGAAATTTTGCTTTAACATCGTGTGGCCCTTTATCGCCGTCTCAGACCTTTAAGAATTTTTTCATCATATGAACGAGCGTGGAAGCCAGAGATTACGAGACGAGATACGCGGGGTGACGGATGACTCTCCCCGTCTGATAGCTTTTTTTCGATTAGATACAGGAGGCGAACGATTACTGCGAACCGATCAATTCGATAGTTAAATCATTTATGCTGTATCTAAATATAAACGTTTAAAGTTAAAAAATACTCGTATCGATTAACTTAATGAAAAAAAGCTTTTCAAAAATTTGGTGATCTAGATATTATTTGATTGCTATTATTAGATTTCTACACGCGTAGTCAAGATCGCCTAATGCCTCCATTAATAAATTGACACATACGGCTTTCCCATAAGTACGCTGTTTTTCGGTCGATCAAATCTATCAATAACGTAACAACGTTTATGTGCTTTAGGGACGGTTGACAGTCCGGAAGAGCCCTGGCATTACCTGCTATCCATCTGCAGGCCGTGTGTCCCCTTCCTGGGCTGCGAATCGACCCATTGTTGTCCTCGAATAACAGGCTTAATCTCCCCACAATTTCTCGAATCGTCCCTTTTGCGTCTCTCCCAGTCACCCCCTCTCCCTCTTTCTCTTTTTCGCTTCATCGCATACGCGATATTCCCCTCTTACCTCTACCTCCTACCTCACATACTAGCGCACATCACTGACATGTATCCACGTGCGCTTGCTCGCGTATAAAATAATATACACAATGAATGCATTGGGAACCGATGCTCAAATTACGAGAGCAGGCGCGCGAGAGCGCTCGTCCAGAAAATTGCAGCTTATTTTCGCCCGATCATCGTGGATGGGGAGACATTCGTTGCCGTCCTGTGTTCGAGCGTTTCGACACGGGCTCCGCGGCCCCTGACGAATCACTAAACTCTTCCTCCCTCTCACGACACTGCAAGCATTCAGAACACGACCAAGGTTTCCCTGTTCTTCTGCCTGTCTGCCCCGGATCTTTTCTTGTCGCTCTTCCTACACGTGACGCACACCGTGCGCCGTGCGCGACAGACAATGAATTTGTATCGTGACATTGGAAAATCGCTTTTATTTCACAGTTTCTAAAATTATCGAATTGCGGTATTGATGGTAGTAGTAATATCTCCTCATGTCAGTTATCCTCCAGGGATGACCGAATCGCAGCCATTTGGGCTTAGCAAATCCACGGATCCGAATTCAATATATTACAGGCACTCACGTAAATTTACATATATCTATATACATACGTTTTACATCCGTGTGACAGTAAATTTGAAGAAAAGTAATAAGAGACAATCTAATGCAAATAATAAAAAGAATAAAAACTAGATTCATATACTAGATGAGTAAATAAAATAAAAGCTAAAAATTAAAGCTCATTTTTTTATTGATATAAAAATTTAAAAAAAAATTTTTATTTAAAAAAAATATCCACTTCTTAGGTTGATTTTTTTTATTATGTCCTCAAGTTTAACCGACCTATTTCTTATTTTGTAAAATTCAGCAAAAAATAAGTAGTTTACAAGAAATTTAAGAAATCTAGAAGTCACCAATGTGATGCGTCTGGCATTACGCTTTAATGATAAAGTAAACAGTAACACCGTTTTTTAAATAAATACTCGATCGATCTCATTCAGATTTTTAACGTGATAAAAACCAGCCGATTTTTTGTATTTTCCTTCGAAACGCTAATATAGAGGATCAATGTTCAACGACCGTTTATTAACCGATATGGCCATTGTATAGTTGCTATAAACTTCGGAAAACACCAAAGTAGAAGCCGCACGTTTCCACGTACGACAGATCGAATATAAATCACATCTGGGACAAGCCAAGCCGAAGTTAATGAATCGTGCGTTCCGGTCTTTAGATGCGGCAGCGCGCATACTTAACGGCGATCGCCGTAAGAGACGAAGGCGCGGCTCCTCGTCGGAGAGACGATCCTAATTTGCCCGCGTCTTCGGCCCTATGCTCCGCCGTTGGCATTTCCTCTTCACGCTTGAAAGGCGCGCACCGTCCGTTCGTTTCACTGGCATTCGCGCACACGAGAGAAAGATATATGAACGCGTGAAGTCGCGTTATAGAGACGTCATTAAATATCGTGCGATATCGACGGCGCGGCGCTTTAACCGCTTGTCCGCAACCAGCTTTCCAGACCATTGTTTCGCAATGACAACCCGCTCGTAGCCGGAATCTTTACGGCCATGGATATTAACGGCGGTTCTATGTTTCGATTCGGCCGGTCGGAAATGTGGAACACGATGTGCGTTCGCAACTTGTAACAGCGCTGAAAAAACGCGTCGGGGGCACTTTATTGGTCGTGTTCGGCGTGTGGCGAGGATAAAAGGCGGAGAATAAACGACTGGCCGGTCGACCGGCGTGTTGCGCGATTTTGCGCGTTTAAATAGATTATCGCGAGATACACCGCGGATTTTCTCACGCGGCAGCTGGCGTTTTCAGGAATTTCATTACACCGTGCGCGAGTTCATAATATATAGAAGAAGTTAAGCTACCGCTCTCAAATTAGTTTCAATCTGCAGGCTGACTTTAAGCGTTGTATTCAAAACTTGTGCAATATGCAGCGATTTTTTTTATTTATTATAACGTAGACGATTATAGCTTACTGCACATATTAAAACATCAAATGTGTTTTCTTAATTACATTCCTAGTTACAAAAATTAATGCTGATTTTACTTGAGTTCTTCAAGTGCAGAATTCGTGGATAATATTTATGTAGCGCAACCAGCTTTTTTTACACGAAAAGAATGATTTTGCAGAAGTATCTAAAAATTTAGCTAGTTGAAGATCTGAAAATAATTTTATCGAATCATTAAAATAATTATGTAGGATGTTTAGAATGATAACAATGCTGCAAAAAGTTTTAACATTCTATCAACCAGTTCGAACATTTTACACGTTTTTATTTTGATGATCCGAACAAAATTATTTTCAGATCTGTACCCAGCTAAATTTTTAGACACTTCAGCGAAACCGTTCTTTCCCTGTATAATTTTCTGACTGATACCACATGTGCTTTTTATCACCCACGAGAGTACGGATGGCAATAAAATGCGTAAAAGCCGCTAATTTCGTGACACAATATAAATAGAATCCGCGATTCCTCTTCGGAGGCAGGTCTACTTGCTTTTTTCTTCTTCTTTCGGTATTATTATCTCTCCCAGGTCTCTCGCGTACCATCACGAGCATGCACACCGACAAGACATCCGATTGAACATCACATGCGTCCGCGCGCGCGCATGTGTGTGGCCTACCATGGAACATCTCGAATGCGACAGAGAAAGAAGGACCGTAATTCCTTTCTACACGACGATTCGACGCCTCTGTTTCCCCTCGAACACGCGCCCACGCGTGCACGCGCTCTTATGCAAGTGGGTTATACATGGTGTTTCGGAACGTGCGATACCACCCGCCGAGAGAACGATTTCTCCGATAATCAATAATTAGAAAATTTCTCGGGGGAGACATTTGGAAAGCCAAATACGTGAAAAGCCTTTATATATTATTTATTTTCCTGATGTTGCCACCATCTTGATTGTTGTTCACCGAGTTCGTTCATGTTTTATCTAATTCTTGCTCCATTAGTCATCAAGTTATAATAGAAATTGAATCATATAGATTAGATTACATACGTCGCAAACGGATCAACACACTACAAGCCTCTACGCGTCTTTCTTTACTTTCTCCGTGATGTAGAGCAACTTTTCACCTCCGATCTGTCACCAATGCGTATTGTACCAAGAATAATGAATAAATCTTTTAAATTTATGAATGGTATTCTATTCGACGACAGCACGGAATGCGGAGGTGTTCGACGACGCACACTCATTTTTCACTGCGGAACATTGCAAATCGTGTATGGCATTTTATATTGTTATCTTATGGGCTATCTCTTTCTCTCTTTCTCTAATCCTCTTTGCCCGACATTGTTCTGTGAATTCGCACCGATTAATTCAGTAGCTCGGCTTTCGATGTATGTCCGTTCAAAGGAAACCGCGTGAATTCCAGTTCGCAGATGGCTCCCTTAAAAATACAAGATCGTGTCGAGAATCGTATTTCGCCCTATCGATTTATTTATCCGCAAATAATCGTGTTCTCTCTTCCTCTCTCTCTCTCTCTCTCTCTCTCTCTCTCTCTCTCTCTCTCTCTTGTCGTCTCTAGAAAATCGATGCGATCAACTCTGGGCCGGACCGGTTGCAGCGAACCAGCGTGTACATATTTATGCGCATACATGTGATCGAATGCGCACGCGGGTGTACTGCATGAGATCTGCAAGGATCTATATAGCATTTACAGGGAAAGCCACGAATTTAAGCTTCTCAGCTGTCGAGCGATTTACGAGCAACTTAGATAAATTATTAATTGCACAGTGAAAGTAATAAGCTGAGAATAATCTCAGAGTGATTTTATTCAAAAGGACTCAATAATATGTTAAAGTTTTCACATATTGAATGTGATAGAGGATTTCTAGTTTAATGTAATCAGATTTCTGTACGAAAAAAACGATTTTGTTGAAGTATCTAAAAATTTAGCTAGACATAGATCTGAAAATAATTTTGTTGGACCATCAAAATAATTAAAAACTCAAGCATAATGTGATAAGCAATACTGCAAAAAGTTTTAACATTTTAGCAATCAGCTTGAGCGTCTTACATAATTATTTTAATAATCGAATAAGATTATTTTCAGTATCCGTAAATCTGTAGCTAAATTTTTAAATATTTTAATAAAATCGTTTTTGTTGTGTGGTAATCTAAATATTGATCTAATCTAATAATATCGTTAATATTTCAAAAAATAATATCAGATTTCAAAGGTTCATTCGTCTCTGCAAATCGCGCGTGTGCAGGACGAATGTGCAGCGTGGAAACACGCAAGGGAAAGAACGCGACGGAAGCGGAGGCGAAAAGAGAAACAGACGAGGCAGGGCTTTAATGTTTCGCATAAGATACGTTTCTTGTCCTGCATCCTGGGTGCGAAACAGCGGAATGCGCACAAACGCAATCGTCTGACAACTCGCGCGAGTCATTGCGAATCGCATTAGCTCAGCTAGGTGCTACAAGAAGCGCCGAGAGAGGAGGTGCGCCGTCTGCATACTTTGTGTACAACGACACTTGTCAATTTTAAATTACAAATGAGGAAACCCATAAATTCTATCGTAGATGGCACTTAACGATAATAACGACCGGCGACGCCATTGAGAAACGGTTCCATTAATAATGTTTCATTTAATCGGGAAGTGCGTCAAATTATGCAGATTTTGTGTGTCTAACAGTACGTTCTTGTCGCTTCGACTACATCGGAATTATAAATTAAATATTTTTACCCAACACAATTTGCTTAATTCCATTTTTATATCTTTATTTCGGATTTTGAATTAATTTAATGATCCGAAATAACGGATTGAATGAAAGAAGAGTATTTCCTATATTTGTTCTAGAGCATTGTGTGCTTATGTAATATCTTAGAATGTATAACAATATATATATATATATATATATATTTTAGAATATATAACATATATATTTTTTTAAACAGTCACTTTATTAGTATCTGTCTACATTGTGTGTCGAACGATTAATTTCATTTCAATATAATGCAGATAGTACACAAATATATTGCAATGACAATTGTATGATATACGCTTCATGTTATAACTTTCACTAAATAAGAAAAATCGTGAACAGAGATCAAAGACAATAGGCATTATCATATTGTGCAAGCATTCTCATTTGCAGCTAGCGAACGATAAGTTGTGTAATTTATCGGTGTATTCGAATGCAATATATTTCGAAATGTAGAAGACATTTTGCAGAAATACATTATATAAAAAGGAAAAGTTTTTTTTGGCCAATAAATGTTAAGAAGATATAGCAATGATATGAACAGATTTTATGTTTGTATAATTGCGATACTTCCCAAATTAATAAATCAATTACTCTGAAAAATAGAAACTTTCATTAAAAACTGAGAATTAAAACGTCTGAAATAAATAATCGAAAAATACTCCTAAAAGATTGATATCGAGTAACTTATTTGATACTTGTTGTGTTTTGTTGTAATATCTCAAATTATCGTTCGCATAACGATATATATCAAATTATTCGGATTACTTATAGCACAATTAGCAAGTCGGCGATGCGTGACTAAAAAGATTTGTAAATTGTATCGCTCGATAGGAAAATATACTGTGATACCGAGTTTTCTGGTCTAGCCACGGTCTCATTCACTCTCACATGCAACGGCGCATGCAATTTATCACCCATACGCGGCTGTGTCAGCAATCAAGCGGCCGCCTGCGATATTCCGAATTTTTAGATGTAAAGTGTCGCGTAAGATATACGATTGGCGGCCGATTATATTACGTACACCGGCGTCTAAAACCGTCGAATGAAATATTCACGCTAAACTACGTTTGTGGCCGTAAATCACGTGGCGCATAAAGGAAGCCGATGCCGTTGACGAAACTCCGTTCATAAAAGTACGAGGATAATGACGAAAAAAACGCGTTAAATAAGAAACGCTACTAAATCTATTCTCCTTTCGGTTACACCTCTTCCTTTAGAATGTCTGTGATTCGAAATTAAATATTAAAAGAAATACACGCATCTCACATTTTGAAAAGAAGAAAAAATTAGTAAACAATAGATCAGTGAAAAATAACTTTTTCTGTACGTGGTAATCGAAGCGAAACGTTGGAAGCTTCTTTCGGCCTTTTACGTACGCGCCGTGTTTTACATGTACGAGCCGTAAGCTTCGAGATTATTCCTGTTGCATTTTACAGTGATTCGAAGCGCAAATCGCCAATGTTACTCTTCCAATCACGCCGTGCAAAAAAAAAGGGAAAGAGCACAGCAAACATCAAAGATTCATCTCTCGGACTCGCGTACACTTCAAAGCACATTTGCGTTTTTCCTGGCGATTCCGCTCGTGCCAATGGCGAGCCTTACTTTGACGCGTATTTTCTCGGGGGAGGCTGCAAATGAAATTTTATGCTATCGGCATTTTATCATGGGAAATGCAGACTATCAACAGACTGAATGGCGCGTCAAAGGATATCATGTAAATCTGCAGACAAATGAGAAAGAGTGAAGCGATTACGAGAGACGTATTTATTCTTACAGTATTCTTAGAACGTAATTTTAATCACGTTTCCTCTCTTTTAGATTACTATGTTTATCATATCTAGTTAGATAGGACATTGTTGAAAATATTTTAAAATTACGTCATTCTCCCAAATGGAATTTAGAACCGCAATAACTTTGACAGTTATTTGAAAGTTATTTTCAATTTCAGAAACATTTCAAGCTAAATAAATGTATAATTAAAGTTAGTTTTAGCTTTCGATAAAACCTCAGAAAGGGGAAGGATTGCAGGCATATAGTCACGTGCGAGAAAAGTCTTACTGTCGCATCTATTACATTTTAAAAATCCCTTTGAGGCCTCATAGAAGACCAGACCTGTCGGTGATTGTCACGAACAGTTACGCTCGCTCCGGGCGAGCACAATTCCGCGATTCATTCGCCGAGAGAAAGCGTACACCGTGTATATACGCACACGTGGCGCGCTACAAAGAGCATGCGGAAAGGCGAGGAAGAATCGCCCCTGCCACGCTAGGAGCGCTAATCCGATTTCACCCTCGGGGGAAAGACGTGGCCCTGACGTGCAACGAGTGATATCGGGCCAACCTCGACGAGGGTGTCCGATCGCGTTGCTGCTGGCTGCTAGTGGTTCCTCTCTTATCCTCCGGCTCCGGGGAAACCAAATCAACCCCCGAGACGGCGGATACGGCGGACGCTCCAGGCGTACGTCAATCCGCACTAACCTGTCCGTAACTGTTATGTCTCGGCGGATGCTCGCCTTGGGTTCGCGGTAAGTTCGTTTGTCTGTTGCGGCTAATCGAAGAGGACGCGGACGAGACCGCCGGTGGGAAAACGGAAGAGAACGCGGGCCGGCGAGAAAACGGACGGTAATCCCTTTAGGCGCGAAAAATCCTACGAACACGTCGAGAAAGGCACTCGTTGGGACGTGCTGAAAGAAGTTATTGAGAAAAATTACTGGATACCGTGCAGTCAGGATTGTCCGGTTAGTTTCTTCACAGCGAATTGTAAAAGTGACACTAAGAGTAGTGGTTGTTAAATGTAGTGGCTGTTTGAAAAATAAAAGACTTTTCGAGATTATTTAAAGATCCTTTTATGCGAGGATGTTGTACGAACGGATCGATATAAAGAAATTTAGCACCTCGGACAGGAACGTTATTACGCGGAGATTAAATTGGGGCCTGCCATTTAGGCTTAGTGTCGCGTGTGAGGGTTAAATGCACGAGAGGATTAAACCGAAAGCCCTCCTGCGTTTGACCGGGATTCAATCATAGATGTTACCGTATTTGCAAATTTATATATATATATATATATATATATATATATAGAGCGGAATTAATCTGGATTTTATTACAATGTAGAACGAATAATTAATGATGCATTGATTTCACGCGATAAAATATAATCCGGTTTTTCAAGAATATCTTTCCTCCATAAATAGCCTTATCTTTTAGCAATTTACAGCAACAATTTAATGGCGCATTTGCCATAATATTTTGAATAATATTCAATAATAACATGAATGGAATTTATCATTTGCAATAATAATTAATTGAGATCTAATTAATCATAATTCCGTATATGTTAATCGCGTATTGCGCTCTGCATTATTTTGATTATTTGTCGATTAAAACAAGCATGAATGCTCTGTACGTTTCAAAATCATAACTAAATGCGTAACAACAACCATAATGTGTGCACACTTGTATAACTATAATTAATTAAAAAGTTGATATATTAAATTCTTATTTCTGATTTATAAGTAAATATATTGATAAATAGCTATAGATAATTTGTGTTCTGCTTAATGCTAAAAAAAAAAATAGAAGTTGAAAACCGTATCAAAAACAATATCACACATCTTTGATATTATATTGAAAGGTTGCATCAAGTCGAATCTCTATCTCTCGCTGTCGCGTTTTCGATTGAAATTGCGATGCATCCATTGACAGGACAGGACACGATATGTAAAACCAATTATTCTCTTCTCTCTTTCTCTCTCTCTCTCTCCTTCAACTTCGTTATGTTCCACGTGATGTCGCATTCACGATGCCACGCAATAATAATTGCACTTACGTGATCGTATCGGCCATATCCGAGTCGGGAAAGGGAGGATATGCTCGTCTCCGTCCGGCTGTTTCACAAATTAAATATTTGCTCGCGCCCCACGGCTGCAAGCCGTGGAATTTCGCGGCGAGAACGGGCCGCGTATATACGGCTCGCATGAATTTAATCGAAATATCGGCCGTGCGCGGCGATCATCAGTCATCCGGCGGCCGGAGGGCAGAACGGCGGAAACAGGACGGCGAGGAGAGGCGTCCGGGATTTTACGATCTTCGCATCGCGGCCGATCGGGGGACTCCTCTCGTGCCTCTCGGCTTTTCGGGCTCGAGAGCGTCTCCTGGCTTCCCTCAAAGTAGGGACGATCTCGCTTCGGAGAAATCTCATCGCGAGAAAGCAAATAAGGTGCACGCATGGCTTTAAGGAAACCAGGTCTGTCGACTATCAAGCAGCGATCGAGCATCTTGTCTCGGCGCAATAATAACGACACCTCATCACAGCCTGGATGCGGTCGTCTAAAAATAGAGGGAAATGCTTACGATAACTTATTTTTGATAATAGCATTCGATTACTTCATCTTTGAATCAAATTATTTGAAGCTCTCTTTCTCTTTCCACAGAAAATGTAGAATCATACATGGAAAGAACGGTTTTGCTGAAGTATTGAAAACTTTAGCTAGATACAGATCTGAAAATAATTTTGTTGGACCAAAATAATTATATAGAGCGCTTGTTAAGCGTTGATAATGCAAAAAATTTTAACATTCTAGCAACCAGTTCGAACGTCCTACAATTATTTTGATGATCCAAACAAAATTATTTTCAAATCTGTATCTATTATAGCTAAAGTTTTAGATACTTTAGCAAAATCATTCTTTTCGTGTAAATTGTAATTTTTAGAGGCAAAAATTCGTGGAACTATATGTTAACAGTTATTATACGATTGTATCTACTTTACTTAAAAAAAATTCATCTCTCGTTTCGCCACCGAATCTCGACGTATCTTACTGAGGGATGCATAAATCTCTTTGTCAGGGTAAACATTATCCGTCATTTCTGGCATTATCGGCCTCCCTACCTTCACGCTACTTAGTAATAACAAGTTTCGCATTAATTTTATTAAATTTCCGACATGCATTCAGGAATCGCAGTCTGGGCGCCTCGGGGCGAGCATGATCGTTTTTGAGCCCACGTTGTGCTTCTTAATCCTCCCTTTTGACACGGGTGATTAATTGTTCAAGATTGCTCACGATGCTTTCTCACTACCTTTTTTTATTCGGCCACTTACGCCGCCCTCGATTTAGCCTGGTATCGAGAAAACGTCCGAAGTCGGCGCGTGAACTTGAAAAATCGAAAGATTTCTACCGCGAAACGAGATTTCAATTTCGTTTTTCAAATCACTCGACAAAGGAACATTTATAATCCCAAGACCGCTTAATCGTGCGTCAAATCGAATGGAAAGATGAAATTGGTTTTCTCCGCGGTAATTTGTCGTAAGTTTGGAGTAAATCCCTCGGAAAGAATTCTTAGTCCTATTCGTACTGAGGGAGTCAATATCACACGTAAATGTAATTGCTCATACTAAAATAAAAAAGAGTTTTACTTGATATCATAAATTTTTATTACAAGAAATTCGGATAATTTCGCTTATAAAATAAATATGATGTTTAATGAGGATACTAATAATCGTAAAAAGATAAAATGGTGTTAATTTAATGAAGTCTCATTAATTCAATCTTAATCATTCCAAACAGTCATAAAACAGACGTAAATGCTTGTCAATTTTAATAAAAATTTGGATGTAGAAATAAAGACAGTAATACGTGTGTGTACGTATCTTTCTTCGAATCAACATCGAAAAACAGTGTCATAAATTGGAGATTGTGCGTTAGGGTTCTTGCATAAAAGGCAAAGATACAGTCCGTCCTTCCCCATTAAATCCGATGCATCGACTTCGGAGAAGAAAGGACCGGAATCGTCGAATGTCGAATCTGAGACGCCGTAAAATTTCTCTTAATTTAGTTTTCAAAATCACTTTATGCTCGCCCGCATTATTTCCGAGAAAGAAGCTGGCGTGGCATTTTAAAGCGTCGATACGCGCGCCCGGTAATTGAACACGAAGTTATTATCCGGACCACTCTGCAATTCAGGATAACCGAGGGCGTAAAAATGTCGATGCCCGAGGTCGCGGTTGCTGCCCGAGCCCGTCGTTTCCGCGAATGAAGTTCCCTACCGCACTTCGCGAGTGTGCGATCTTGCTGCATTTCCGTGAGAGAGTGACTCGAGAAAGGTAATCGTAAGGTTCAAGTGTTATTCACAAAATCCTTAAAAAAAAATCATAGCCGTTACTAAATTTGTGAATTATATACGGAAAGAAGTTTTGCTAAAATATCTAAAAATTTAGCTGGCAGAAAATAATTTTGTTAGATTTTCAAAATAATTATGTAGGACGTCTAAACTGATTGCTAAAATGTCAAAATTCTTTTGCAGCATTGCTCATTGTGCTTGAGCGTACATAATAATTTTGACAGTTCAACAAAATTTTTTTTAGCTCTATATCTAATTAAATTTTTAGATACCTCAGTAAAATTTGTTACAGCATTCTCTCGTTCTCTCTATAGAGTGTTTGATCTATTTACAAATGCTTCCGAGCGCTTAGCGGCGTACACATTTAGATACATAGAGCATAATGATGTGTACATATAATACGGAGATAATTTAATGATCATATATGTTCGACCTACAATTTTTAATGATTTATTTAAATAATAAAAATGTGTGAAATTAATATTAAATAAACTATAAATTAATTAAATAAAACTTAAAACATCAAATTATTTTATATATTTGAAATTATAAATTTAAAGTACAATTTAAATTTATTTAAATTACTGAAATTAGACCTGTCTTTTAATATTTAATTGAATTATTATTTCAGAAACAATTGGAAATATTATTATTATTTAGACATATTTAAACTTGGGATAGCCTCTCGAACGGCATTACAACTGTTTAAATACATTTAAATCTCTCAAAGTTAATTGTAAATATGATTTTATTTGAGTATCACAAATATTACTTGTTTGATGATCATCACTACCTACTGACAAACGAAGAAAGTTGGCTTTACAGCCGAAGTAAGGTGAAAATATCGGAGCCGTGTCGAATGCCGGCGGCCCCTGCATTTAAAATTCGCAATAAGAAATAGAAGCGGGACGAGAGAGAAGCGCGGCTCGACTGACTGATGAGATTGACGAAAGGAGAACTTGAAAGCGTATCGACCGTTTGCAAAGCGAGAACGCTGTTGACGATGCCTATCAATGGACATAATGCATCTTCGGACGTAAAATGCATCTTCGACATAAACGTATTAGAGAAACGAAGAAATATATAAAAGAAATATATTAATTTGTTTCATTGTACAAATGAAGCAAGCGTTGGTTTCAATCTTATTTGCACAATGTAGCAACAGTTTATTAAGTATAAAATATTTGTAAAAATTTTAATGTAAACTTTACAATGATCTCTTTGCTATTTTAAATGTCATTGTAAATAATATCTGTAAAGAGAATAACGAAATAAAGAATAAACGCGTAATATGTTCAGGATGCCAGCGCTTAATAAACAAAAGAAGCGACGCAATTAGCAACTGCTTCCACACATAACTAACCGAACATCGTGTCTTCATTCAGTGCAAGCTGCGCGCTAATTGCATCACGATTCTTCAAGGGATCTTAACGAGCGCCCGGCTTATTGTGCAAACGACATCGTAAATTTCAGCTAAGCGAATCTAATCGACGTCGCTCTCCGCTAATCGTCTCCGAGAGTCGACGTAATAATATTAATTGCTCTTAAAACCGCGCGTCCTACCATGTAAATTAGGCGACGGAGGGGTTTCAACTCGACGACTGGAAACACCGTTTTAATCGCGGCTCTTCTTATTCGCGATCGTCCTCTCATTAATATTCAGGATCGTACTCGTTTCGCGCGGACAAGTATCGCGCGCTCTCGTTTATTTTCACTAATTAATTCCAATTTATCGATGCCGATAGCCGAAGTAGCACCCCGGTGCGTGCCGGGGGATCCCGCCAGTGACCTTCTACTGATTTACACGCGTTCGGTAAACCTCTTACCCGCGTCGTTAATGTCTCATTCGTCGATATTATCGTCCCATTAAGCGTCATTTTAATGCGGCGCGACGTCTCAGTGTACTAGCACTGTGTATTACAATTGTTACTTCTACGCAAATAATTCTTCTCTATAAGCAATAAAGTCAGTATTAGATTTTGGCGAATAATAATAAGAATATAGCACACAGAGAAATTTAAAGAAAATAAAAAAGAATCTGACAAGTTTTCCTCCTAGAAGAATCTGTTTATTACACTCAGAGAAAAAAGTCAGATCAGCAACTAGAAATTTGAGGACAAATAGCGCCTCAACTATGTATTAGAAAGTTGTAATAACAACAATGAATAAGTAATACGGACTAAGAAAATGTAGTAATATAAACAATTTATAATAAATTGTCCAATAAACTACAGAAAAATAGTTGCATAATAATAATGATGTTTTTTTTTTCAAGTCATCTCAACAATAATTAATTAGTTATGCTTCACTTTAAAAAAATATTTGTCTAAACTAAAAAAATGTAGAAGTTATATTTTGTTTATATAAAGTCTATATAACTGTGTAATGATAGTTGAGTCGCTATTTCACTATCAATTAATAGTTGATATATATTGTTATCGTTATTACTCTATTTTTATAGTACTATATTTTTATAGTATTTAATACTACTTTAGTTCTTGTTACCTTATAAAACTAATGTCAGATACTTAAATTACAGAGTCAAAAATATAGTTGCAACAACTATTTCGTTTTCTCTCAGTGTAGAAAAACTTGTAAATATCGCACCGTTTTAATCAAATCTTATTTTCTGTATCTAATACGCGCTGCTCTTGTAAGACTTCAATCGAACTGTGATTCACTTAAAATCGTGCGATTGTTATCGTTCATATTCAGTGGCGATAGCTTCCCTGAAATCAAGTCAGTGTTTTTATTTCATCTCACGCTGTCACCCACACCGTTCATATCTCAGACTAGCCACTCTGGTTCCTCGATAAGGGTCTCCTTGCAGGTGCTCGTATCGAAAACAGCCGCCCCATGTTCCGTTCTGCGGCCACGCGTAACCGCGAGAGCGCGCGTCGTGGGTAAACACGGAGACGCGGCTTCTCCAAACAGGCTCTCTACGTATCGCGTCGAGTCCGAGAGGCGGCGTTTATTTTCCTACACCGATCCCAAATCGTCGCTATCATGGTCGATCCGGCATCGTTGAATGTCGGAGATCGAGGGGGCATTAAACGCGGACTTTGACACCCGTGTTTATTTCCACGGAACGAATTTACGTTTTCGAGGACCTCCTTTCGTCTGTACAAACAGTCACACGGATTTTCCCAAAGGATTCTCTTGCCACCTTATCCAACGTGTCCTTTTTATTTTTCTTTTTCTCTTATACACATGGTTTCCACGTGTGTGATTGCATGGATGGCGGGTGAATGGCTTTTTGTGAGAGTGCGGGAGAGGACAATGGACTCCCGTGGTGCCCTCGCACCTTCGAGAAACCGCTGGTCGATTCCACACCCTCGCTTAAGGAACTCCCCTTAACATCCTGTGATACCCGGGAGCGACGCTGCGGACACTTTGTGTACGGTCGTGCCCTATGAATTTGAAATACGACCGTATCCCGAGTCCGAGGGGCACCGATCCGAGGGCGCGGACTTTCCCGACCTTCCTTTGAAATTCCATAGCCCGAACGAAGATTTTCTAGGAAATCGTAATCGATACCTTTAACGCCGGAAATGCCTAAACGTAACATTGTCGAGTTACTTTCCTTTACTAACATTACTTTTCTCATTACGAAGAGATTAATTCGATTCTAAGCGATTGAGCTCAATGGATGTCAATCCCTCGCGAAATGGATCGCTCTGTCCCTTCGAGCGAATATCTTAACGATCGAACCTCTTTGTTGCCACTGTCGATCGCAGATCGGCGATCTATTCGGTCTTTTGACATCGAAACTTTTTTGATGCCGAGACGGGTGAGTCGCGCTAACGGAAGAGCAGATCGAATCGATCGTGATCGAGACAGATCGCCGAGAGGTAGTCAGAGAAGATCGACAGAAAGCGGTGTCAGAGCGATATAGCCGTTGTCGATCGCGCGGATCACCGTGCTCGTAACATTTTCGATTGCGACGCGGCTCGGATATTTGTCATGTAGATCCCCCTTATTAGCATCGCGAGAAAGAGAGAGAGAGAGAGAGAGAGAGAGAGAAAGAGAGAACGCGAAGAACAAGTCGAAAAAGAACGCAAAGAAAAATCGAACCGTTCTTGCAGTCTGTCATTTGTGAAATAGATTATTTGATTGTTCTTTAAAATATATTACATGTCTTATTGTAAGTAATGAATTGGTCAATGTATTGTCTTGCACTATTAACGAGAATTTCTGAGGAATCACATGAAAAAATAAAATTTTTTGTTACGGCTTTCGTCAAGATACTTTACCTCGAAAAATATTCTTTAGGCAATATTTGAAACAAATGAAACAAGAGAAAAACTTGTAAAGAAAGAATTCTAAGAATCTTTTCAATTTGAAAAGAGTTTTTTTTTAGTAATTTACCTGTTAAATTTACCTGTAAAATTTACCTGTGGCAGTTAAAGAATATTCCATTCAAGCAATATAAGTGTTAAGGTTTACTAGTAGCTCGACCTTGGACAGCAAAGATCTTCGGCAGTTTATTGCTCGGTTATTTTTCTCCGGATGTTGTCGTAAATCTCTACGTTGGTTTATATAGGATATGGCGCGTTCGGTACTGTAAATTGTTGCCACATGCGTTGACTGCGCAGCTTTCTTTTTTCGATAAATCACGTTCGAGAGCGAGTGGCAGAGCGGTTAGAAAAGCGTACGCATAGTCGCACGATCGACGTTCTGTAAAGAAATTCGATTCGTCGCAACCGTCGGTGTGAAAAGTCGATTGTGGCGATGATAATGACGTAGAGAAAAATTTCAGCGCGGCGGAAATGCTGTAATGAGGATTGAAAAATGTAGTAGAGGTGAAACCTTCAGCTAAATATCGCGGATATATCGCCGACACCAATATTATTCGAGTTTTTTTCTCTGATAAAATTTTTAACGAAATTTATGCATCATATCGTAAGAGATATTCCATTATGTAATTACTGACAGAAATATTATATTTAGTTTTTTTTTTTATAAAAAATTTTATACAATTTTATACAAAATATATATTTGTTGTATAGATAATAAAAATCATGATGACTTCTATTGATTCGGAAGAATTAATAAAATATAGAAAAATTAAACGCTGAGAACAAGAGAAACCAATTTTTTTAAGCATTTTTTAAATTAACAAATTTTTTTATATAAGGTATGCGATTCCAAATTCTCCACTCCCACGCATAATTATCTAAACAGTTCAAAATATGTCTTTTAAATATATTTTAAACTGTTTTGATAATTTATATATGAAAATATGTGGAAATATGAAACAATTTGCATACTTAACTAACCAATTAAAAATATTTTACATCTTTCTTTCATTCTCTTTGACCCGTAATTCTTTCCCTTCGGTCTGCGAACTTGCTGCACCTTCTGCGCGCGAGCGACGCGAAGAATTCAATTTTCTCGAAAGCAAATACGAGCACACGAGGCATCTTGGCAGACTCTTCCTCGGTCGAGGGCACGGGTGGTCCCGTCGTCCTGACGTTCATGTTGTGCGCCCACGCCTACTCTCGCGCGGGCAAGCCTATCGCACGCGCGTAAATATGCATGTATGCGTCTGCATCGCTCGCCGGCTGCTTCTTCCGGTGTCGTTGTTGCACTCCATGTATCGCGCGCACTTCGCAAAGGCCAATTTCGCAGTCTTAGGGAAGCTTGACGGATGACAAGCGGCATCTGGGCAGTCCGATAATCCGCCAAGATGAAGCGGTTGTTATAGTTGAGTTGGATGGGTTGTACCTTGCAGGCGAATGATCAAATTTAGGAGGCTCCGACGTTATCGGACTTTATCTCAGGATATTCGCATGTACGATATTCGAAAAATTATCCGCTCAATTATCTTAATGTCAGAAGGTAATTAAGCAATTTTCTGACAATCATGAAGTTTCTTTACAAAGATTTAAAAATTATAAATAAAAAAAAAGTATCTTCTTTTTCTTTATAATGTTTACTTTTATAGATAAGTTAGAAAGCTGGTTCTTATATTACAGATAAACTTTCAAATCTACGATAAACCTCGATTTTTTTTTATCAACGTGTCTATTTACTAATTTGCCTTTCACATTGTAGAAGTGTCTCTATCTGAATTTTAAAAAACGTATGTTCTATGTTTGATTTAGACAATAATATAAACACGATAAAAGCAGTAAAATGTGATATGGATGTCCTATAAAAGAAATAGCTCAAACAATTTTTAAATTGGAACTTTTTGCATATACAAAGGATTCGATAGAAATGTCGGAATCTAATAATTGGCGTCTAAATTTAGAATTCAGCTGTTAAAATAAACAATGCTACGCAGTAGATATTTAATCGAATAGATCATCACTCGACACTCGTCTAAGTTCGCTGCGTGTGACAAAATGAATGTTCTTGCGAATGCTTTTCACAAATATTAATTTATGGCTTCTTCTGTCTAAACATGTTTCTCGAGTACTATTAATTCGCTTATGTATACTTGAGTACACGAAAGCGTCCGATTTCAACGGCACTCGACACCAAGATCTCTTTCTCGAGCAGTTCTCTCTTTCGTCGTCATCGTTTTGTATTGTTTGAGGTCTCCGAGGGCAACATCGACCGGCTTAGAATTTCATCGGCGACATTTGCGGACGGCGTTTGTAATGCAGTGGTAGATATTTTACAGAGATGGTGTGCGGTGGCCAATTTGGCGAGTTACGACGTCGAGGAAGCTTGATAGATGACGAGGAACATTTGGTGCGACTCGTGTTCCACTGTGGCAAGGGTGGTCGTTATCATTGTATCGCGCTCCGAGTGCTATTGTTCTGTCAATCCGACACTACTGCGTATGTTACTCCAGAGAATAGAATTTCGCAATGCGTACTTATATATTAACCATGACTGTAATTACTATAAATATTTTGGACCACGCGCGGCTGTTACAATTATTAAATTTCACGTTAAATCTTTAACATTCGTGTGATAGTAATTGAGCACTTTATATTTTGCAAAATATAAATATTGTAAGGAGAACGCAAATTGAGATTAATAAATATTCTAAAAGTTTGCGCTGTTAGACTCGATAGTTTTCAGACCTCTGACACGGATAATATCAAACTGATCAGTCTTCAACATTCCATTTGCGTCCAAATAAAAATTAAGTGCCAGACGGTCGCACGCACGTTCCGCAAAAACTCATAGACAACTACTTCACAGAGACATAATGTCCTTGTTATCCTCATTGAACCATGAATGCTTCCTCTCATTCGTTATTTTTGCCCCGCGCAACAAGACTTCATTGAACAGTAACCGAGCCCAGTGTCCCGTTGCAGATTCTGTAGTCATCATTGCCCACGTCATCGCGACTTCGACGATCTGCGTCTCGATTCGCGACTGGTTACTCTAATTTACAAAGTCATCTTCTCATCTCAGTCATCGATGTTAGATAGTTCATATTTTAAGTCCTTAAGAAGCGATGTGTTAATGTGAACATCATTAATCAAGGAAATATTAAGAAATATATCTATACACAAAAATTGAAAATTTTCGAAACAAATTTATTTAGATTGCAATATTAAAATATCTAAAAAAAATGTCAGTACATACATATCCAACATCTAAGATCGCTCACTTAATTTTAGTCAGTGCACAATAAAAAACTTTTAAATATAGTTTTCAATTAATTGTAGAATAATTTCCGTATTTTATTCTATTTAATTGCAAATCGCTAAATTTATAAATAAATCGGAATATTATATATATATTAATATAATGAAAATACAGTTTTGAGACATCTTCTGCGTAACCTTTTGTTTTCGAAATTATTACTCGAAAGATTAAAAATCACTTAAAATAACAAGCGTATTACAATCATTTTAGAAATTTTTTATCACACAAGGTCTTCAAATAAATTCTTTTGCTAGTATCGCATCTAAATATGAAATAAATATCATTATGCTTTAACCACGTTTACATCGTGCGAGAAACCAAAGCTTCAATCACGCGTTCTCGATCGCTCGCTATTATATCGTCCATTTAGATACTCTGTTTCTTCTTCCTCTTTGATCGCCGAAATTATTCTGCTCGATCTCGAGCGGCGATAAAGCAGATTATCGTCTGTTTCTGTTCATCCGCGAAGACTTCTCCACCCTCTTCTTTCCCGACGGGAAAGGGAGACAATTTCGCATTCGATCTCTCCCGAGGTGCTTCGATTATTAATGGCCGATAGGCCCAGGAATGCCGGTCCCCGATCTTATCGTCGCTCGTAACCGGCACCTACGCCTCGCGAGCTTCTCGTATCGCGCGGTCACACCATTCCCTCGTGTCGGTACACACATGTACACGAAGAAGTATGCACAACCGGGCGCAGATATCGCCGATATCAACGTGTCGAATTGTATTCCCGCGCAGACGAGCCGTTCTTGATGCACGTCATTGTTGATGACGGAGATACATATATAATAAGCTCGTTCGACTTTGCCGACAATCATATTATCGATATTAGCACTACTGGATACATTACTTCTAAATCTGATTCCCAGATTCATATTAGTAGAATGTACATGAATCTTAAAAGTGTTACATATATGAGATCTAAATCTAGAGTTTCGTTTCGTGATGTAGGAACGATAATTAATATTAACTCTTAAAAAATATTCATCTGCTAATTTAAAAATAATTTCTCAAATTGAAAATATTGTAATTAATGAATTTGGGATTTAAAAATAGACAGACTATACATTTTTTAAAATATTGAGAAAATACATAACAATTACATTCATATAATTATATAATTTCTAAGGAATTATGGAACTATGATTGAAGGTATTTTCATACTTTTCAGATGATATACTTTACATTATTTAAATTTAATTGTATGTTTATAATAAATATATGTTTATAATATATATTTTTATATAATTAGGTATATTATTTTTAAAAGAATAACTTATGTAAGAATACTTACTATTTCAGATTATTATATGTTGAGAAAGGTTCAGATGAAATATTTAAAATCAGTTTTCCTAATTGTCAATGGCCCTTCTATTTCAAAGGATTTACTCGGGAAAAGCTTTCGAAATCTCTAGGATTACAGAACACGTCGTCGATGGTTAAGATCGCCTCTGAAGACTCCGGCCGCTTCTCGTCAGACTCGTCGGCTTCTCGAGCGGACGTCTCAATGAGTAATACTCAGGAAGGAATTACTCTTCCGATGCGTCACGACGACAAGCGAGTCGTGAAATATTACGAGAAACGTTTCGATTGCCGAGGAGCACCACAACGAGGTGAGAAAATAAACAGTGAACGTTTTCGGATCCTGGAGCGCTCGTGGGGAGCGAACTCTGTTTATTTTTTCTCGTCAACGTGCTCTCCCGGGATCCCTTCAGGGTTCTAGCGTGGGCAATGTAACGAGAAGAAGACCGGAAAGGACACTATTTACTATCGCCGAGTTGGTCCAGTCGTGATTGCGAATCTTAGATTGCGTTGCAAGATCTCTCGTCGTTCGGAAAAAAACTAAACGGTGAAAGTGAAATCGAAGAAACGCCAAATAAATGACAGGATCTTATTTTCAGGATCTTATCCACTGATTTTACGACATTTTTGCTTCTGATTAGCAGGCGCGCTCTACACAAAGTATAGTAGATTTATTGTCGTTGGAATGCCGAGAGAAGGGATAAAGAGCTATTTGTCGATTCTATTAGATAAGCGATGACGAAGTAAAGTCGATTAATCCTGCCTTGATCCTTTGATTCTTTGTAGGAAAAACGATCTACCTACGTATCTATCGAGTCACCTACCTACCATCTCGAATTATTCTTCTACGGGTGCGTGATTAAACGGTCAATCTGTTCGAGACAATGCGCCACCGCCCACTCGACCAATTTATTGGACACCCACGGCGAACTTCCACGTGCGTCCACGTGTAAAGATAAGAAATGGCCGAAGGTCGTGCGGGTCGCTTTCGAAGGGAGGGAACCTTCTCCCATATTCGAATCCCGTCGCGAGAGGGATCGACCAAATTTGGTCGCCCCACCCGTCCGCGCCCGCCACGTAATGACGTGAATCGACGCCCTTTGTCAGGGCACTTAATCTCGGCTTCACGGACGATTAAACGGTGTTTAATTCTTCGCTCGCACGTTCTTTCGGGTAATGGAAACGCTCTCTCCGAGACCGGCGTATCTCGGCGACGCGATCGCTCGTGAGAATTTGTATATCAGCGGAATTACGATCTGCGGGAATCTGGCTCCGCGCAAATTGGCCCGTCCCGTAATATCCGATTGGGATGATTGGGAAATTCCTTGAATAAAATTTGTTCGCGTCCGTAAGAGGGAATATAAACGCGAACGACGTTGCACGAATCTTATTATGGAAAACATGCATGTTGTTTTGTTTTTATTCAATGTAGAAAATAATAGCGGAAGGTATAAGAATTGTTACACACACGAATTTTTGGACTGTAACGATATTTCTTTAATTCTGCCTGTCGTGATCTTTTTAAAAAATGTGCAACATTCATTGGATAACAATTTTTTGCAAAGTTATAAAGTCGTATAAACTGGTAGCATTGCAATATGTGACGCAGGATGACATGCGAATTTAAAGCAAAATGTATGTGTGTGTGTGTGTGTGTGTGTGTGTGTGTGTGTGTGTGTGTATATATATATATATATATATATATATATATATATATATATATATATATATAGCAACGAAATATCCGTTCGTCGCGGATGTAATTCTTGTCGGAGCCGTGTAATATGCAAAGCGCACGTGATATCTCACTATATTACAGCACGATGCAGCAGACGGTTCATTTTAATACCGCACCTGTATCACTTACATCATTTTCATCTTTTTCATGAAGATGAAACCGAGGGAATTGCAAAATACCCTAATTACCAACCAACACCTATTTCCACCGCAGGAGAAAGCGCATTTTTCGCTGACACGTAGCGCGTGTATATAACGGCATTCCTTCATTTCTGATTACCTTATTTTCCTTATTTTCCTTCGATAACGTCCAATTATCGCGGCTAATCGCGGCACGTACGAATGATTTGCGAAGTGGTGCTTAACCAGACTTTGCAAAGACCTTCTGCAAATCGCAATAAAATGCATTAATTCAAACAGCCTTGCACGACTCGCAAAACCGCGCGTTGCGGTTTTTACTCTTTTGCACTCAACCATTTTTCCTCTTATTTATAGCCGCTTAGATATAAGTCATGGGAATGAATCGATTATTAGCCTTTTACGGATTCTTGAAGATTATTTCTTCATTTCTGCAGCAATACGTAAATATTATAATTCCGCAAAGAGAATACATGCTTAAGAGATAAATGTAATAGAGATCAATAATTTAGTCATTTATTATAGCAAAAAACTTTCTCTTCTTTTATATCTTTTCCTTAGAAAAAAATTTAAAAAATACGAATTTTATAATCACAGCGTTTTATTTAAATATTAACTATTAAATGTTAATTATTAATTATTAAGTATTAAGTATTAAATATTAACTATTAATTATTAAATAGTTTACCAATTTGCTTATATAACTATAATATATATTATGGAATACGAAAAAACGCAAGATTATATCATATTAATACAAGTGTGAGGTGGCACTCCTTCCTCCCATAAAAGAACTTTTGTACACTGTAACTTAAAATATAGTTCTTCTCTTTCCCGAACAATCGTGAAATGCTTCATAACGTCGATAACTCAGTGCGCTGTTTATCCAATTATTTTCTTGCGTCGTGCAGGAAAGTGTCCCTTATTTCGCTGGCGTGGGAGCAGAACGGCGTACCGATCCGCCGAAACTTCTCACGTCCCTTTCTTCCTTCCGAACTTCGAGACCGAAACGAGCTACGACTTTGCGAAACTCGAAACTCCTTGGCGCGAGTCCCGAGAGCGAAGGAGCCCTCGTGAAGAATCCCTCCCCGATACCCATTCTGTTTCCGCCGGATGGTTTGTCTTTCCTCCCGCGACGTTCCTTCCACGCTAAAAGTTATTTTTCGTCGGCCAGAAAACATAAAGCCTTCAGCTGTAAGTAAGAGATCTCTCGATGCCGGGGTGCGGAGTTTCAAAGTTTCCTAGTTACTCGACGGTGCCCCTCTTTCTTTTCCTCCGTTCCTCCATACCCTCCATGCGTGATCTCCATTCAGCCTCACAAGCCCGGTTTACCGGATGAAAAAAGATCGCCCATTTTTTCCTCCAAATCCGTGAGTTCAATTGATCGCGTCTTCAAACTTCGAGGGAGATCCACGCGCGAGCGGTTATTCGGATCCTTAAGCCGCTTATTGATCACCGAGATTTTGCCTATCTCGAAACTGATTTATTTTTTTCAAAAGATTTTCGAAAGTAAAATACACGTGATGTTCACTAAAATAAATAAGTTAAATCTTCGAAGTCGGCAACTTAAATATTCGAAAGTTTAGAAGCTATATCAGAAAAATTTGAGAATTTACTTCTTATGATAAAAAGACTTCGGTTGCAAAAGTAATATATCTCTTTGGTCAAGAATAATAATACTTTGGCATAAGAACCGGTTAGACCGAAGACTTTTCAACTTTCCTAGTTATTCGGTGTAGTTTCTTTTCGTTTTCGATTTTCCTCTTATACCGCTTTCCCGTACGAGCTTCGTTCCAAAACGGCCATCATTTCTTTAAAAAGTCAATGCGATCAAATGGACTTTTTCTCTGCGGGCAGAGCTTGTGCTTTTTTGAAACGCAACTCTATTATTAAAAATATTAAACTTTGCACAAACTTTAAAATTTTAAACTTTAAAAATTGCAATGATTGTCGCGGAACAAAACAATCTGATGTAAATTTTTTAAAGTTATATATATATATATATAAATATATATAAATAATTTTCTTTCTCTCTCATTATTCTTAAAATATAAAAATCATATATATTATCATAAGTATAATGTATTATTTAACTTATTATTATTTTTTATATAATGTAATTAAGTAAGGAATGAATATATTATTTTTTGTTATCTAAATAACATAAAATGTTTTAAGAAAAAAATTATTACGGTATAATTTGACATGACATTTATTTTCACTTATTAAAATTATTAAAATATATTTTTTTTATTGAAGTAACAATATCTGTAGCAATGTTCTTTCAAGTTTACAATCACGTGTAATCACATTCGAATCTTCTTAAGTAAAATATAGTATGATGGTAAGTAGCATTATATATTCTTAACTTTCATTAATAATCATATTTTAACGTCATTATATTATGCAAAGCGGACACAATGTGCGAGCCATATCTCATGTCCACGTATTAAATCCGCTATCGCACGGTACCGAATATCTCGGGCGAGCTTAAAGCGAACGGAGAAAAATAGACCGATAAAGATTCGCGCGGAAGCAATGTCCCTCCCAAGTGGACCACTAATCTTCGTGATCGTTCATCTCCGCCTCTCTCGCGAAAGACGCTCACGACACCGTGTAGAACGACGATAGAGCCTGCCTACCGAAACCCGAATTCGGCAGCCATCAATCTACGGTCCAGCGCGCGAACAAAGAGAATAATAACATGAGAGAAACTGCTTCGCCAAAGATTGATATCGATGTCGAGAATTAGGTGGCGCATGTGATTAATACGAGTTGTGCTAGATTTCGACCGGCGGTCATTTTTAATTGCCGCTCACTTCAGTCAATCGGCTCGTCAGAAAGTTTTTTCGTAATTCGGGACCAGTAACAGTCCCCCATCTTTCTCAAGCGAGGTCCAAGATTCGACACTACGTATCGATCTTCCGCAAGTTTATAATATTAAATAATCTGAGTAAAAAGGGAGAAAAAGAGAAAGAGAGAGAGAGAGAGAGAGAGAGAGAGAGAGAGAGAGAGAGAGAATTCAAAATTTAACAGAGAATATTGCCTCAATATCATAACTTGCACAGAAAGAACGGTTTTGCCAAAGTATCTAAAAACTTAGCTAGATACAAATCTGAAAATACAACGATTTTGTTAGATCATTAAAATAATTATGTAGCGTTAATGATAATACTGGAAAAAGTTTTAACATTCAATCAACCAATTTGAATGTGCATAATTATTTTGATGGTTCAAACAAAATTATTTTCAGTATATTATATTCTGTAAAAATCTAACTAGATTTTTAGTAGTACTTCAGTAAAAATCTTTCTTTCCACGTGCATTTTAAATAAAAAATGACACTAGATAAAGTCGACACTACGAATTGTACAGAAACATAACTTTTTATCCCAGCGCAAACATACCCGAGTTAATGCATCGCTGGCGACAAAAAGTTAAGCGTTGCCTGATGGTAAAGTGCGAAGGTGATAGCGGTCATGAGCTACCCACCGTGTTAATAGCTCGATATGTGCCAGCCGGCACCTTCTTCCCGAGATTCGCAAGACGGCGGCACGGCGGACGAAACTTCGACCGCGTCACGTATTCGATCGCGAAACAACCTCACGTACACGGACGCATGCCTTGATCCCCGCATCGTAGAAAAACGTACGCCGGGATTCTATTGACCGAGATGGTACAGGATGTCTCACAACTCGCAATCTTAATCTCGTGCCTTTAACGCTTTCATAAGATTCCAATATCAATTTGAAATTTTATTAAAATATTTGTCGAATTTTTGTTACTACAATGTCCTTGTTACTACATTTTTAAAGAAAAAAATGGCATACTGCTATATTTATATTATTGGTTATATTTGTTAATATTTATAATATATAAGCTTATAAACGTAATATAATAAATATATTTTTGCAGAAAAATAATATAATAAATGTATATTTACAGAAAAAAACATACAGATTATTATTAAAAAAGATAAGTTTAAAAAGATCTTAAAAGACAGGTGGATAAAAAAAGAAACTAGAAAGAACTTCAGGATTGTTTTAAAAAGCAATTGCGATTTTTAAAATATCGATTGGTTTTCCGCTTAATCCCATCGCTACTACGAGGAGATCGACAATACTTTCCCGGCCGTGATCGAACCGCGTCCGCTTCGCACCGAATAGCGATTATCGCGCGACGGTCCAGATAGATGCACCAAAAAATCCTCCAGCATCCGCCCCACCTCCTCGAGGCGATTCCAGGCATTACGTGAATCGAGATCCAATTACGCCGAGGCTGGTCGATCCACGCGAGTGGCGCGATCCGATTCTCGAGGAAGTGGGTAGGAGGTGTTAACCCTTTACGTGCAAGGTGCAATCCCGTATACGTGTACAGCGCAAAATGGAATTTCGGAACGGTACTTCGGAATTGTTTGCAATATCTTTATATGAAACAATAAAAATAACTGTTTATACTGTTATTTGTATATCTGAATTCTTAGCTAAATATTGTATCTAGAACTTCAAAAAACGAACGTAAATATTGCTGTGAACTAACAACATTTAAATTATAGTGACTTTTCAATTGTATTAATAATTTTATATTGAACGAAAATATTATATAAGATACAATATTATTTCTTTATATTTGCACGTCTGTAATTTGCAATAGTGGCAAAGACATAAACTTTCCAATTTTATAAGTTATATTTTTGTGGGAATAGAAAATCGGAATAGAAAATAACAATACAACCATTTACCGTTTAATTGATAAAAGTTAATTAACGCTAAGTCGCGGCGTAGAGGCAGAAAAGCATATCTATATATTTCTTATAGACGGCAATTTGTTTTACTTCTTGCTGTGCAACGCGATCGAAGACGGAGATAGGAAGCTTCGATTAGCTCTTAATTGATAGAAGATAATTTATTAGAATCAATTCGAATCGGGTAGCTCTTTTATAGCGGTTCGTTCTTCCTTTTTGGACAGCGCGGTTCGGCGAGATCGATTCGACCGCGCAACGATACGATGTAACCCGTTTCAGACGACTCGACGGTATTGAAATCGCTTCTAAATAACGCGGAGACCGTCCGAGTAGACCGAAGATAAATCCAGGCGCGCTTTATGATGTATGATTATCAAGATACGCTGCAAACTTTGCTCGCCAGCCTCGAGATTCGAACTACTGGGATAACGACGCGGCAAATGATTGATTTATGCGCGGTGAAAGGCCTGCTGGAGAAATCCGCAAGCTTACGTTAGCAATTTTATTGCAAACATAAAAAACGGTATATTAATGTATACATTGATACGAGAAGATATTTGTTACATCGTGTTTTAGAATATCGGAGCAACGACGACCTGGATAAAGCCAGGAATTCCATCATAATATAACCGTCTAAAGCTTTTTAAAAAAAAAAAACGATAGATAATGTTTCACCTTAAGGCTATTTGTTCAGACTTGTGCATTTGTACTTAAAAGTAATTTGTTATGCGAAAAACCTAGAAACTACCTTGTTATTTGACAGAATTATATAATTTTGCAGTTACATGTGCTTGAGCAAACATGTTTTATGACGAAAGAAGCTTTTCTCGAAATAAGTTTGCATTCACGTTGCGCTCATTTTCCTTCGTACCGCAGCAAAGCACTATGTTTTGAAGTAAGTTACCGCAAGTTTATTGTTATTTTACCGCGCATAAAACTCACCGAGAGGTATAATGTAAGTAAAAAAAAAAACAGTTTTATTCACTACGCGTATAATAAATGAGAGTAATTTCTTAAAACTTTTCTCTGTTAAATGTTTAATTCCAACAATTCTATAATTTTAATAGCAACCTTATTTTCCTTTTTTTCAATATTTTCTTTTACATAATAACTAATAATAAACAAAAACTAATAATGATTCACTAATTTCATAAAAATTTGAAAAATTATCTATTATATAGAGTATATTAACAGATGAGAAAAAAAAAGATAATAAGATTCCTTCACGTTATGATTTCTAAAGATCGATCATTGAAACGAGGAATACAAATCGCGTCTAAACGTTTACTCATTTGAATCACAAATCATTTGACGAACTACAAACATGACGTATATGTCACGAATGTCAAGTAGACTTTCAAGATTCATCTATTGAACTGTGTCACGTCTTTCAAGGATTGAGTTTTAGCTGAATCGGTCCACAGAACGCGACTATAAATAAACGGACTCATCGTGATTTCGTAATCTCTATTTAACGTCACATTTGCCGCTGATTCGATTCCATTTTATTTGTTTAGCTCGAATCTATATGCATTCGGTGTCAAAAAATGAGAAATCAAACCGCTACGTATAGCACTATATGCGCGATACGAATCTGAAGAATTGAAGATCCGCCAGCAACGGTGCAAGGAACTCGAAGCTCCCACGCTATCGACATTTTCTCGATAAAGCTAAAGCTTTTTGACGACCAAGTCGAGCCAACATCGACCACGTGAAGACGTGAAGTCGGAGTTTTCCGTTCATATAGCTGCGGGCTGCATGCGCTACGTTTCCGCAGTCTATCGGTCTCTCTACGAGAATCGATTACGCATCCGTGAGATAGCGCATCGCGTGTCTTGATAGAAAATACCGGGAATCGTTACGTATGTGCCAGGTGAGCCGCGACGAAGAAACCAAGATCCGATAATCGCCGTCGTCCATTTAGATAAGCGAGCTGCGCCTAAAGAGAGTTGTGCCCCTTATAGGGGCGTCGTTGTCGAATTCGTTTGACTCCCACGCGGACTCAATCGACGGATGTTTACGAGCCGCTGTGATTTCCGAAGATTAGGCTGCTATCTTCTTATCTATCTTCTTATCTATCGTGCGCTATGTTACATATGGTCGCGAGAATGTACGTCGCGCGTGCCCCTCTCTCTCTCTCTCTCTCTCTCTCTCTGTGTGTGTGTGTGTGTGTGTGTGTTGCACATACACACACACACACACGTGTATTTACGATGCAGAAAATCGAGATTGCATCTCTCGAAATTGCAAGTTAAGGATATATTTCACGAGTTGAAAAATGAGAAGGATAAAGATAGAAAGGGATGGTTCAAGTTTTTGGAAAACTCGAAGATTCTTCCTCGCATGTAGTGTCAAAATTATATTCGAACATGTGCAGAGAAGCAATTGATTTATTACGATTAAACATAGAAAACGGTAAATTTGTGAAATATAAGAAGAGCGCGGAAAAAATCAAGAAACCATCTTTAAATTATGATTGAAAAATTAATCGAAACACATGGTAGTCGACTAAAAGATTCGTTATTTGTTATTTTTATTATATTTACTTCATAAATATTTGGGCATAGAAGAGATATATATAGAAATTTAAATAAATAAATAAGCAATATAAAATATATAGAAATAAAATAAATTTTTTAATTTCATGATTTTTTTGTTACCAATTATTTTTTCGCGTTTTCTTGTCGTAACAAACGCGCTAAAGGAAATGCTGTAAAACAAGTACAAAAGAAAAAAGGAAGTAATAACGACTGGTTAACGAGTTGTATATCCGAAGATATACTGGACGCACAGCTGCAATCTCGCCAATTATACCGGTACAACAGTCATTGATCCCGTTTGATTCGGAGGTTACGAGCTATTTAGGCGCTATCTTAGGCAGATCTCGGCCGTCGAGAATAATCAACGAGAGAAGGCGGATAACGCGCGGGGAAGGTGCGTCTGTAATAATTGCCCCCGCCGGGCGTTCTCCGGTGCTCAATTCCGCGACACGTTTCCGCGGCGGAATCGCCGTCACTACAAACGGCACGGAGATGCCCGATAATAATGTGGCAAGCGCATTGCGTCCGACTCTAATTCCTCGACTCCATTATGGGCCACCTGGTCCGCCAGTTAATTTCGACGTTGCAATCTGTGCGGAACGGGACACCGGGTACGTGAAAGAAGAAGACGATAGGGAGACAGCGGAGCAAGTTTATTCGCCGAGATTGTCCGAGATTACAGCCGGAGGGACAGTCGCAAATGGTAGACAGATAGAGAAAGAGAGGAAGAGAAAAAGGAAGAGACTGCGCAAAAAAGACAGACGGAAGGAAACGATATTTCCGAAAAGAGGAAGGGGGAAGAGAGAGAGAGAGAGAGAGAGAGAAAGAGAGAGAGAAAGCAAGAAAATTGGATGAGAAAATCTCGACAAACAATACGAAGCGCCGGGGATTTACGGAGTGCTCGCATTTTTACGGCGGGAGAGAAGGGGAAGGAGATGGGACTCCACACGGAGAGAGATTTGATCGGACGCGGTGGAAAATATGATAGTGCGTAAATCCCGTCAAGCTTCCTCTGACATCGTCTTCCGAGACGCTTCTGACTTCGAGATGAATTTGTATTTTGCGCAACGAAGCATCGAGATTGGAGTGTCAAAAGGGAAAATGAAACAGCAACGAGGCATAAATACAGAGAATGCAGACATCGTGCGCTGACATATTTATAGACGTCTTTAATTTAATGCGCTGGCATCGACGTCAATGCGAGTGGACACTCGGACGAGAAGCTTACCGTACGTTTGATAGAATTGCTGTCCTAATCTATTAATTCTCGGATAATTAATTTGCCGCTTGTCCCTGCCATCTGTTTAATTTAGCAGGTCATAAATTGGCTCAACAGCTTCAATTACACATTTAAATAATAATTAAATATTAAAATCCATTGATTATAAAACGATGAAAGCAATATTATATAATATCAATTATATTATGATAATAAGAGTAAAAGACGAAAAAATAATTCTTTTTCTGATTAACAAAATGTAAAAAAGAAGATTTTACTTCATTAAATCAACTGATAGATTGTTTCTCATTATGAACTTTAACAAAAATTTAATTTCTTGGCGGAAAATCCATTTCACACGAAGAGCTAGAAAAGGAATCAACGAACGTGGAACGTGGCAAAGGTGCCTAAGAGGAAAGCCAACGATGAGACGAGTTCTGCTGGACGGATTCTAAAAGGCGATGCCAACGGCGGGGCCATTTAAGGGTATCCTGGCCAAAGGCACCGGCGACCTCGTCGATCCTGCGACTGGTTTGGCGAACGCGTTCATCGTTTTTTTTCGTTTTTGGCCTTGCAAAATCGCAACGGAAATTGACTGGCAATGCATGCAAGATGGTCCATATCGATACGATTGGTACGAAATTCGTATCGTCTGCGTAGAATTTTTCGTGCTCGAGAAAAGACGTAAATTATGGTTTCCAAGGAATACCAACTCGAACATCGAATCGCAACGAAAATATCGTGATCTTTGCTTCTTAGAATCGCGAAGAAATTTTATATGTCTTATCCTGAGGTTTAATTTTGGCTCAAACGAACGATATCCTAGAATTACGTAAGAAACTTACATCTAATTATACGTAAAAATATTTAGGATTGATCTATAAACTCAAGTAGTATATAATTAGTATATAATTCAATACTATACTTTAGATTTGGATTAGCTATGATTTATTTATATCCCGCGGACTCATTCTCTAGTTTTTTTATCCCTTTTTGTTTTGCGACAACGGATAGAGCGCCATATAACATGGGCGATTATTAGCTGTTATACTCCTTACTCGGAGCGCACTAATACTAATTAAAAGAAAATAACTCTCTTACACAATGTGCGCGGTCATAAATCTCTTTCCAGGAGCACGATTATCCCATTATACAAGTCTGTAAGGCTCACATGGGAGTAACTCCCGGGGCTGTAATAATTCATTTTACGATTTCATGAAGTCGTCTGCGTTCGCCCGCGACAGTCTCTCAGTTTTGTACGAACGAACAATGGAGCCGACGCGCGTGGAGTTTCGTACAAGCAAATGAAAAGAATAAATTTTCACTACACAGCTTCCGCTTTCTCTTTAACCAAGTCACACTTCCCCCTAGCTGACTGCTCGTTTTGCCGGCACTCTGACTTCTGACTCTGGTTCGCGAGGAACGCGCGTTCGATGTTACATACAAACATTACAAACGAAAGAATAATTTCTCGGTCTCGGCCAAATCAATCGCCATTTTCAGCGAAATGATCGCACCGTTAAATTTTTGTGCTTTAATATGCAGAACAGTCTGAGGAGCCTTTACTTTACGAGATGTTTTCATTCGTACTGATGATCATTAATATGCGTGACAATAAAGTATCAACGTCTGCATAGGCTGATCTGGTTGTACCGTTCGCATACCGCTAAAAATTTCTCCAGAGGGAGATGCGTAAAAATAAAAGAAAGAAGGGAGAGAAGCAAGATTCCGCGATAAAGAGCGAGAGAATAAATCGAGCTGGTGAGGGAACGAGCGAGCAAGCAGACGCGGTCGCGAGCAAACGCGAGTATGCGGTCGCAGTTTATTTCGGGACGACCGAAGAGAGGCTCCTCTTTTCTCTTCTCAGCAATCGTAAAGATTCGTTATTGTTGTTGTTGTTGTTGTTGTTGTTGTTGCTAATGTTGGCAAAGGTCTGGCCATGAAATAAGACAGTATGGGTCGAAAAATTTGAAATTAGAAAGATTCACTGCTTTCTGACAGGCGAAGAATTTTTCGTGATAACAAAATCGAACGCGAATATTGCTTCCTATGTATATATATGAGAGAGATGGAGATTATTTACTAAATTTAATCTCAAAAGTTCATATTTATACAATTATTAAGGATGCATTGAGATTGGTGAAACTTTTACAAAGTTCAATTATTTCTTTCTCTCTAGTTTCTTCTCCTTCCTTTTTATTAAGCGCGAAGGAAACGGAGTTTGTTTACCGAAATCTTTAGAATTGCTTTGGAGTAGAAAAGTAATCTAAAGTTTTAAAAAATCTTAACATTTCATCCGTTATGTGCTTAAATACTGCAATTCTCGCTATTATGATTTATTTAAATATGCCGATTTCGTTTCTAATTTTGTTTGTACTCGAACTCTCAAATTTCATGATTTTCAATTGTTAATGCTTATTTCTCACGTTTATCCTTCCAGTTTTAGCTTTCTTAATTTCATTGATTTAATGCAAAATAATCAAATTCATATAAAAAGATATATTTCTTTGAATAACAGTGATTACAATTAATTTTTTAAATATAGTTTACAATAAAATAACAAAATATATGTATATATCAAGTTAAAATAAATTTTATATATATATATATAATATAATTTATATATATATATACACACATTAATTTCTTTATTATTATTTTTCAACGTTTAGTCACATTTGTTTCATTTGTGTATTACACACAATATCGCATCCTCTTTCATACATAAATCTCATAAAGAAATTTACTTAGTAATCAACGCATATTTTCCCACGTGAAATAACATCAATCTATCCGTTGCCACCCTCGGAAAACCGTCGCGAGATCCAAGCACGGAGAGCGGCCCGCGTCCGAACAAGAATACCCGGAGATCGCGGAAGCACCTGTGTGGCGAAGAAAATGCGTCCACTAGGTCCAGCGTGGCGAGATGAGACGAGGCGAGACGAGAGGTCGGTGCAAACGGATGGACAGCACGGCGACGACGACGGCGACAGCAACGAATGCGCGCAACCCGTGCACAAGCCAAGATGCGCTTCACGGCAGACCGCGTGGCAGCTCACGGATTTATTTATACGTATCCTCGCGCACACGTAATAGCGGTGATACTTGCTAGCCTCGCTCGCTCGGCTGCTGCGATCTCGAGTGCACGGTCCGATCGCGGGGCAAGGTGCAGCTGAATCTCGCCGTGTTTTCGCACTGTGTTCACGGAATTGACCCAATGCGCATTTAAAAATACGATTTTAGCAAAAAACATATAATAATAAAAATAAAGCAAGACTATGCAGGATAAAATAATGATTGATAACAATCAAAAACTTCATTCAAATTCTTAAAAATCGGTAATGATTCTGACAAATTGAATTACACATCAGAAAAACATCAGAACATCAGAAAAAGTCGCTAATAATTGTTGGAAACGTATAGCAAACGTCTCGCAACGTCTCAACAAAACATTTCATTTCGTTTAAATGAAGTTGCTATTCTGCTACTTTTTTAATTCCTGATGTCATAACTTAGTAAGATATCTAATATAGATACTGTCTAATATAGATACTCTCATTTTTTAAGAATACCGTGTGTGAATTCGACATTGCGCATACCTGCACGAAACTCGTATATCTTAACGCACAATTAACTCTCTTAATGCTAATCTTACGTAAGCCTAAATTTAAAGCGATTTTTTTAAACTGCCAAACTACTACTTCGCTCGAAGTTTATTATCCCATTCGTATTCCGACAAAAATTCTACGAGATAACTAACTCACGTACTCGATCCCATAAAGGCGGGGCTTCTTAATTTGAAACTGATACTTGACGTAAACGCGAATGTTCCGCACGTGCATTCTCGAGATTCACGACAGTTGTAAGCAATAGCGCAACAACAGTTACGCAACGACATTGTATAAGGTAAGGCGGTAATTCGGAATGTCGAGAGTGCGTTCGCGCGAATGTAGACCGCGTGGCAGCTCGCGAATTTATTTATACACGCGTGCATACGCGAGATACACATTCACGTGAACTCAAAATTTGCCATCGACCGTTTAATTACGAAGAATATCGCTTTCAATATGAAAAACAAAAAGATATTTCTAAAACCAATCAACGTTCAGGAAATCGTTTTGATATCCGTTATACATCTGTTACTTTTTTCATTCCCGGAAATATGTACAGACATCTCTCAAAAATATTTTTTTATACACGTGTTAGATTTCAAAGTACTAATTATACATATAATTTTTACAAGTAACGTAATTTAAATATTACTCATGTTTTCCGCGCTTTAATTAACCCTCTAGCAGTCATAAACGAGTTATCTTGCGACCCAATATCGTTCGAGATACCCCGTTTAAAGCATTTTTTAGTAAACATACGTTGCTGTCGAGGCTGTGTCTTGAAGTAAATGGATGACATCGGGACGCGAGATAGCTCATTTACGAGCGCACGAGGCTGTTTGATAAAGACAATAAATCTGAAACTATGCAGTATATATTAGATATAAAAGACACACGTTTTCTCTCCGCTCGATTCTTGGCAGAATTCAGGAAGTGTCTTGGATGACCTGGATAATAAATTGTGGATTTATGTCAGAGTAGTAAAAAATGCAATACATTGTGTTCGAAACCGCAATTATGCGCGCGCTCGCTTATAACACGCGGCTAATTTGCGATACCGTTAGGATACGTTAGAGCAGCCCAATGATCAGGCAGTTCTGGAGCATAGTGATGGAGTCTGCGGTATGCGCGAATATAGTTCGTTATGTTGTTCTCTGTTCTCGAGGATTTGATTTACGCGTGTATTCATATTTTGTATTTTATTTGATAGTTGTTCCCATTTGATATTGTTTCCATTTTTCTGAGTATTCGTCTTTCGCTCCTCATAATTTCTTTTCGTCTCATAAAACAACAAGTTTAGCGAATTGCCGAAATTTCATGCGACAAATAGACAGTAGTACTCAAATTAATTTCAAAATATCTTCTTGCGAGAGAGTCATTAGAAAAATTATAGTATAAATATTATCCAATCATTTAAGAGAGCTTATCGAAAATTGTATTATGATATTATGAACTTTTGAAAAGCAATAAATTTTGAAATGTTTCGTTATTATTTATATTACATTAAAATTTTAGAAAAATAATTATACTACATGTGAATGGCAATCTAGTACTTTTATCTGATTATTGATAATTTCAAGAAAACAATCTAAAGTTCCGCAGTGAAAATGTTATTGTTTCTGTGATTTTTATTAATACACACACATTTATGTTTTTTATGTCCAAATTAATGTTATAATTTTTGTTTGCAAATTATAAATATTGATCTTTCTTATCGTGAGAAGGAAAAACATTACATTAGTTATTTCTGCTGTTTTTTAAATAGCGAATCGTCAAAATACACGTTATTGCTTGTCGTATTTACATTACTTCTTTCTTCTCCGATTTCGTGCGATACGTCAAATATTTATACAACACTTTGCTCAAAGCGCACGTGTATTTCATGTTTGCATAAAAAGAAGTTTGCAATAAAAGAAACACAGTGGTGCATTCGTTTGTAAACCCCACGTTGTATATTCATGCACGTAATATTTCTTTCGTTCGTTTGATGCCGGAGAGTGGAATAGTTTATCAGAATTCGTCTCTACCTACAGCGAAGTTTAAACGGCTCTTATTTATCACCTCGGCGGCTCTAATCGTCTCGAGGCGTCCCCTCGGGATATGGAGACTTCTATATTGTCAATCACAATTTTAATGATTGCGAATTCAATATAACGTATGTTTGATACATTTCTCACACAGGCCACCTTAAGATTGTTTTCAAAAAACAATTTAATATAATAGAAAAAAATTAAAGTTTTCTATTTTATGTAACGTAATTATAATAATTGCAGAAATTTAGTCTGTAGGTTTTTATACATTTATACATTTTTTACGCTTTACATTTTAAATAGTTAACTTGTTTTTTAGAAAGAATCGTTTATAAAATTCGATCTTCGCGTATGCGACCCATATTTTTCGTTCAGAGCACACTCCAGGAAATCCGATCTCTCTCTCTGCTCGCGATAAGTCGCGCGTCTATTCGTGAGACGAAACCGACACCGTGATTTAGATCAGAATTTGAGACGAAAGAGGCGAGAATCGCGTGCATGTCGCGCGGTTACGCGTTTTCAACAAGAACGAAGCTCGGATCAGTAAATCTCGGTCGCCGTATTTTGCATTTACGTGCGCGAATATGCGTGAGGACCGCCTTCAATCGCATTTCCGTCTTAACGCAACTGGTGACCTCGTGCTTTAACGTCCCGACATTTCCGACAACTAAAAGCACGAGATGAAAACTTGGTATAACTTGAACATTCGAATTACATCTTGATGTTAGTCGGTTTCTACAGAAAAGTAAAAATATAAATTTAATTTTTCTAAATGTATTATTATGTAGTAAAAACTTGAAAAATGATCAGTTTATCTTGACATATTTTTCCATGTTCTGTCTCTTTCCAAATATGAAAGAAAATCTTAAAAATTAGAATTTTATTTCAATACATCTTTCCATTTTAATATTTTCATTTACGGATAGAATTTATTTTTTAATCTATAAGAGATGTTCTTCTGCAGAAATTACAATAAATAGAAATGGAGAAAAATTTTAAAATCCACTTCTCTGATTTAAAATATTAGGATTTCGTAATTGTATGAAATAAAATCTCATCGGTTTTCTCTGTAATTTACTTACTTTCCGCAGGATAAAGCTAATTAACACCTATGTAACTGGATCTAAGTTTGGAAAACAGCTGTAACTCTCTGTGTTTTGATCCCACGAGCTATTACACGGGTTGCTTTGTCATTCTACTGGATATTCCTCGAAATGCAACAAGCAACAAACACGAACAGCGCCATCGGGGCTACTCGAGTTTCCCGCGCCCATAATAACCCGCCAAATTACTTTGGCAACACAAACGCGGCGTCCATATTTTCGGCAATTATTCGCGCATACGCGAAGACGGCGCGCGCTTCCACAGAAGCGACAGACCCTTCGTTTTCTCTTGGCTGCCAGCGGCGCACGCATACACGCACGCACGTGGACGCTTGTGTGGGTGCGTATGCGGTCGCTGACGACCACGGGACGGAGTTGGAGTCGGTCAGGATTCCTTCGAGAATCTCGCAGACATGTTGTCTGCGGCGGCCAGTGTGCTTGGCGACACCCTATTACGGTCTGACTCGTTTGAAGTCAATTAAGTTCGACCATAGTTCAATTCTCTCGCCTTTCGTCTCTGTTTTAAAAATAAATCAAGAAAACAGTTTCAAAAATGGGAAAAATAGATTGTTAAATCTACGATTTGAATCATATTGAATTTGTTAATTTACAAAATTGGAAAAGATAAAAATGAAATTGTTAGGAAATGAAGATTTCTAATTAATTAAAAATTTTGTCACAAAATATCTCTTATCGTAGTAATTAATCAGAATTTTATTTAGACTTAATATTATAGTTACTGAGAATTTTTGGAGAACATTTTGAAGAGCACACTTATGGAAATTTCGGGATTTTATGAAGTACAAGCTTTGATACCTTGTAAATATCGGCTACATCTCCGTGCATGGGGGGAACCATTCATTTCGCGGTATACAGAAGACTCCCCATTCATGCAGAACACGTCGCCCTCGCGCCGCGGGGAAGAATAATCGACGAAGGGGGCAGAGAACGGTCGACCGGCTGGGGAGGAAGTGGAGGACGAACGCGGCGGCTATTCGCGGCATCGAAACGAGGCTCGACCGTCCTCGAGAATTCGATGTTCCTCGGCGGGAAAAAGAGGCGTCGAAGAGCGAAAACGATCTATCATGTCGACTTCGGTGCAGCGCCGTGCAGCGAAACAAGTCTCGGTGAAGCTTGAACACAGCCGCCACGGGAGAATTCTTGAAACCAGAGATTAAAACTTAGCGAGCTCCCTTAACTGATATTTAAACATGGGAGAATAAACGTTTAGTTAACGTTTTTCTAATATGTTTTTAATATGTTCCAATGTCATCTAGAATTTTTTTGCATGAAAACGTATAATTGCAATTCTTAAAGAGCAAATAAAAACAGATTTATTATGAAATTCATAGATTATATGAATTATTCGTGCATAATAGACAATAATAAAATTTAAAGCGAATGAATCTAACGAACGCGAATGTCTTTATACTACGTTCAATCATAGTAAATATAAAAACTTTATATTAAATCTTCTAAATATCTGGTATATAAAAAATGTATTTTCGAATTAAGTTACAATTGGCCATAATTTGAAAATTCTTATGTTATGATGCGCAATATTAATCATCATCATTAATATCAAGAAACTAGTAATATAAAAAAATAATGCAATAAAACGCAAAAAAATAACGTTCTTATTTCAAATCTACAAATATTTGCAAAGCTTTACTTCCATCTAGTTTTATCTACATAATTTAAAGAATCGCATAAAGATACAAAAAGAATCTTTCATCTTTAGCTAACAGTTGTTTGCGATAGTTTCACAAACGATATTGTAACCTCGCATTTATAACACCATGATCGCGCGGGCCACGATTTTTCGTACAAATTCGCAGTCTTGCAGCCGCGGGAACGCTTTTTGTAGTCAGCGTCGGCGCCGACAACGGAACCCCCCTCCCCCTGAGCCCATCGCAAGAAGTCTCCAATTTAAAATGTAAATTGCGCCGGATATTTGGTGTATCGCGTCGCGCGACGCGCGCTTGCGAAATGGCCGCGAAATTAAAACGTAATTTAATTCCCTCTTCGCTCTGCCTACAATCCACCCCGTCCTCCTCCCGACTCTCTTTCTCGCTTCTTTTCCTCTTTTTCTCTCGCTCGTGAGTTCTTTATCCGCACTCGTCTCGATCTCGCTCTCCAGGAGAGAGAGAGAGAGAGAGAGAGAGCGTCTCCTTCTCTCCATCCCTTTCTTATAAGTGGATTTTAAAACGCGGATTATCGTTTCTGCGGCACGAAAAAAACCATCTCTTCTGCTATTCGAGAGACTTCTTGCTACCGAGGAACGCGAGAGATCCAAACGCGGGCGCAAAAGTGTCGTTTGCTCTGTTCGAAAGAAAGCATTCGCGAATATATTCCACGATATGTTCAACCGTGTTCTCCCTTACTTAAACGAAAAGAAAAGCTCGTACTAAGAAATTTTCGCCGACGTTTTCGTGTAAATCGCGACGTGACTAAAAGGAGGAGGAAACTGACGGATACACACTTAAGAAGACCCCTCGATGTAATTAGTAGTACAAAGTGCACAAAGGCGGTAGTCAGCAATACTGCCTGCTGGTGAAACACCGGCAGCGACCTGTTTTGTAATCTCGCGGTATCCACTTCACCGTCCTCCCCCGCGCTTCGCTTCCGCTCTCCTCTTTTTTAAGAGTCGCGATACGAAGGAGCGAGAAGGGGAGGGTTCGCCATTCCCCTTCGTCTTTTTTACATCCGTGCTCTCGCAGCGGACGCAACGTGCACTCTTGGCGAGCACTCGCGGATAGCCATCACCATAGCGACCGCTTAATTGGAGAAAGATCCCCGTAATAACAATGTCGAGTGCCCCCGTGCCGCAGCGTGGAACAAATTCGCATAACTTCCTGCGAGGAGGAGCGCGACGAATGTCAAAGATCAGGAGGACAGAAAAGGGCGCGGAGACAACAGGCCCACCCACGTTCTCTGCTTCTTTTCGTCCGATTATCGTGCGAAACGGATCGAGCTTTTTATTAAAATGATCGCGATACGAGACACAGAAAGATGTTTTTTATGTGCGATACAGAAATTAAAAAAGAGTTGAATGGAATAAAATAGAAGGTTAGTTGCTCATTTTGCTCATTAATTCGCAGACACATTTTACGTAGATCGATGATGAGTGAAAAGTGAGTAAATTTTAGACAGAAACATAAATCTTGATCTTTATGTCAAAAAATATGTAATTTTACGTACAAGTTAGTATCCAATCGATTCTTTTGTTGATCGATTAATTGTAAGAAAAAAATACACATTTGCAATCACTCTCATCGTCGAGAGCATCCGGAAATGCGCCACACGTTCCTTCTAAATCAGACTCATTGTCACATCACTTCGTACCCCTTAATTCGCGACCGAATAAAATGAGCAAGAGGAGCGATAAATTCTCTTAATCGCCTTTCACATGGACTTCACGTGGACATTTTGCGGGGATATCCGCTCATATCGCTCCCCGAACGCAAAAGCACCGTGACGCAAATAACGTCCTAAAACGCGCTGTAAAACCCTGCGTACAATACGCGCACCCGAAGGGGGGTACCTGACATCGCAAAAAACGCCGTAAAATCGCCATCGAGGTCGGCTTAATGTCGCGGGAGTCCGAGAGCTCTCGAGGGGACGAGAGAGAGGAACGGGGAAAGAGGGAAGAAAAGCACACGCGGGCTTCCTGCGCCCGTCGCGTTGGGCCGCGCGTGTAACTGCACGAGTCGCATAAACGTGCCCCCGAGAACATAATTCACTGCGGTAAACGGGCGCCGCGGCACGCCGCGTCAAATTAACGCCGTGCCTCGAGAGCGAGTCGTATACGTTACGGAGAGAAACCGGCCGGTACGCGTAAACCACTCGCACCCCCGTCTGTATTAAGTTAACATCACCGCACGAAGGAAAATTATGGCTATCGCAAAATTCAGTGTCATTTGTGCGTTAATTAATTGCTTCATTAGTTGCTGGGCTCCTGGTATTAAATTCAGACGAACTTGGTTTAGAGTATCGAGCTTTCACATGTATATGAAACTTGTGCGCATGCGGTCAGTGGAGGAACAATCGATATAGAGCGTCAAGTATCATCAATAGAATCAGTGAATAGAGTTTTTAGAATTCCAATGAAATAAATCTATCTTGTTTCTATTCTTTCACGCATAGATAATCAATGTTTGTACATATAAATTTTTCTTCATTTTTGATAGATATTTATATAGATATATAAATTTATTTATTAAATATCTATTTACTTATACAATATATATTTATGCTGAAGTTTTATTCACATTTTTTTATTATATACAAAAAGATAAGAGAGCATTCAAAGTAATAACGTCTACATTTGACAGAAAAAGCAACTTGCAACTGTTGTAAAATTCTTCAATATAATTGATCCTTGCTCTTAATTCCTGGATCTAAACTATAATCAATTAGTATGACCAATCATATTAAAGAATCAACAGTAAAGCTGTTTTTTCTGCTGAACAATGATTGTCTGAACCTTTATATACGTTGATACATTAATATTAAGAAATGCTTAAAACTATTATAATAATTGATAAACGTAATATTATTATTACAAAATTATTTTTTTCAAATAATTTCAAGTAAAAATTAAATAATTCATTTCAAATAATCAATTAGAAGCTAAAAAAGATTTTCTATACAAATGACAATTGAACTTGTAAGATACATTGCAAAGACAATTATAATTGACTGTCGATCTTTCCCATGAATGGTCGAGCGTAGCTAAAGCTATCGTTTCTTCCATCATGTTTGTTCTACGCGGGGTTGTTGAAGGAACGATCAATGTAATGAAGTGCGTTATAGAGAGACGCCTGCGTGGTCATAAAAGTAAATATTTTATTAATGCTATTCACAATCGTTATAAAAGTATTACAATCTCACAGAGACGTAATTATATTTTGTAATTCCGACATGAACACACATTTCCATTTCTTTCGTTAGGGATCTAGCACGGTATTAATCGTCCTCACATAATTCTTCTACGCTTTGTAGCATCGACCGATCGCCTCAAATCGAATAGCTTTTTAACCGGAGCATCGCTCTTGCCTCTTATTATCTTAATTGGACTGCTTAAAAGATAATTGTTGCGCGTAATCGCTTCTGAGCAGCGGTTTCCCATTTTCAATTATCTTCATTCCTTTACTCCCACTCGCGTAGTTATTCGGTTACGGTTTCCCATAGAGCGTATCATAAAGAATCATTAAACGAGACATTATTGTAATTTATGTTCCTCTAATTTTACAAATACGATTTTCTTCCGTACGTCGAAAGATTCTCATCAAGATTTTCTTCAACTACTCTCTACTCTCTACTTCTTTAGAAATATCTGAAATATATATGCAAAATGTAAAAAATCATTTCTCCTTTAAAAATTTCAAATTATTTAATTATCTGTTTTATTTTTTTTGGCCCCTTGTTATTTTAGTTGCGCGAAAAACATCATCTTGCATCAAATATCGTTTCGATCATTGTGAATTGGAAAAACGGCCGATTGCGGCGTTATCAATGTTTTGTATCAAAAAATACGAACCGACGATTTGTCAAGTATCACTTGCGTAATTTTGCACGCAGAGAAATTGCCCGGTTCGCAGCACGTATTAATTAATAGGTATGATCATTTTTTTTCGATGCAACGCGAAACGAATCAATCGAAGATAACCGACATCCGGGGAGATACGGAGGAGACGCCGATCCCGATTTGGCGCCCGATTGCGCGCAGTTTCTCCCGTGTCTGAAATTAATTAACTGCGATAATTAATGGCGACATTTCTTCGAACGTAACACGCCGTAACGCGGAGAGGTTTTTTATTCATCGCGCGGTTGACGTTTCGCACGCACGCATGCACGCACGTATACATACATGCAGGCTATATATCGGCGTTGAAACGAAGGGGAAACGGAAAACGTTTTGCGCGCGATAATCCCCGGCAGACGTCTGCAGGAGAGATGCAAATATTTCTGGCAGGGATCGATTAAAATTACAGGTTTGAAAAACAAGGGCTGGCGATATGATTGTTTTATCTGATAGATTAATTTTAGCGTTCTCAAGGGAATGATATCGCCGACATCAACGGAATTATGCTGTGAAGTTATTAAAAGTGTCTCTTTGTAAAAATTATTCGCGTATTTAAGGGAAAATTCAATTACCAAAATTCATTACACATATATATATATATATATATATATATATATATATATAAAATAAAATTATAATATTATATTTATAATTAATATTATATTTATAATTATATTATTATATAATTATAAATATTATATTATATAAAATCAAATATCTCATTCCGCTCGAATATCGCATTCCAAGATAACTTTTATTCACTTGAAATAAACAATTTAATTGAGTTTAATACGAATTTAAATATTATACATTTTCGCGTGTATAAACAGAGCGCATCAATTTAACTTTTATTTAGTATATTTATAATATTAATAGTTTGGTTAATTACTCAGACACAAGCCACGAGTTTTTCGATTTGCGCAATATAAACAAAACAGATAAACGTCGATACACCGCATTCGCGCGTTTTACGAAACTTTCTTCAAAAATTCACTGAAAAAATAATCCGCTCGCGTATTTGACTAATCGAAGTTACAAATATTTTTTCCACGATTCACATATTCGTTTCTTTTGAAGCGGACAAGTCGGCCGACGATTATCTACACGCGTGAAAGCGCAATGTCGAAGTGGGGCGAGAGAAACGTACAAAGGAGAATCGGCTCGCGCGACAATCTGCGGGAATTCCACGCGCGGGACAATCTACTTCATGGATGACCGATCGCGTCAAAACACGTACCGAAACCAAAGATTCATCAATCGATTCGATCGATTGTTCGAAAGTGGTGTATCATTTTTTTTGTACAATTAATGTCTATCGGCCAATTTTTTTTTCGTATTTTACATTCGCATGAAAGCTGTCGTGTAATCAATTATCTCGGTTTGCGTTTTCTAATTGCAGTTGAATCGACATAATTCACAATCTCCCTCTTTTCCAGTTGCGGAAGGCATTGGATTAACTAACGCGAAGAGCGGTTTGCTGCGGTTTAATTATTTAATTAATTCGAATCGAAAACGGATCAAATATTTCGAGCCGGTGTTTACATTTGATCAGCGCTCTAATTTTCTCAGCTTATTTACCGAAAGCATATTCCGAAATATGAATATCTTGGCTCTGCGACCATTGCAATATTTTTTGTTCTATCAATATCATTTTTTAATTTCCGGATGAAAGAAAACAAAACGATTCACGGAACATAACGTAACATCATCAACTACGCTTCGTAAAATATCGATTTTAAATTGGTGTGCCTCTACGTGATCTGTTACCTTATTTATTGTGAATTAATTGTTTGTAAAATTTGTAAAATAAAATTCAAAAAACAAAAAACATATTTGCAATTAGATGCTGTTTCGGGAATTGATCAGCGATACTCAGATAAGCAATAATTGTTGCGAGATTACGCCATTAAAAGGCTCAAATGTAAAATTGAAATTCAGCGCGGAGTACGCTTTCGAGCTCGCTGATAACAACGAAAACCGCAGTTCCCGGGCGTCCTTCCATTTATCGCGCTCTCTCCCGCGTGCGCCAGGCACCGTGTCTCTCCGAAAATAAACAAGGGTGCTCCTTCGCGATCCTTCGATCCAATTAAATCCGATTACATTTTTCGTCGCGGCGGCCCACCTCCACTCGCCCCGCGAGAATCCGAACGCGGAACGCGCGTGCGGGGCGCGCGAACACTGGTGGCGTCCCTTATCGATTCGAAACGATTTTAGAGGGTGGTTTTACCCTCCGACGTTTTTGATTTCGGCTATGCGGCCTCCGCGATACCGGGACTCCGGGGCAACGCTTCGCCGCTTCGAATTAAGGGGTGAGCCTCGAGAGTACGGCCTAACCCCGGGATCGTTCCGAAGAGGGACAGAGCGTCGGCTTCGGGGAGAAAGAAGCGAGGGGAAGGGGGGGAAGGAAGATCGGAGGGGACGAATAGACAAGAAGGGACGCGGAATCGAGCGAGTCTCTTCTCGGTGTTTATTTTTTACTTCTCGAAAGAGCCATACGCGCGCCGGATGCGCACCCCACGGTCCCCGATCCCAAATTCAATAAATATGGCCCCGTTGAATAACCGGCATTAGATACGCCCGGCGTTTCTGGAGAGATTCCACGTGATATGAGATTATTGCCGTAGCCTTGAAATCCGCGACGAATTGAGAGGAGCAACGTTCGCAGAATGAGCAAAAAGAAAATACGCGAATTGACGTATCTGCGCTAACAAGAGCTGAAGCGCTTTGCCATACAAAGGGAAACCGTGTAACGGAATATTTATCGAATTCGTCATACGGATAATGAAATTGTAAAGGCTCAGTGGCTTCGTTTAAAATCTGTCCAAGAGATCTCGCATTGAGTTGAGCATTCAAAAGTTGCGAAAAAGTAATATTCAATTAAATTTTCTAAAAGAACTGACTTTGAATTTGATTGAAGAATTCATAGAGAAAAGCGTAACTCTCCCCGAGTCACTTTGTATCTTGACACTGAATATTGCGAACTTCGAAGTATCATTAGAGATTAACGGGAAAGAAGCTCGGAAGTTGATACCCTGCATATCGCACACACGGTTAAATAAAATATGCGTCTGTTTTATAGAAAGTATCGCCTGTCCTGTAGAAAAATTTTAATTATGCTGCGCGAGATCGTAAAATTAAAAAACGCAACATCGGGATAACGGAGCAGAGATTACTTTTCACGGGATAAAATCACGGAAAAATGAGCGAAAATAGGACGAGGCCGCCAGGCAAAAAATTAGTTACCATGATATTGCAATCGTAAAATGATAGATACCAGTTTAATATGCATAGCAATATCTCTTCGCGCGCGCTGCTGTATGATCAAAAATAATATATTGCCTGGAAGTTCCAACGAATTAGCTAGCTTTGGAGTCGATTGCATCTCTATCCATTTAATTTTGCAATCGTAAACACGATACTTAGATATTTAGTCTACCACAAACATAGCGATAATCAATCCAATAGGGATATTGGATCAGCTAATGTTGTTCTAGCTCTGTGCTTCGTATAACATCGAATCCTTGATATTAAACCGCATTGAATTTTATATAAAAGAGAGCAAGTGATATCTTAATTAAACCGTATTGGAATCGTATCAACATATTGGAATTTTTTTATATATTATATATACAATTTTTTGTATCATATAAACATAAGTCAGTTCAAATGTAGTCAGTTCAGATTTTCGCATAATTCAATCGATGCAATTTAAACTAGATATCGTTTTTTTCTAAATTCAACAAGGTTGCAAATTAATTTAAATAGAGAAATTCATTTAAAGCTTCTTATAATACACGATAAATTATTACATAAAACAGTATTAAGGGACAAGTAGTTGCAAAATTACCATTATATCCATATCTATCATACTTCATCTAATATACACAGCGGTATAATTGGATTATTGCTTTAATGTACTTGCGTGCTCTAATTCCCGTAACAATGGTATTACGATCAATTCATTCACGCAATCGCACAATAGGTCGGACATTGGTATACCTATCAATCATTCGCAGAATCTCGTAGCATCCGCTTTCATTGCGGAACTTGCATATATGTATTTTCGATATACATAATTCTGCTCGACTCGAGGATGTCTCTTTCTCTCTCTTTCTCTCTCTCTCTCTGTAATACGCGTAATTACCAAAATCCATGTGACTCAACTTAGATTCCTCGAAAATACATCCGCATTCGCACACACAAATCCACATTCCATCTCGGGATCACATTGCAGTTATGTAATTTGAATAATCGTTAGTATTCAAACATTCCTAACTTTGATTGAGGCTTATTAACAAAGAACCAACTGATTTTAGTAAAACCATTTATCAGAATGAACTGGAAGTATCTCAGTTTCTTTGTTTAAAAATATCATGTTAAAAGTATTATACTGTGGAGACATTTCGTGCTTTGAATTAATTTTCAATTCGCATAACCAAAATTCAAGTTGAAAGATATAGATTGAGCTGACAAGATATCTTAAAAATTATACATTGTGTTTAATGATATTGTCTAATTATGATGTACTCCAATTTTAGAATATCAACTTGTTGCAGTATGTTGATGTACAAGTGTATTAAAAAAAATTTATGTAGAAAAGGGCAAAAAAATAACAAGCATGATAATATCAATTATTTCAATCAAATCAAATATAATATTGTGATATCCATTAGATTTTATCATAAATACAACATATGAGGTTAATTCAGAGATATCAATTTTTAATTTCATAATTCAATTATCGCAGCCTAAATTGAATCTGTACAGCATGCGTTTATTATTATTTATTTGAAATTTATGTCGAACGAACCTTTGCACTCGTTGGCGTCCCTGGCGGTGGCTCTGGCCCACGGCCGGTCAAAGTGGAAGGGCCGGCATCGCTCGCAGTCCCTACCGGCGGTGTTGTGCCTGCACTCGCAGACGACCTCGCCGTCCTTGCCGGGGATGCAGCGCGCCGCGTGTCCGTTGCACTTGCACCTGCCGCCCACGGCGAAGTCCGAGACCGCGTAGTGATGGGCCATGGTGACGGTGGCCGGGCCCAAGCCGTTCATCGCTACGCTAGCGAGTGTGGTCGTGGTCGAGGAGGTGACCGGTACGAAGCCCATGTCCCGGACCGCGGCGTCGATCGCGTCATTCGATTGCATCTCCTGGGGCGCGATTACTTGATGGACCGACGGCAATGCCGTTACCAGAGGATCCTGTGCGTGCAAGATCGCGTTTTTCTGACTCTTGAGTCGCTCCTCGCGCTCCCGCTCTCGCTTCGTCAGCTCCTCCAGTCCGATCGCCGCCACGTGATGTTCCTCGCCATTGAGCGACGATACTTGGTCCGGGCTCGATGGCTGCTGCGGCATGTGCAGCCGATTGAACACTACCCGGATATCGGTAGCGGTCACCCAATCTTGCAACACCGGCGAGTTGTCGAAGTCGGCGGCGGACGGTCGACCCTCCAGAGTGCTGAAGGCGATCCTGCCGACAGGACCGAGACCATCTCCGCCGGTGTAACGATGGCTGTCGGTGCACCGAGCCTCCTGCTCATTCGCCTTGGTGATGGTCGCGCGATTGGGCCTGCCGTAGACCCGGCGGCATTGCGACGAATAGAACTGAAACGGTTGCCAAGTCTTGCCGTAGTCCATGGACTTGTAGATCGCGATGGAGTCCGGCTTGGCGGCGCGCGGACAGAACTGCAGACTGACATACGTCAGCTCGTACTTCTTGCCGAGCGAGAGGGTTAGGGTAACGTTGTCGGGCGGCGCCGAGAAGCTCTGCGAGCTGACGAGCGGCTCGCTGCGCCAGCAGGTGACGTTGTTCGGGTTGTTGAGGTCGGTCAGATAGCTGGCGGGGAAGCGTCGCCGGGGCGTGCTGTCATCGCACACGTGACAGTGACCGATGCCGGTGGTGCCGCCGGGTTCATCGGTGACGTCGCAGTAGCGAGTGGGCCCGCCGGTGCCGCACGTGGACGATGCCTCGACGGTCGCGCCGAAAGCCGCATTCACGAAATCGGGTATGCATCGCCGTGGCCGGTCCTCGTCGTAGCACGGATCGCTGGGATTCTGCTGGCTGGAGAACATTTTAGTGTAGATCTCGCCGCGGGCCTGCTGCAGCAGGCCGAACGCGATCGTCGCGAGGACGATCCATGGCCGGAAGGATCGGCGGGAGCTCCGTTTCTCCGTCATGTTGCACCGCTGGCAAACGCCGCTCCGTTCCGTTGTGCTTTTCTGCGGAAGTGCGCTACGATGTCGTCGGCGATTTAATGTGACGTTGACGACGACGAGAAGACTCTTCTCGTTCTTTCTCCTGCCTTTACTTTCCCCGGAAAGGGGAATTAAGATGCGATCGGTTCTAGATTCCGCTTCGCGTCATGTTGTCGGAGCACGTTTAATTTCTGTCGTCTCTTTGAATCTGTCACTCACGACGGCTCACATTATATTGGCACTGGCTAAGACTTGGAACGCGACACGATGATGAATTTAACCATACGTTTAGTCTCGCGAAAAGATAAACGCACTGTTCACACTGAAACTAGACTGCTGTCCGAGGAGTCGCCAGACTCACCACTCCGAAAGTTTTTTTTTCTCACTCAAATAGACCCGCGAATTTCACTCTCGTTACAATCTCCGAGAACGCGTCTCGTCCCAAACGACGAAATGAGTCGACGGACGAGTTCCGTGGCGCGAAAAGCGAAGGAAGGAATTCGGTTGCGAACATACACCGCCAAAACCGGCGGTAAAACAACCCTACCTCAACAGCGGCTCGCCGCTAACTGAAACGCCGTCCTCGCACGATGCGCATCCGAACTGCCGCGAGTCCCTCTCCGGTCGCGGGCCCCCCGCATCCCGCAGCCCCACGATGCGTGCTACCCCCCCTTGACCCTCTCCGTCTATCTCCATTTAACCAACAACGCGTCACTCTTGCTCGCACGCTTGCGAGAGATCGCGCGGGCCAATCGGACGAGACATTGGTCTCCCCCCCTCACGCGAGACTGGTCCATGGATCGTGGATCCAGCGCGAAGGGATGTTGCGCGTGCTACCATGGACCAGAAACGGTGGACTGGCCTCGAGGGTGCTTCCCTCGAAGGATAGGATGGGACAGACGCGTGATTTTTCTTGTTTCTTTTATTTCGCTCGCGTTTCGGCGGCTTCAAACGTTAACCTGTTGGCTCATTTGGGTTTGAGATTTCGTTGCTTTTGTACGGGGTTCTAATTGAGAACAGAGACAGATGTGAAGCGGCTAATGAATATTACTATTTTTTGAATATGCTAATAACAAAAAAGATTTCTTTTTTTACGTTCTCATCAAAAGTGACTTATTTATCTAGTGTATATTTCATATAATTTATTTTTTACGCTTGTACAGAGTCTTCAAGTATTGTTTCCACAATTAGCATTTATATATGTATATGATGTATAATGTTATATATAACGTTAATCTTCTACATCGTCTTTGTTAGTGCATGTTCACAGTGCATGTTCACGTTAGTTTGTCTACTTGCTACTGCATAGTGCACAGCGTGTACAACATTAGTTTGTCTTTACCTGTTCTGCCACCGTCGTCTCTATATACTCAGGCATAATATTGCTCGATGTAATCCATTTCCATTTACACTGCAACCTACGGCTGAATATCGTTTCCATTAATTAATTTGAATAATGTCTTGATTAACCGAATCTAGTTAACGAATTCTTCTTATATTTCTGAGTTACAATTTATATTGTAAAATATAAAGTGCTAATATATATAAGATGCTAAAACATAGAACTACGTTACTGTAATAAGGATATCATCACGCAACATCATAATGTATAATATCGTAAAGATGTAAATAGGCTACGACAATTACGGAAATTATAATTGATCAATGCATCATAGTTGAATAATAAGTAAATAGATACAGATTCAATTGGAAATATATATATTCTGAATGTCATGATATTCAATGAGCAGAAATGATTTCCCCGAAAGAAAGAATGGATATTGTTTTTTTCTCATGATTCTTAAGATTCTGAAATATTTTGATATTTAGATTTCAATTTATGCATTCCTTAAAATCCATTAAAAATTTATCAAAGATTAAGCTTCACATTCTTAAAACTTAAAATCATCAAAACTCTTTTGCTCATCAATCGCTCATAACATTAAATTGTTGACGTCTTAACACTGATGAAAAAAAGTATTATTTCAATTCTCGATCAATTCTCGTTGTTCTGTTCAAGAAATACGTTAGAACATCTCGTATAAATGTTGCTAATCAAGGTAGACGCGAGCTAATCAAGGTAGATCGCATCGATGAAGCAATCAAACGTTGTTCGTCAATGGGACATGTTCATTCAAGGAATCGACTGCCGCGAGCGGCTCGTAAAGAATTGCTCGCTTCTCTGCTTTTCTGCTGCGAGAGGAAGATCTTCGAGGAATTTATCAGCGGATTATTTCACGGCGATCCCCGCGGGCAAGAGGGTACTTCTTCCGTCGATTTCGTCGAGAGAGGACCCGGTCCGCCTGCATGTACAGCTTATAGAGCGAGTTTTCTGCCGCTCGATTGATCGGCGCCATCGAATTGGCGCGGTCGAGGAAGAAAAAAGAAAAAAAGCAGCAAACAAGGATCAGCGAGAGAGAGAGAGAGCGAGAGCGAGAGAGAGAGAGAGAAAGAAAGAGAGAGAAAGGGTGGAAGGAAGAGGGAGGCCGACGAGGAGGAACGGAGTGAATGGACAGAGGAGAGCAACGTCTGTTGCCATCACGCGAACTCCTGTTGGACCGCAATGTGGAAAGGCCTCGTTGGCTCGTCCGACTTGACAGCTCGAAATCTGGTATTGGATACGATAAGTATAGGTCCTGGGGAATTAAGTCAGAGCCGTGGATCTCTCCGCGGCGAGCGTGAATTCGATCGATCTAAAGTATCCGTTGTGTAGTTTTTCTCCTTGTAAATCACGCAGTTTCGGAGCAACCTCCTTTTTATTAACGATGATTCTGGCGTTGGTAGTGTGCCATGTCTTCAGCACCTTCACGACTGCTCGTATATTTTTAGAAGTAGCATCCTCGCCTTACGAGGAAGTTGCCTGCGCTGCGAAGAATCAGGCGATATCCGCTAATTTATTATCTATACTATTTTGCTATATTCATGCAATTTGGAAATTTTATGTATAAGATTTATTTTAAATTCTTAACACGTTCTTCCATGATGTCAATTGTTACGAAAAGATCTATGTGATAAGAAATAGTATTAAATTTCTATAGTTCCAATTATAACAAAAATTTTTTACTTTAATGGAAATCTTGATTTGTGAAACTGCAAAAGATTTTCTGCATAACGCTCAATTATTTTTTAATCCGAAACTTGGCTCGAAAAAGAGCCAACCGTCTCCATTTTCAACGAGAAACATCGAGTCAGATCTAAATCTGTAAAAGTATCAAGTATATCTAAATCTATGTTGAGCACGCGTTTCTGAAGTGTGAGATCCAGGGTGCCGACTGCAAACGCAATAGCGCGACACGTACTCGCGCGAGATGAAAGGTGCGTGAAAACGAAGGACCGCCGTTTAAGGGCGCCCTGCAGTCTAACAGAAGGCGTTTACGCGGCAAAAGACCGTTCTCCGGCAGGCAAAGTATCCAAACGCTCCGTACCAGAAGCGAGCGCACAAGAAAACATAATTATGGCGTTCGGACGCAGGTGGTGGCTGGAATGCTTTTCACAGGGCGCTACCTCGTCACGTTAAAACGCGCTCTTCTTTCGGCGGCCTTTCGCCTCCGCATTCAACGAAAATCGGGGAGAAGGTTATTTAGGACGTACACGAGAGCGTCCTCGCACGCAAAGGATAATATCTCGCGACTGAAATAATAACGCTTAATAACATAACATACGACTGTGAGGAATCTCATTCGCATTTTCGATCACAATGCTCGACGATTTTCTCCCGAGGCACATTGTCGTTTACAGTCGTAGAAGAAGATACCGCGGTCGAAATATCACGCAAAACGCGATGCATTTAATATCTTGTGAATGTAGAAGCGATATTTCTGTTGAACGGATACGCGTTTTCTTCGATATATATATGTAGATATTAGAAACTGGACTAAAACGAGTAACGGACATTCATGTGTGGAGATATTAATAATTTTTTAATTGAAAACCCGGTTTTGATTAGACTCGCACTTTACGAGTACTTTACGGGTACGTTCTTACTACGCTATGAAATGCGGAAGAATATCAGAAAATGCGAGTTATTTACGCTTGTTCCTCTACGATAAACATGGCAACTGTAGCACTGTGTACGAAGACACGCGACGCGATACAAAATTGCACATATAGATTATCGTTTTTACAACCGATTTTACACCAGTCGTCGTACAAATCACATGGTACAAATAAACTCGCGTAAAATTGCAATATTTTTCTCTAATCACCCGTGTCGTTGAGCAATGTACGTAAATCATAAGTATACAGATTGTAGATACGAAAATAGCGATATCGACGCAACGTCATATTCGTCGAAAAGAAAAAAACGATGAATACTGTTTTCGGGTCGCAGTACGATCTCTCGATCAATTATTCATTTAGCTCGACTAATGGGCTAACGGATTTTTGCAAAGCCGGAGATTACCATCGTTATTATCAACTATTCATTACTCGTGATGGAATGAGAGCCCCAATCCTTAGAGTATACATTAACTCTATAGGATGAATATTCTACTGTAATTTCAACAGATTTTTTTGACGATGAAACCTGTTTTTCATTTCTCCTCGGATCCTACACATTATAACATTATTTTGTTTTTTACTAGAAATGTAAAATTGTCAAATTAATGAGTATATGTCCATTATATTAGCAAATATAATCGAGTTTGCGTTCCTCTCGGACCTTGCGATCGGTATCGTTTTCGTTACATACATACTGCCTCGATCACGAATTGTATGTCTTCCATCGATGCTCGGGGCGGACAAGCGAGAACGGAGAGCAAACGAGCGAGGCGGAGAGAAATACGCCGCGAATGCGCTGCGCGGCCACCGCCGACGATGGACCAGCATCCATTAATCGAATTAATGTAATCTGGAGGAGCGGCTGGACGGGCACGAAGCGGCCGTGATGACGTCCGCGGCTGCGGGCTTTTCGGCTTAGGCCTCTCGCCATCGCGCGGATTAAAACTTGAAAACCGTCACCGTCACCGCCACTGACCGCGATCGCAATGTCCTCTCGTCCTGCCTGCGAGAGAGAAAGAGAGAGAGACCAGGATACTCTTTCTCCGTGCTTCTTCCGTTTCTACGGATCGACCCTTTCATGCCGCTTCCGTCGCACGGAAGTCGTGTGCCGGTCGACCGTGGATAACGGTTGGTTCTCATTGGACACGGCACCGTTATCAGTCGCTGTGAAAGAGTTCGTGGAATTGCGAGCGCGATACAAATCGTCCTACTTATTTCTTAGAATTTATTTTATAAATTGAGAATTATTCAAGATTTTTATCTGGATGACAACTAGAAACTAAGAACGACTTAACAATGAAGAAACTAAGCTTTTTTAGGATATAAATATAGAACAAATTTAAAAAACATTTGTCCTTCAGTTTTCTAGTGAATGGAATTATCGTAAAATTCATAAAATAGAATAATCAACAATGGAATGATATTTTTATTTAGCATTAATCATAAGTTTCTGCATTAAAAATTCCTTATGATAAAAAATTGCGTATGACTTATGTGAGACAATGAAAAACAAGATCACTTTGATATTTAAGTTTTTTGATCAAATTTTCGATGGAATGTCGGATTTTTCAATAGAATATCGATTTTTCGTCAATAAAAATGTCGGGATAAACGTAGGAATGTTATTCGAATAATTAGAAAGAAAATAAAAGACGAATACTTCGGAAGTCTTCAATCTCGTGAAAGATGTGGGAACAATAAAGTGAATTCGTGAATTCCTTGGACGAGTTCCCACGAAAATTCCAGGGGGCTGAAAGAACGCAGGAGGCAAACGATTCATCTTCCTCGGTTGATCAACGTACGTACATGATTGCTCCTTTTTTTTTTCTGAGCGGCTATCGGCGGCTTTCCTGAAACCTCCTAGCTGGGACAGCTCATCTTGCGTAATCCTCGGGAACGAGCAAAGTTCGTGCCGACATTCACAATTCTAGGATTAACTTCACGTGAAGTCGAAAAATTTATGACGACCAAACGGGCTACATGCAAATATTCCCCGAACGGGAGAACCCTTTTTCAAGTGGAACTAATTTATGCCTGCGACGTCTCGTAATAATAAAAAGATGACACGTTGCAGAAAACTTGAAAGGCATTTTAATTTTATAAATTGGGTCGGTCACTCGACATGTTCTGAATCAACTTGTTGAACGTTTGAGTGACTAAGTGAAAAAAATATTTAGATAACATTGAAACATTATGTTTTTAAATAAAATAAAACTATCTTTCCTTAATATGTAAAATATATATATGTATATATGTATGTCACGTGTATATTTTTTTATTTTTTACCACGAACAATTTTGATATAGGAAGAGTTTGTGATTGATGCAATAAATATATTTCGTTTTATGAAATGATAATTATATCTTTTTTATCTTGATTCTTTATATTTTTAAAGAGATGTTAAAAGTTGAACATCTAATATAACAAATGAATAATTATTTCTTTCTTGTAATATATATATATATATATATATATATATATATATATATCTCCCCTTACTGTTTTTAACTGAATTTAGATAAATTTTTTCGCAAAAATTGTTTTTTTCTCTCGATATCTTTAATTAAGAAGAAATCAATTTTGAAAAGGTGATGAAAAAAAAGAGAGTGTCTATACGCGAAAGGTGTATAATGTAGACAGCCAACTATCATGTTGATTGAGTTAAATATCGCAACCAAAGGATTTATATTTCTTTTATTCGATGAGAGAAAAAAAAGAAGAAACATACGGAGGGCGATAAAGAGATATACAACGAGTTTGATCAAATAATTTATTAAACGTTCGCCATTTTATAATAATTTACAATGTTACAAGACAACGACGTGCGCCTACCACGTCGTTCACGATTTCTGCGCTTGGTCGCGAGATATTTACGTCGGTTGTCTGTGAAAAACACATTGCGGTTCTAAAACGCGGATCCGCGGCGGGACGAGCGATCGTGACGAGAACAAAAATCCGGTCGAATGTACGCGTGCAAGAACACGTACAATATGCCGTAGTGATAACTTCGTTTCCTTTCCTTTCTTTTATGAAAGAGAGAAGCGGAAGTTACCGCCTCCCCTCTTGTGAAATCACGCTCGTCCGCGCCACGATCCGTTCGCGTCGCTTAATTCCCATTTTTTTCACTCTACGAAGCTTACAAATTATGTCTAAAAGTAGTATAGTATTTGTACGAAATATACCGTTGAAAGTAACGCGTGACACCTCGAGGAAGCACTCGACTGCCGGTGAAACGTTTTTTTTTTTTTCTTTTTTCGTATTACGTGTAGAGAATCGTGGTCGCGCGACAACAGTGGGAATCGCTTCCCAAACTTCCAAAGTGGCACCGCTAACGTTTTTCGTACGGGATGGAGACGAGTTACACGCTATGAGTTTAGCTCTCGTCGAATCCAAGAGTGAAAATGCGCGAAGTGTCAAGCTGTTTGGAAGCAAATACGCTTTCGTTTCATCTTTACTGACCGCTCAGGAATATATTATTTGAAGCATGAAATTTATTGAAATTTATTAATGTTAGAGTCAATTTTTTGTAATCGTCGTTGCTTTTCTTACCTTCATTTATCCGCGCACAAGAAACTAACGACAGGAGTGTTAATTGCATTAATAAAATTAAATTAGTGAGTAGAGCCATCTCTTCGAATTATTTGCGCATTGTTAGATACATATGATGGAGTATTGCGATTGGATCTTGCATTAAGAATCTGGATAATGACACAAGAAGCGAAGGATGACTTATGCACTTTTATCATTCACATTCGACGAAAACGCGTCTTTTAGTTCACAAATTGATATAAAGATGTAAAACGATTATATATGTATATATATAAAAATGTTATCCAAATTTATTTACGTTATTCTAATTAAAAACAACTAAAAGCACCTAAGCGAGATCTCTTAATTTATAAATTCTTTCTGACCCCAGTTTTTCGCAATAGAAAATATCGGAGCACTCGCTACTTCCGTACTTATATTACGATAATTTTGAAAAAGCGTGCAGAGTTCGATTTTTCTAGGGAGAACGAAAACGATTATCGTTTTGTGTGTAGAACGCGATACCCTTCGCCAATACGCTTGACACCATCGCGATTCTCCACTCGAGAAATGATGCTAATTACGTCTACGTAAGTCGCGTAATTCGTCGCTTCGCTTCAATAATTTTAAATAGCTTAGGAACGATCCTACGGATTGCGAGGCGATTCGCTCGCTAAGAGAAACGTACCCGTTTTCGAGGATAAAAAGAAAGAAAAACACCATAGACGGTAAAACAACGAGTTTCCTAAGAATGCTCCCTGGCACTTGTATTATCTTCTTGTTCCCTGTCCTCCACAGAAGTATCACGTATTGCTCTGTAATTATCGTGTAATTTGTATGCGTGTAAGTGTACATGCGAGTGTATGTCATGTATGAGTCCCGTGTGCGCGCGCGCGCGCGCGCGCGCGCGCGCGTGTGTGTGTGTGTGTGTATGTGTGTACGCCAAATTTATAATTATTCATTTTCTCTGAATCATATACATATATATATTTTTTATTCTAATTACCTAAATATATATATATTTATATATATATATATATATATATACTTTGTCATATATATATATTATTTATATATACTTTTATCTCAGCTTTCAGTGTAGAAATAATACCTCTCTCTCTCTCTCTTTTTCTTTCTCTCTTTCTCTTCCTTTTATTTGTATGCTCCTTGTATTTGTATGCTCCTGTGTGGCGTTGCCGCTCAGTTTGCCGTTCGCATTAGTTCAAATCCCTAATCGATACTAATTTCAATCGGAAAAATATTTAACGTTAGAGTCTTAACGTCTCTTAAGATAAAAGCGATTTTTTTTAAATATAAAGAACATTCATTTTTTTCTCAAAAGCCTGAATGCAAAAACAAATTCGCAACTTGCATTGCTTATCTAACATGTAGTACACGTATCTACATGTACAAGATTCGCGTGCTTGCAAATTCTCAATGAAAGTTAAATGCAGAAAACGATTCCAAAATAAAATTATATATAATTTAAAAAAAAAGAATAATTAATCATTATGATGTGGCAAGCCTAAATATACAGAACAATATACAGAATATATATATTGCTCTCTCATTCGTGTAATCTACAATAAACAAAATAATATTATCGCAAATTTCTCAAAATTACAAAAATAAATTAATACTTTGGCTTTTTTACGATAAGAGTTGTGCATACGAGTAGGAATAAATTTTTATCATAGGACACAATCTTCCTTTTCCTTACAATAATGACGATACAAATAGATATAGAGGTTTTCGAAAATTGATATTTTCGAATGTTTTGCGACTACCAGAGTTCGTATGATTAACATTGAATCACTTGACACTTCTGCCTTCATACTGCGAACCCGTATCCATCATTAATTGGTATAATCGGAGTAGATACTTTACAGTAAGACACTTGGTAAATTAGACTTCTTGTTTATTTCTGCCAACAATTCTCGGCTCAAGTACGCTCTGCAACGATATACAATTACAAGCATGCAATTCCTAGGCGTGCCTCGTTTCTTCAAGAATGTAACCCGCCTACGAGTCTTGCGCACTTTTTCCGACATGATTAAACATTAAACGATAATTGATACAAATACAATTCTGGAAACGAATAGAAGTAGTGGCTACTACATCGAAAAATCGATCGCATGTCTACACGAGAAATTTATCATTTATGTAAACAACATTCTCTTAAATGAGAAAACTAAAAACTATGTGTAGACAGTTAAAAAAAAAAGAAATAAGATATTAGTTTTCCATTTTAATTTTACTGCTTGGCATTTAATCCATTAACAATCAGAAAGAAAAAGATAGATCACGCATTAATCTACTTATTTTCTAGAAAGAACAATTTATAACAAGCTAACATGTGTTGTAGCGAATAATAAATACTTTGCAATATTTTCATCTTATATTAAACTTTATGTCTTGTTATTCTAAGCCAAGCAATAAAATTATGCAATGTGACATCAGTGTATAATATACAATATATAATTTACAATCTACTTTTTACAAATACATTGAAATTTGATCTGATATTTCAAAATATTGTGAAATTCTCTAATTAGAAAATATTAGAAATATGCATTAGAAACACAATATGAGAGAAAATACAGAGAAATGTATATACGTTTCCATAATGATCACAACAAAACAAAAATTATTATAAAAATGCTAAATAAAATTATTCTCCTTCGCGCAAAAGCATGAACAAAAGGAGACATTCATTTTAATATCAAGCTGCTGAACTTATCTTCGAATATAAAAGTCATCCAATGATCTCAAAATTTATGTGTCTTCATTAATGTCATGTAATTCATTAATGTACGGTATACTAAATACATTTTACTTAAACAAAAAGAAAAAACATGCGATGTAGGAGGGTATACAAGTCTCGCAGCTACGAGAACGAGGCGCCGCCTACAAGTACAAATTGCGCGTCTCCTGTTTCGACAAATAAACCAGAAGAGCATCCGCACGGCAAACCGCGTAACGCCGCGCAATGAAAGTTAATCGAGTTGATCGTTCGTAAATAGCGATCGCGTTCTCGAGATCGGGCAACGATCGCAGTTCGCATGCTAGAGAATATGTCAACAATGAGATATTCTTTTTTTTTACAATGATGTTCAATCGTAAATATCAGAAATATTGCGTTTTCAATCTTTTATCGATGTACTAATCTTAAATTGGTATCTTGATCTCGCATGCAATTAATTACTAAATCCTTAAGTCTATTCTGATTTTCAAATTTTTCACTGCTGTTTTCGCTTGTTGTGACGTCAATAAACAATGATTTAATAAATATATTTTTAATAGATCGCGGGAAAGTCGAGTATGTCTTTTTGTCTCTCCCAAATAATACAAGAATCCAAAACGTCTCACAGTATTTTATGACGTTTTTAGAAGTGTTTGTATTGTCTGGGATGACTCTTATTTATTCAAGTAAAATTAGTCTCTGACGAAATTAGCTCTGAAAATTAACTGATTCGATCTTTGATAATATTTCATTTTGAAAAACAACAATATATCGCATTCACATATAGAAAACATAAATAAAAAGATCACTATCTTGTTTGACATGAACACACTAAAAAGTAATAAAAATATGTATCTAATATTTTTTCCCCTTTTATTACCAGCGGGGTATGAACTATTATTTATCTCGTAATATAGATACATGATCCCTTTACGTCTTAACAGTTAAGGATTAACATGACGAATACAGTTGGGCGAATACTCAATATGAGTCAAATCATTTGCAGTCACGCTCATAATCGGTCTAAGCGTAGTGTCTCGAGCGATATGACGACGGCGCAACTGACGACGTACCCGATCTCGATGAGCGCGCACGGCCGACACTTGTTGCATTTTGATTAAAGCGGATGCAAGGAGAGTGTGGGGCGGGCGAGGGGTGGAGGCAGCGCAAGCCTCGCGCACCACGCGAGCTCTTACGAACGATTAAAGGAGGTCTCACTGCTCACGTTCTTGATGGAAAAAGTTCGTCGGCTACGTAAAATGAACAGAGGATATGCATTGTGTGTGTGTGTACAATGTTCCCATGTTAACCGTCGTTAGATAGGTAAATTCCTGAAATTACCGTGCGCGCACGCGACTCGACGGAGCCGCGTCTCCCTTTCTCTTTCTTGTCTTCCTTTCTTTCTTTTTTCTCCCTCCTCGTTCTTCCTCTTCTCTTTTTTCATTTAGATATTACACAAACGCGAATACACAATATTTACACAGACGTTCGCCTGTTTCATTTCAATGATTTCCACGAGTACGCTTCGCTTCGGCGACACTATACAGTCGCGCACAAGTGTATAACTCTCTCCGTTTTCTCTCAATCCCCTGCCTTTTTCTTGATATTTTCGGCATATTTTGTCTTATTATTCCGCCTGTATCACACTATTTCTCCCCGGATTCGCTACCGTTTTCTTCCTTGTAGAAAAAAAAAACTATCTTCCACACTCCTCTTTCTCTTATTTCCTCTTTGCGCGTTAAAAAGGAATATAAAACTATCTATATAAAAAGATTACGCAAGAACCCGGTGAATTACCGACGAATGCCGCGATTCGCATCCCTTGCGGGGTGTTATCTCTTTGGAATTTTTGTGTTAGACGTTAACGGGGCGTCTATCCCTCTCGGTTCCGATATGTGCACACGGAGGTAAGAGGAAGTGCGTTGCGTAAGGACTCGTAGCGTTTTTTTCAGCACTCGATTGAAGCGGCATTCGTCGAAATTCACGCGTTTGTGTTGTTTTCACGATGTTTTACGTAGGACTAAATCGATTCCTTATGAAATACGTCGAGCGCATCTCATCGAGGACTATCCGGATACATTATGAGACGCACTTCGAATCTTAAGGAAAAGATTTTGCACGTGAAAGAATGTTTTGGTATCGCGAAATTTCTCATAAACGTGATCTGTTATCTCATCATCCCATACTCCTCTCAATCTCTCTGTCTCTCTCTTCTTTCTATCGTGTTTTCGATTTGCTCGCTCATATATAACAGTGCTCGTCGTTTATCTTCTCTTTTCTTTCTTTTTCCTCTCACGCATACACATACATACAACCGTAAACACGCGCGCGTTCTCTTCTACTCGTTTATTTCTCTCTCTCTCTCTCTCTCTCTCTTACCATACTCTCGCAAAATAACTTAATATCTATATCCAATATATTAGATTAAATAATAACCATATCAATATATTAATTTTAAATAATATGATTTTCAACAAAGCGCCCACTACACTCAACAAATGTAAATAAAATTAACATGATTCGAGGAATTCTCATAGAAATTACTTATCAATGATCTCGTGATAAATTTTGGTACGTCGCGATAATATTAATAGTTTGCATTAAAAAAAAACTTCTCATAATTCGTGAATATGTTTGGTTGTTTTTGGCATTCTACCGCGAGTACTGACTAATCGCTAATATGTGGATTCTTTATGAATCAAAATTATATATATATATATATATATATACCTAAGTTATAGGCGATATAATATACAACTACACAATTCTCTCTCATTATAGATCTTAGAGATCGTTACGAATAAAAATAAAAAGAATAATCATATATATATATATAAATCAAAACTGCACGTAGAAGCGCGACTCGCGGTGCGTGACAGGTCAAAACACAAACGTCCCTGACAATTAAATGTCTGTGTCTCCTGCATTTCTGGAAGGAGTCATTGTATTAAAAAACGAGCAAATAAAGATCTCTTTACTAAATATAGATGCGGCCTATTAGATAGAAATGGCTCGAATCTTTTCGTCAAAATGATCGTCTCACATTCCTGCTAAATACGTCAGAGATTTTAACTGTTGTGAAAAATATAATTTTATGTCGATATTTTATTTAGTTTTTTTTTTTTTGAGAATGCAAGATATTCTAGAATGACCCGTAACAACAGATTACTTAACAACAGATTGAAGATACATAGAAACTTAAAAATTTTAATTCTCTTGATTCAAGATATCTATGAAAGATGTTACTCAAAGATGATCGTTTTATATGAAAGCGTAAATTAAATTTTTCAACATGAATCGAGCCACTTCCAGTCTTGAAACATTTTGTCTTCGGCATTGTTCGTAAAAATGCATTTTACATTACAATGATTACGTTTACGAAGATGACATATGTGTGCGGGTCGGATTTCGGGGAGAAGTCGCGTCCCCGAGACAGATGCAAATACATCACGGGACAATGGAAGTGTAATATCGTACACGTTTGATGTTCGCCCTTCGCATCAGGCGCTCGGGCCTAATCGGAGAGTTCGGTAGAGCACTTATGCATATATATATATATATATATATATATATATATATATATATATATATATACACACATATATATATATATATATATAACACTGTTCTTGCTGAATAATCGCAATTTCGTCCCTGCTTTTGATTCCTTATCTTTGAAACTGTTCGTAGGTTCCCTTCAAGTTAAGGCGCCGTGACGCACGACATTACGGCATCGTGCATTTGTTATCTCCTATGTGAAAAATATCCATTTAAATGTTGTGTAAAATGCTATCTCACAAAAAATATGATTCTCTCTATAAAATTGTCAAATTCCACTAACTCGCCTAGAAACATCTTATACACATCGAGATTGTACGTTGGTTTCGTTCGTGCCGACGGAAAATGGAGAGCACGGGGGGCGGAGTTCGCAATCGCCCGCGGGAGGAACATGCGGATAATGCCATCTTTGGAAAAATATTCGGAACTTGTAATTGATCTATACGTTTCGGTCCGAACGTTTGGCGCGCTTTCTTGCGCCCGATCCGCCGGCATGAATTTCACGCAACATCTATCACCAGAATTAATGAACGATTCATCATGATTTCCGTGGTATCGCAGACGAGCAGAATAGAAAGACCGATTAATATAAGCGGTGCGATAAAAGTAGTCTTACAATGTACATGAGGATATACATAAGGAGCCATTCTTTTTTTTCTGCGAGTCTTCGTTGAGGCGATGTTCTAAAATCTTCCTACGTTAAGGATAAAAAGATCCAATTGTTCTTGAAACATTCGCGCGTGTCTACTTTTTTCACTTTCTCTTAATAGTTTTGGGCAGAATCGAATGTTTTTCTGCACGAAAGCTGTTCTTCTAATAATCGGGTAAAACGCAACGTGGTGGAAAGTGGAAGAAGTAGAAGATGTGTGTTGCGGAATCGGTAATTCGCTACAAAAACAATCGGATCTTATCATCCCTCGAAATCAAGACAAATCGATCAACAGCGACGCAATTACGCTTGAAAGGACACCTGCGGCCAGTTTCATGTGTGACCTAAGCTTCCTCGGTTTGCATCTTACAGGAATTCGAGTCATCCAGGATTCTTCACGAGTTTCTTCCCGCGATAGTCGTAAACACGTCGGCAGAAAAGCACCATGTCTGATGGTACTGGTATAGGAGGTTGCCGATTCTCCCTTGGATACACTTGGTCCCCTGGCGGAACTATCAAGCCAGGATTTTCTAAGCCCTCTTCAATCCTCCGTAAATTTTTACGATACCTATCACATAAAAACGATATGCAGCAATGTAGAGATAATCTAATTCCGCTTAAGAAAAAAAAGTTACATTTTTTATTAACTTTGTGGACAATGAAAGTTTACAATAAACTTCGATATTAGCTTGTTATACGTAGAAATTTAAAAAACATACATCAAAAAGTTCAAAAAACTTTTTTTATGTCAATTATTTAATGACCAATTATGAATATAATTTGTCGTTAAGTTTTATTACGTAAATGCCAATTCGCAAAAAGTAGTGAGTTTTTTTTAAATTTATGTTCGTGAAACATTAAATTAAATTTGAGATGTGTAGCTCCATGTAGTCAAAAGAAATTTGAATAAAAAAGTATAAGATTATTAATATATGATATGATTTGTAATCGGCTTCGGAGAAAAATAATATACATACATACATATTAAACTAAATTTCATTATACTACAATAGAGAGAGTTACTCACCGACAGTATTCGTTAAATGTCAGGATGTAACACTTGTCTTCTATGCAAGCGACGCTGTTTGCATCCCGATGACGCGAAGCAAATACCTCGTCCTCGCTATCGTGTGGCGTCCGTCCTTGTTCTGTGTGCTCAGGTCTGTAGTACCACAGCAACGAGAACATCATCTCGCCTAAAAGCCAGAATAGCGTGATGTTAATTCATCAAATCTACAGAGTTTCTGCGTTTCTCGCTATCAAGGATATGTACCATCTTCCGGATTCTCCCACAACGCCGCTATCTTCGCTACATACGGCAAGTCACCCTTTCGCGTACCGCTCTTCAGCAATACGCAGTCCCGAGGTCGCAATACATCGCCGCTCTCGTGACTCATACTCGCGTAACATCGCCGCATGGCCGTTTCTTCATTCTAAAGCGATACATTTCAAAATTCTATCAGGTCTATCAGTGGATCATTATCGAACGCTATATCTAGATTCGACTAGCCAACAAATAGTGGCTAACATTACTGGCAATTATAAAAAAATTTATATAAAATGTGCAGACCCGTTCGCGAGTCATAACCAGGGTTGGAATGATTTAAATCATTTGATTAAAATCAATGATTTAAATCGCGAATTTGATTAAAATTTTAGTTGTTAATTTTCATTATGATTTAATTATGCCCAATACTGGCTGTACAGTAATTTTATAAAAGAAAGAAGGAATGTATGAACATATTTTGTATATATTTATTTTTGTATATAATTATATATTGATGTCTCTGAGATTGCTACTGCGACTTCTTTGTATTTTTTTTCGGTTCTTGTTTTTTGAAACTTAGAAATGCATTAGGAAACGAAAAGACAGCTAAGTTAGTTTTTATATTTAATTGTATGTGTTCATCTTCGTGAATAAGAAATTATGTATACAAATTGAAGTATTCAAATATATTCATTAAAAAATAAGTTTTATCCTTGGCCGCTTTTTTCTTCCTTTGCTAAGTTTTATTTTATTCATAAGAGTTATTGATAAAAATTAATTTAAAATTTACGATTTTTACTTGACTATTTTGAATTCTATAATGTTTAAAATTATTTACAATAAATAATTAACTGATTATTTACACTAATAACTGATTATTTACAATAAACTGATTATTTACAATAAACTGATTATTTACAATAAACTGATTATTTACATTATAAACTGATTATTTACATTAATAACTGATTATTTACAATAAATTAAAGTTTAATAAGCTTAATAAAAAAAACAACACGTTTTATTATACTGTAATAAAATTTAATTATTTTCTTACTATTAAAAATAATTAACTCCAATAAGAAATCTAATTTAAATAAAAAAAAATCTAATTTAAATTTAAAAAATCCGATTTAAAAAAAAAAAATCACGATTTTTTTCGTAACACATCCAGTTATAAAGCGAAATTATTTTGAATTTATCTTGAAGTGAATGGCATATACATCATATTACATTAATTTAATCATTATCATAAACAATATCATTTTGCAAATTCCGCAAATTTTGCACGATTTTATAAGAACAATTATATAGACAGCTCGAGCAAATTTTTTTTCATCGCATTACTTATACATAAAACTAACAATGTAGAAATTGTGTATAAATTTTGTCAATTAGATATTTTGAATCTTAAGATATATAATGACAAGTCACAACAAAAACTCTAGATTTATTGTTTTATAAATCAAAAAAATTTTCTCTTATTTTATTATTATTATTATTATTATTATTATTATATGAAAATAGAAATCTGGTAGCTCAATTAATACCAAGGCTCGAACCAAATCTCCAGACTAGAAGTATATCAAAATTTAATTATTCTTACCGTTAGATAAACTTTGGCTTCAAAGGGCTCCCCCTCCCAGCTCCATCCGTTGTTCCACTTCGGTTTCAGGAACGTTTTTCTCGTTAACGTCAGGCTCTCATTTCCAAGCGAGGAATTCTCTACTTTGCAGCCCGACTTCTTGACATTTGCCACCTTTTTCGCGGTCTTTCGCTTCTTCTTAATTACAGCCGACTTTTTCGGATCTTCGCTGACGCGATCTTCGCTCGCTTTGGTCTTGGACACGATATCGCGCTTCTTCGAACCATCCCGCGCTTTCGAATCCTGCGCCCTAGGTTTTATAGGTTCTTGTGCCTTTATCTCCATGATTTTACCAATTTTGCCTTTGCCAACCTTAACCTTAGCGTCTTGAGAAGTTTTCGGTTTCGGTTTTACGTCCGCCTTGTTTTTGGCTTGACCATTCTTTGAAACTGCTTTTGACATTTTCTCAATAGCCTGCTCCTTCACCTGATCGATTTTCTTCGCGAGCCTCTTCGCCGCCGGCAACGACTCCTCTTTGATGCTCCTCTTCTTCTTCTCTACGCGTTCGCAGTTCTTGCTCTTGCGGTCTTTCCTCTGCGTCATCTGCAGACTCTGCTGTATCACATCGTTGATGGTCTCCATTATCGAAATATCGCTGGCAGTCCGTTTCAAGCAATTCACGATACTCTGCTTGCCGCTCTTTACTTTCTTAGTCGCGCTCTCATTCGCGTTCGGCGCTTCCGCTTTGCGCTTTTGACCCCGAAATCCTACGTCCTTCTTCGTTTGCTTCTTCTTCGGGGCGGTCGTCTCAGCTCTTATGCTATCGGTTTTTGGCAGCGGTTCGATTGGTGCAATGACATTGACCGATTCCTCGTAACTCGCATCCTGAGACGAGCCCACCGATAGGGCTCTCTTGCTCAGTTTTCTCTTCTTTCTGCTGTCCGATAAACTATCCAGCGAGAGTTTTCTCTTCGTAACCTTTTGGCACTTGGGCTGTTCCTCGATCTCAGCTTCGGCCTCAACCTTGGTTGCGATCGGTCCCTGTATAACTTCCTTCTCCACTTCCCCCTCTTCCTCCTCCTCCTCCTCTTCCTCTTCCTCCTTATCATCGACGGTCTCTTGCACGGTCGGCTCGTAATCAGGTTTTTTCCAGTTCTCATCGCTGTCGATCACCACCACGTCCAGTTCCTCCTTCACGTCGGGATCGCCATCGAGCTTGTCGTCCAGTACGATACCGGAGTCCTTATCCATCTCCAGTATTGCTATCTGTCCCTCTTTCATACACTGCTCGCACTTCATGATGTCACACTTGTAATCCGACTCGCACTTGACGACGTTGCAATTGGCGACACACGGCAGCCCGTCGATCTCCATACTGCAGGATTCGCATTTGACATTGTTGTTCTCCAGCTTGAAGTTGTGATACTTGCTGCTGGGACAGCTCGCCGCCACGGATAGTTTCTCAGTGGGCGATAGCGTCTCCATTTTGACTTCGCAAGTGGACGTGCACGCGTTCTGACAACTGCATTTCCTTAGCGTATCCTCCGTGCAATTTTGCTCGTCCTGCGGAGACCGGTAGAAAGGAAATTCGGGTTACACATGCGCGATTCCGACATTATCGCGTAATAGATCCGCGAGTCTTCGAAAAAAAGACTCGTGGTCTTTTGATTCAATCGCTAACTCTATTATTTTCAGTTACAAATCGATAATATTGACACAAAAATAAAATATTTAATTTTTTTTCGATAATTGAAATATCCGATAAATTTACAAGTTATTCAGATTGATAGGATCATAGAATTGTAAATAAAATATATAACACTTAAATATCCATATCCGAAAGCTCCAAATGTTTTCGAAATGATATTTCCTTTGTCATAAGTGTTACATTCAAGAGCATGCAAAATAATAATCTCAATCTTTACTTAATTGGAATTGCATTTTAGCAGACATTTTGTTTGCAACGCACTGTTATTATATTTAATATAAAATATATAATATCAAATATTTAATATTTAATATAAATATTATAATTTAATATTAAATATATAACATAAAATATTAAATACATAATTTTACATTAAATATTAAGTATTTAATATTTAATATACAAAAATATTTAATATAAAAAATTTATATCGTTTGCAAAAATATTTGTATCGCTCAAGAAATATCGTTATCAAATTGATACATTAATATCTAAACGCATGTGACGATCGAATTCATATTTTTCTACCTACACGTCTTACCTAAACAGGAAATCAAGATAAGACTGTCATTAAAATGTTGATCAAGTGTAAGAGCGATAGAACACGTACCTTACTTCTACAGTCTTGATTCTGAAGGCGACTATGTCCACCGACTAGATTGTGAGACGGCGGGACAGAGGGGGGTTGGTTCTGATTTAGGTTGCGATGAGTGTTGATTTGGACGCGATCCGTATCCCAGGCGTTGGCACCGTGAGGGGGAGCTAGCCCGGCTAGCCCCCTCGCCGGCGAGGGCGGACCTACCAAAGCACTGGGTGGCAATGACAGACCGGGCCCCGATACCACTGGCGCTCCCTTACCATTACCAATAAGGGCCCCAGTATCCACGTTTTTTGGACACGATTGCATCGGGCATGGACAACCCTGAAAGGCTGCGGCACAAATGGGATCGGTGAACGCCATGATACCGTCTCTCCGTTTTTATTGGAATATTCGGATGACGAAATGCGCGATGTCCGACAGTTAAATATATAAAATTTAATTAAATTACGAATACAGCTCTTACATACATCTTGAAAAAAATTGAGGATTAATTTATTGTTTAAAAAGTTTATTGTGTGAAAAACTCCTCTGGAGATTTTCGTAAACTAAATTGATTATAAGATTTTCGTAAACTAAATTGATTATAATTCTAAAAATTCTCTAATAACAAATAATTTGATCATCAATTTACATACAATATTATTTTTTTACTTTATCTAAATTAATGTTATCTCTTAAAGTAGAACTCGTTCGCGTCTATATACACCTCTTTCAGCGATGTTTCCGTTATTCGACTTGGAATTATTTAATCAAGATTAAGTTAAGAGATAAAAATAGCAAGGGAACAAATTGATTTATTGTAATTTATTGTAAAAAAATATCGAAACAGAATTTATAAATGGAATACAGAATATTGACAAATAAAAGATCACAATATAGTTTTTCGCTAAGATAGAAAAAAATGTCCGCATACTTAGCTAATGGGAATGTAAAGAATATTTTAAAATAAAGAAATGAGTCAACTTACTGCAAATGTTATTAATTTTTTGTTCGTCGGCAAAAGTTACGGTCTTTTTTATTCTTTTCTTCGTCATGATAAATGACGAAAAAACCGGAAAGTAATTTTTAGTCGCGTATAACGGTGCACAGAAATGGTCGCGTGCATGGATAGTTTTGTACTGATTAAAATGGCTACAGTCATGGTAGTTTGATTATTTCTAGAAGGTTAGCCCTCTGTCGGTTAAAATGCGGCACTTTCATGTTTTCTTTTAAAACTTTGTTGAGAAATGGGCTTTTAGAATTAAAATCATAGGAAACTATAATAATTTTTTTATTCAAAGTTTCTTTCTTAGTGATTTTCATATTTTCGCGAAATAGAAGAAAGAATTAGCCGCACGACTACAGCCTTAACCGAAGATACATTTTTCAGAAGGATCGTAACACGGAGAATTTGGGAACGCTAGAAATTCTAGAAATTTTTTTTCTATGAGGATCAGAAGGTATAGACTCCATTCTTCCCCAGAAGATATAGATCCTATACACTCCCTCCTTTTAATAGGTATGCAACATGCGATAAAAGAGAAGAGAATTATTAAACCATCTTCAGCCATTTGAGACGTTAGATATAAACAAACGTCCAAAAATACGACAAGAATACATTTTGAAAAATAGAAGATTAATACTATTGTTTAATAAAAAAATCTCTAGATTTTGTAAAATAAATTAATTATAATTTAGAAAATTCTCTATCCAATAAATAATTTGATTGTCAATTATATACAATATTATCCTATTATGTTTCTCGCAGTATAATCTTAAATTTTGCAGTAATTCGTGGCAGCGTAATATATGATACAAAAAATCAATATCTCTCTCAAAAGATACTCGAGCGACTATTTTTAATAAATAATAATTTCCATTAAAATTACTGTCGAGTTATATACCTCAGAGAACATTTAAAAAAGACGGATATCACTATTTACCTTGTTCTAAAAATTGGTTTTTAGAAATAAAAGAATTATTAAAAAACAGTATTTAAATATTATTATCATTTATTATATTTTATTATTATTAACTCAGAAGTTTGAAAATTCGTACTGGAAAAGTATATATCGGTTCATATCATATCAAATTTGTCGGCGCGACTTTCTACCTAATCAAATAAATTCCAAAAAAATCTAAGTGAAAATAAGAGAGGGAGAAACAGGATGGGAAGAGAACGAAATGAAATTTCTGAATATTCCTCGCAGCACAACGTCACGTAGTTCTCTTTAGTAAATGACGATACTTACGGTCTACGAAAGGTCTTCCCTGAGAATGCAGATATGCCGGATTCGGAGGAGGTGGCGGCGGCGGATGGGGGGGCGGAGGATATCCCCCGTAATAGGGTAGCGGATATTCGCCTGGTGGTGGCGGAGGTGGCTGGTAATCAACGACTCCAGGACCACCTCCGGCGGCACCGCTGCCCGGCGGCGGTCCGCCACCCCCACCGGACTCTTGATAGCCATAGTATTGCCTGAAAAGATACCCTCCCTTACGAAATGCATTGACAATTCAAGAGCGAATACCCGTTCGCGTCGAATATTCGGTTTGTCCTTATCGGTTCTTATTATGTGTAGATAACGAGATGAAAAGGGAGGGATGTTGTTAAACTTGAGTCATACGCAATCGCGGCAAGAATCCAAATCTACAATCGAAAGAAATATTCAGGTCCGCATAATTCACTTGATCGATACATTTTTCAATCGATTTGGAACGAACTTTTTCGTGACAAAAATATCGTGGCACTAATAACGGCAGATTCGAATGGAAGAGGCTGTATATACATACATGGATTTTTTTTCATAAATTAAATATCAATTTGAGCAAATTAAATAGCTCTAATTGAATTCTAGTGCAAATATAAAGAAAATTTGCGGTTTAGTTCTGAAAATATATAAAATTAAAATATTTTTTTGTACGGCAATAACAAATAATTAAAAAGTTACTGCGCGTGTTAAAATTTGCCATTTAATTTCCGCGACTTTTGCGGCAAAACCAACTTTGACATGGTCCAGTTGCAGCTTTCACTTCTTCGTTAAAAACGAGATAACGACGGTTTCGGAAAGTTAGCACTATCTGTGACCTGGATGTATTGCAATGTGGTAGGATATTCTGTTTGTTACTAAAATGTTTGTAGATATCTTTATTACGAAAACTACTGAATATTATAATGATATTTAAAATAATAACAATGTGCAAATATCGTGTGTATAAGTGAAATAAAAATACTAAATTTATATGCTTTTCATATGCATTTTCAAACAATCTGAATAATGCAATCCGCAATATATTTCCGGTTTTGTCAATATCGTGCATGTAACCAATTTATTTCATAACAGAGAGACTAAAAACATATTAAAACTGGAATTTTATATGATGCGCTGTTTTTCCAATCTGCCTTTATTTTGCCTTTATTTCAAAGCTAGTTAAAAACCGCGCACAGTTGATCATAAACATGAGCAAAACAATTTTTGTACTACGATTACCAACGATGTTTAACGCGATACAATCGCACTTGATTTATTGTATACTGTACAATTCAATACTTAATATTTATAAATCGCGTTGTGAACATTCATAAATTCTACAAACACCTATTTAAAGAAGTGAATTATCATGTGGAAGGAAAACATGATGGTGTCTCATAACGTTTTAATAGAATAACAGTCGCTTCTCATATGAGTTTTTCAAAAATCAAACTGATCAATTCGATGAAACAAAAATTAGAAAAAAATTGATAAAATAACAAGCTAATCATGTTTTGATATTAAAATAAAAAAGTTTATAAGAAGTGGAGATTAGTTTAGCCTTTGAGAAGCTCATATAACGCTCATATAACGCAACGACGTGTTAATAGTATTACGTAATAATTGTAAGCTTTAAGATTAACGTGCTACAACAACTATCAAAACAGATTCGCGATAATGCTACGACAACAACGGAACGTCGCACACGCCGTTCTTCAAAGTGGCATTTCTCGGCCCTCTTGTTCGCGTCATCATGCAAAGCGTCGAACGCGAATAAATCTCTTACCTCCTGTAAGTGGGCGGGTATTTGTAGTAATGCGGCGGATGAGCGTGAGGATGAGAATACGTCGGCGGATAACACAGATCCGGATACTGCGGCGGCGTGCCGTAGTACTGCGGGCACGTATATGTCCTATAAAAGCCTCCACCTGTAACAAACGACCGTTCATTCATCCCATGCGTATCCCCATCGCATGCAACGATGATCGATTTCGCAAAACGACGAATAAACTTGGAACATTCGTTTGACAGTTACGATGAACGCCTCACTTCATGAGACGTTAAGAAATATCGATAATATCGCTAGATAATTTACCCGCGTCATTTGCTAAAAAGGAATATCATGTATAATTAACACTTAAGTATCGCAAAAGATCTAAATCTCCAAAAGAGAGAATAAAAGATGTTAATACAGTAATCTCAGATAAATAGCTTAGATATCTAAGTAATAAATTATGTAAATAAAATTTTATGATATAATTTATTTAATAATTCAGTTACGTATATGCAAAGTATCTATCTTCGCCGAAAGAGTAGCTCTGTCTAAAGAACGAGTCATTCTCAAGTCTACACGTATTTGACGGTGATAGCACTAGTTATCAGTACCGAAGGACAATCTTTGTACTGGCATGCTATACTTGAGATCTTGATACAACGTTCGAAGGTAGTGAGCGCTATATTATCGAAGAGGCTGATATCTCCATCCAATTAAGCCCGTGAGTGCTTGCGCTATTAGCCCTGCGCTTACGTCAATACACCGCATGATTTAGAGTCGCTTATAACACGCTAATATCGTAATGCAACATATTTGAACGCATAAAAAACGCAGAGGAATACACGCTCTCGTGATTTAATCTTAAACCGATGCGATGTTTTTGTCTCACTTAAAAACGGTTAATGCACATCACTTTTTGCATTTAAATGCGGCGTGCCGCATTCATAATCCAGGGCACGCAGAAAAAAGAATTTCCATTAAGACTTATGCGACGTTTCACACGGAGATATCATTCACCGTCAGCGAATTTTCGTAATTTTTAGTAATGCGGTTCGAATTTTCATAAATTTTAGTAACGCGATTTGTTTCGCGAAATTCACGAAAAAAGACTCTAAAAAATTTGCTGACGGAACATAGAACGCGAAAAAAATTTTAGTGACGCAAAATAAAAAAAAATGAAAGAATAGGTCAAGTTAAGGTATTTTTTGCTATGTTTACCTTCATGCACTACTTATATGCAATCTTAATATGCACCTGCACGACCACTCATTAATGCATTTCCAGTATAGATAACTATGTTATATTGAGCGTTGCACGATAAAATCATTAATGTAAATGCGAGATCTGATATATGTTTAACGATGCATTGCCTAAGCGAGAGATGTATGACGACATTTGCCTAAGCGGCAAATCTCACTGATGAAGCGAGATAGCAAAATTGTCTGATATATTAAATATAGAGATATATTAAATATCGAGATTGCCTTAAAAAAGATATACGTCAATTATACAATTATCTCATATAACTTGTATAATATAACTTTTTCTGGCAAAAATTTATTTAAAAATATCAATAATAATATTTGTTAATATCAAAGAAAAAAGACTTAAAAAAGAAATAAGTTCTAAGAAAATTCAAAATTTGCTTAATCTTAACAGAAATTATCATTTCAATTTATTTCATTATCAAATTATTTTAATTGTTGCTAAAAATTAGGAGATTACAACAATCTTTTGCAATCATATAAAAAGATACAGCAAATTTTATTAAAATTTTCAACTTTTGTAATTGAATACAAGAAAGAAAAATCCATCGTTTCAATCTTCAGGTTACTATTTTTTAATTAAAAATGGATATTTTATGTGATACAAGAGAGTTGAAAAAACTTTTACATATTAATAAATTATAAAAAATTAAAAAAATATTATTAACGAAGAAGACATAACGATAGAAACTCCATTTTTTGAAACATGTTTTTTATTATCATTGCATTATCATGTATTAATTATTAGTAACATACCCGTGCTGCTTGTGCCTCCCGAAGTCGTAGAAGTGGCGACCAGGTCGTCCGACCCCTCTGAGTTTTGGGGAGGTGTGGGTGTCGGTTCCGGAGGTGGGCCCTTAATGGGCGGTAAGGTTGGTGGTGGTGGCGGTGGGTGCTGTATCAGTGGACCAGCCGGCTGATAATACCCTGTGAACAAAAGAGCAGCGTGTGCACTTTCCTAACTGATCGTCCTCCACTTCTAATTTTCAATATTGCCTTGTAAAGCGCTGTACGTGCCGTCCCGTTATATGAGATATTTTTGGACAATGAATTTTTTAGATAAGAAGTATTCTTTGTAATAAGAAATATTTTAGAGAGAATATTTACGTGACTTATACATACACACATATACACACACACCACACACACACATATATATATATATATATATATATATATATATATATATATATATATGTATATGTATATATATTTTTTTAAATACAATTTTTATTATACTCATATACGAGAGAAAAAGGGAGAAGAAAAAAGAGACAATAAATTTGAAATTAAATCTACAGGCTGTTATTTTTCATATTTGTTACAAAATATTGGTTATGAAATTTGATGTTATAAAATTTTACGGTTGCAATATTTAGCTGTTTGTGTATATTTTTCCAATCGTTCATTTTATACATACATATGTATGTATAGATCAATCGATATGATTCTGATACGAGGCGATTATGACATAATGTCTGATTTTAGATTTGCGCTTTTTAGAGTTTCATATTCGTTAAGGGTGTTACAGTGTTAATAGGAGAGTAGCATGAATCGTACCGTTGATAGGATAATGCCAAAGAGTTATACTTCAATAGTTCATAATCGTGGGAGCGCGAGTAAGCCACGTTGAGACCCTCTAATCCTCCCATTCGTTCAGATTTATCCCCCAGCTTTGCGTTTACGCATTTTTCAACATTCGCGCTGTGTCAATTTCTGGATCGCTTAATGAAAAAAATTATTAAATTTTTAGCGAGGCTGCTTAACGTGCATGCAAAGCCAAGGATCGTGCAAATCGCTATAGTGCACGCTAGAGTTACACACGGCACAATAGCTTGCTCTTTTTTTTGCAAACGAACAAAATCGACTTTCTCCGCGCGAGAAGAACATACGTGTTTGCATATCGATTATCCGAAGAAATCGTTCGCCATTTACTTCGCCCAATCACGATTCCACTTTATGTAGGTTAAACGCGCCTCGCTCGTACTCACGCATGCCGAGGTGAGATGGGCGCAGCATCCGAGCGCGTTCGCGGCGATCTGATTGGAGCCGCATCGAGCGGATGGGGCCTCGCGATGGACAAAGCACGCGAGTTGTTTCACAGTCGGCATTGTAATTAATTATGAAATCGTTAGAGGCCGTGATCGATACGTGTTTATTGTTTATTGCGTGTAAAAGTCGTTCCCAATAATCGACCCGTCCTTGTCTCTCTTTTTAATTCTTTAATTGATACAAGTAGATGCATGACGCGCGCGTCAGTTCATAAATTCTTTAATTTTCTATACAATATCCTATATCTCTACGATGTAAACTATTAGCTTATCAATTATTCGATAAAGCATCGAATGTACCTACATTCCAAATAACATGATTACTATTATTATTGTGATTATTGCGATTATTGATTACCGTTAGGAGCTTATGTATTACAGCTCTGCGTTCATTCTAATGTGACAACAGAATGTAGATGTTGACACGACTGGTAAACAAGCGATTAAATTACGACTGAAAAGCTTAAAGACGAATTTCAGTAATAGATATCTATAATAGATCTGTTGCTAAATTCAAAAGCATTCTTTACAATTCTAATTATGATAGAAATTTATAATTCCGATTACAATATGCCTGTTTAACGCTGGGTTAACGCAAATTTATGTTATATCTGCGTAATACGATCGTTGGTAACCTCCGACTATATTCGACTTTCCCATTTTCTTGCGTAATTTTATCAAGTAGATATCGTTGAATAAATGTCATAGCTTCCGCGTAAGTAGAAAACCAAAGTTCGCGAATGCGCAAATCGAGTAAACGCCGACTTTCTCAAGTATCCTTACCGAGGGTAACTGCACTTGTGTGCAAAGTAAAGATACTGTTAATGTCAAGAACCAAAGTTGTCAATAAGCTGTAAGCAGTACCGGACTTAAAATAGCATTTACAAAAACATTTACAAAAGTAAATTTAAAAAAGTATAAGATTGATACAATATTTAAGAATTTTATAAACTCAGTATTTGCTATTTTGTTAACTACTGATTGTAAAAATAATTATACGAATAAAACTACAATATTTAATTATGAAAATAATTATATAAATAAAACTACGATATTTAATTACAAAATATACATACTTATACATACTTAAGTTAAGTTATACATACTTAAATATTATGTAATAATTGTAAGAGAAAATTATAATCTTATGAACAAGAAAAACTGCCAATGGGAGCAACTGCGGTTATTAGTTTTGATGACAAGTTGGTGTATTTTGCAGCAAAATACACCAACTTATCACCAAAACTAATAACCGCAGTTGCTCCCATTGGCAGTTTTTCTTGTTTATTTGAATTTTATTCGCGGAGCTATACATTCTTTTAGCAATTTTATTTAAATTATAATCTTATGTTTTAAATAAATAAAAAATTAACAATGTAATGTAATGACAATTAAATGTTTAACAATGATTAATAAATAAACAAAGCAAATAAACAAAATTGCAAAGTGAATTCTGTTTCGAATGCTTAAATAACCTTTCAGAGGTAAATCTACCATTGATAAAAGTTACATTCAACTGTTACAGACCATGTAATTACACAATGCAACCGAAAAACGGAATCGGACTACTGCATAATTTATTTTATTTAGTGATACTTCACGGCTATTCAATTTAATTGACTTCGTAAAAACGCAATTATTCGGCCGACACGTGTAGACAAGCCATGAATCGAATATCAGGGCGTCGAAAGGCCAAAGTTGAAGATGAATGCCGGTCTCTGTGAATGACGTCACGCGACAATCGATTGGTGTACTTGCGCACACCGATACGCGGTAAGTGCCGAAGAACTGCTGCCGTCGAATTCATTAATTGTTTAATACGGTTCTTCGGCAATCGTTGCGGATCACCGCAATTTCGCCGCACAAGATAAAAGAAATTTCCGCCATCGCATTAATTCGTAAATATCTTCGAAGCGCGATACATTTATTATAAGCATTAAACCAAGTGATACTTTTGCTTTTGTAATAAACAGTTATCTTAGGATATATAAAAAAAATTGGCAAAAATTATTTCTAACAATAATTTGATTTACAGTTAAATAATCACAAAAGTATTTTTGAATACATTTTAAATACTACGATATATGAAAGACATAATAAACTATCCATGGGATATTCTAGATTGTTTATTGATCATTTGATAACCTTGATTTTTATCAAGGTCAATTAAATTTCTTGTTTCAATTTCGTCAATAAAGTTTCCTTACTTTACAGATAATGTAAGTTAAAGATAAATCTTCCTTCGAGGGTTCTCCGCTAGAGCATTCACTTGCACAATCGCTCCTGTTAAATTTAATTCAATTCGACCTTCGGTCTCTCCACGCTGCCACGTTCGCTAAGTACTCCAAGTTGCAGCGCAAGCAGCCGAGTCCCCGCGGCAAACACAGGGACGGCAAACAACAGGTTACTAATTTTCCCCGTATCGTCGGCGGCGGTGGTGAGAACGCACTCCTGCACTTATTCAGGTTTAAGCGTTAAGCCAATTAATTTCGCGGGTGCGACGTGTCGGCGAGGAGGTCAAAGTCGACGATAAAGCTGGGCCAAGGATGAGGATCGCGAGACGCGGCTGACTTGTGCATCCGACTTCGACAATGAGAATAACGAGAAAAAGAATGGCAGTGCGAGCATTGTCAGAAGGGAAGAGAAAGAGAGAGAGAGAGAGATTCTTTCGCAGCCGTATCGGAACAATTCAAGGATACCGCGAGGACATCGTCTACGCGTATTAAGGTCGCCGGGACTGGCTCGGAGCGCGGAGATACATCGCGCAGATACACGCTCACGTGTATTTTTGGTCCACGTCGGGGTCGTTTCGCGAGTCTCTCGAAAATTGATCCCGGAGATCGGATCGTCTTTATCGTCGACCGGCGAGAAAACTTCGTTTCATTTTACTTCAATCCCAATTTTCTTAATTCCAATATGCTGGAATAAGCACTCGTAAAAACCTTCGTTGAATTTTTCTTTTTCTTACGTCTCTTAAAATAGATCGTGTTAATTCTTTGTCGTGAGAAATCGCAGTCTCTTTGAATTTACGCTTTTTCGCTCGTTTTTTATATTAAAAAAAAAAATTTTTTCCGTATCTGCGCGCTAACTGGATTATAATTTCGATAGTGCTAACAAAGTAATCTCGTTTACACGTCAATTACAGATGTCTAGCGTGTCAAGATTTATTTACTATCGCCCAACATTATCCAGGTCATTAACGGCTAAATGAAATTATCGCAAGCGATGGCGCATTTTGCTCGTGGCTGCATTAAATAATCATAAATTCGCGAGTCATCGTGACGTGGCGCAGCTCTGTAGTACAGCTTGTTAACAAAATTGACGTTCAGCATCACCATGTGCCAAATGCAATCGAACTGAGTCTGGCCACACAAATTAATCGTACGATATAGAAGCACTCAACGCTCGATATCTGGCAGATTCGCCACTTTCAATCCACTTACACTTCTAAGCAGTCAAATTCATACAAAACGTAGTTGCTCGATTTGCAAAAATCTAAATAAACAATTAGTCGTTAAATGATGTGTAATAAATAATTCTAAGAGAAGATATTCTAATGTTCCGTAATGGTTTTGCTAAATATACCGAAGTCAATGATATCGAGGAAATAAATTACGATAACCAGACTTCTGACTGGGCGTCTTTGGCGCGCGAGGAGTGAGAATGTAAATAAGAATGAAAATACGGCGATAGCAATCCCACGGCGCGTTGCTGCCGCGACAAAGTCGCTCCGATCCGCGGCCCACACTACTTACGCTCGTTTTATTCTCACGTATCGGCGCGGCAAAAGTCTTGAACGGCGACCGGCGTTCATAGCCTAGAGAAGTCAAGGACCCGAAGAGCACGTAGCTGCTGGCGCAACGGCGGTTGGACTTGAAATAGAGAAATATCGGGAGGGGATCCTGCCTCCCTTTCCCCAAACTCAATGACGATATCCGCGTTTCCCGAAACTTGAAGCAACGAGGTACGCGTCAACAGAATCGTGGCCGTGGATTCCCGATCGGATCAGAAATCCATGGTGGAATCATCGACATCATGCCGATGACGGTGGCGGAGGTAGCGCGCGCGACCTCGGCACGCGATCGATAATTCGCGAATATTCAGCCCTTAACCGCTGTCATCCGATACGGGGACGCGAGAGCGGCCGATAAGGGTGATGGAATGGACTGACGATGCGTCGCGAGGGGTCGATAGCCCAGATCGCGTTGCGGTAACGCAAATCGAGTAACGAGTTCGCGACGAAGCTGGCCTACTGCAATTCAGATTCGGATGAATGGTTTATGGCACGCAAGAGAATCAACGTTGCTACAAAAAGACGTTATTTTTTTTTCTATAAAAAGAGCTGATAAGGACTAATGATGTAAAAGGATCAAATGATAAAGATTATCATATGGATGACCAAAAGAGATATTGTTTTATAAATTATACTATTAATAGCATTGATAACCTTTCTTTGACACGTGCTTCGATAACTGTTCGTCCTGACTGACATTTTTACATGATTCAAAATAACATTTTAATCTTTGTGTTAATTTGAAACAAATATATCTATATTATTTAAATTACACATATAAAAACATATGAAAAATTTTATATAAAGCATTTCAGAAAAATTTTATATAATACATTTCAGAAAATTAGAATTACAATTCTAATTAACGATTTTCACGCCTAAATTTAAATTTAATTGTTAGATTAGCGACTAATCGCAATTAGTGTTTCAGCATTGCTGCAACTTAAGTGATTAAGTGATTTATTTTAGCTTTATTATACGCTGAAAAGAACGTAAGCTATAACATAATAAAATATATATAGCAACTGATTGTCATGTAAATCTTACACTCTCTCTCTCTCTCTCTCTTTCTCGAGAACAAGGAGAGTCATGCCGTCGATTATAGATCAGCGATATGCAAATATCTAATTGTCCGGTCTTTAACCGATTATGTAATATTATCGCGTGTAATGTATTTTTGCGCAAAGTATTAATGATAGAGTTATTAGCGGGCTATTGCAAAAATTACATGAATGATATTAAAATTGAGATGAAATAATTACAAAAAGTAAATATTAGCAAATTGTAGATATTATAGAATTTTACATTTATGAAACCAAATTATCGTAATTGTATTTAACTATAAATTAAAAAAATTATTTAAGTACCTTCGTATAACTGTGACAAGAGTTAAATAAATTGACGTTCGATACGCTTGAATAGCGACCGCGAAGCGCAACAATTTCACGATTACTTCTTGCTTTTTGCAATCAAACGAGCGAAATGGTGATCGTGAAGTAGATAAAATGGATTAATTCTTAGCTCTTTATCCCATATACAACCGAGTTTAAAAAATCAAGCAGTAAAATCCATCGGTGGATTAAAGAGAAAACTCGCGGCACTGATAACGCTCCTGAGACGCTGTACTCAATAATTGAAGACTTAAAATGCGAAAGAACGTTATATGTGTTATGAAGACATTCAACATCGAAGAAACTAACTTGGAAAGTTCCATAACTTGTACGCGGCGAAACTTTAAACGACGCTCGCGTAAATTTTGTTCGGGAAATTGTTAATGATCATTGCAACTAGAAAAGTTATATTAAGGGTCATCTTTCTATATCTTTTTATGAATAATATGTATGATACGTGTATGTTTTAATTTACATATATATCAAGAGACACAGTCGTGATATTCTGAGTAGATTCGCATAGGGATATCATTTTGCGTATATTCTGAAACTGTTCAATGAGAATTTGTACTACTTATGTTCTATATATTTATATTCTATATATTAACGAGATAATGGAATGAAACTTAGCGCCATTTATTGATATCAAATCTTTTGTATAACGGATATATATATTATTTGAATTGAATATGTATCACTTGAGTTTTATTTTTTAAAAATACAAATATTTTTAACTGTTGAGATAATGAGGTGAAACTTAGCGCCACTTTTTGATATCAAATCTTTTGTACGATAGATATGTATATTATTTGAATTAAATATCACTTGAGTTTTATTTTTATTTTCTACGACAAGCGCGTACATTTAGCGCTTTTTTAAACCTTTATTTAAAAAAAAAGTTTATTTGTATATTTAAACTACTACATTTAGGTTGAAATTAAAAAAAAAAAATAATTTTATAGTATTAAATATGTCACCCAAACATAAAAAAATTTTCGTAATTTTTAAAATACAGAAACTTCTCTTTATTCAAATGAAATTATAGTAAATTATTGTTTTAATATATATAAAAAGAAAAAGAGTGCATTACAAGAACAATTGCAATTTCGTTAACGCTGAACGTCTGATCAATGTTATAAAATATTCTTATATATTCTTTCAATCAAGATAAGTTAATTGAAAGTTATTATTAAACAGTTAATTATGACATTTATTCTTCTTGTATGTATATGAAATTCTGTTTCTTCTAAAATCTACAGCTACAAATTCATTATTTAAAACATTTGTATTTGATTATTTTTTCATCTCAATTTCATGTACTAATAAATTGATATATAGTAAATTTAGCTTCACTTTATCAACTAATAAAATGATCGTGAAAAAGAGTGATATTTTAATAATACAATTCCAATTTCTTTAAATAAATCATTAAATTAGCCAGAATGAGAAATCTTATCTTTAAAAAGAATAAAAATATTTAAAAGTATATTTTTAATCGTATCACTAATTATACAATGACCGTTAATAAACACTTCTATAATAATAGGATGATTCAAGCTGGAAATTACACGTTATTTGTCTAGAAGCAATTAGGAACGACTGCTTGTAATTGGTTGTAAAATATAGCATCGTTAGTGAGAGATATAGTTTCCTACGAAGTGCGAAAGTCAATAAAACGCTCGTTGAAGGAATCAATTTTTCGATAGGATTCCAAGTTGTCAATTACTGTCACGCGTTTGGACATCCTTTACTTTCAATGTACGATAATTCATTCGCGACGTTCCGGATAAGATTGGCCGCAACATTCGAGGCTTCGCCGAGTTATTATTTAGTACGTAAGTCGAGTAGTCTCGATTAATTTCTATTCGTCAAAAAAAGCGCACTTGCTATAATTATTATTATACTTGCTGATTAATTATCAATCTAATTATTATTATAGAATTTAAATAGAAATTCTATAGAAATCTGCGCATTTTTCAATAGAGCAGCGATCAGAGCAGTAAAAAGTTAATAGTTACGATAATTGTCAAATTTGAAAATTTCTTATAAACAATTGAACCGTTCGATATTCTTCTTACACATATTTTAATCTTCGCCCTCATATTATTATAAATTATTTAAATTTATGTCCTCTCTCTTATTGTCGCTTATTTTTCTCAAAGCGATATTTTACTCGGTAATTGACATTTATCTTTGTTTTTCTTTTGATACGGTAACACACGAATGGCTTAATGCATAAACAATAATAAATACGTATTATTTTTTATTCAGATTATTTATGGAAATTATTTTTATTCGCGCTATTTATTCCATCCATTCCATTAACTAATTTAAATAAGAATAATTAATTCTATATTCTTTTTTATTTATGATCTTCAATCTGCCATATTTTTCCGAGAATATGTAATTGCTCTACAAAATGTAATTTATCTGTCAACTGGTACATCGCAACGGCGAACCTAAATGCACATCATATTTTCTTTGGCAGGCACCTTTTCATCTCGCTTTCCTCTTTCTGCTTCTACGTATTCATTTTCAATATTTATCACTTTGTATAATTTTTCCTAAAAGAATTTTAAGTAACAAATATTATTATTAAATTCTCTAAATAAATAAAAAACTTGCTATTTTTATATTTTAACGCTTAAAATGTTTAATGTTTAATGTTTAATGTTTCCATTTTCACGTATATTTTATATCTTATTTATTTTAGTTTTCGACCTCAAAATTGTGTCCATTAACTCTGCGAAAACTTTCTATCGGAATAATATGACAACCTATTTTCTACCATGAGCATATGCTCATTGTGATCGCAGTTATATGCTAATTACAGTATCTGTAGTTAAGAATATCCAAGTGCTGCGCATTGTTGGAATAATCTCGTTGATCGTTTAATATGTCACCAGTAGCAAGGGACGCTCGATAGTTATTAAAAACTTTACAAATTTTGAACGAACATTATCGGACTGATCGAGAGTTTGAAGTCATATCGATAATGATATGCGTGCGTAGGAAACCTGCGACGAGGAATTTGAAAAGCCCGTCGACAATTACGATTCCTCCTCATCGTCGCGTGGGTCGCTGAAGAAAAAACAAGGTTGGCGATGGGCGGCACGAGCGAAACCCGTCGAAAGCCGTCCGTTCACCTCGTCCATGGCAATGACGTCAGTCATCTGCCAGGATATTCCACCGATCGACGAACGACCGGGTCACGTACCAGGAAGTGCCGAAACTCGTCGCTGCTTATATCTTCGCGCGAGAACTGACTGAAGTCTGTATCATCAGATAAGACGATGCGATTTTTTTTCTTTCCTTTTTTTCTCAGGAGGATATCGCATGATGATCGGACACATGCGATTGCCGTTCGTTGAACTCGGGATTCGTAGAATTCGAGGTTATTAAGATATCTCGATCTTTATTTCCGTAGTACCAAAATTTCTTCTCCAAGACTTTCTTCAAATTGTAATCTTTTTCGTCATCTCTTCTACTTAAACGAAATGAGTAAATAAAACAGTTACATTCACGCCTCACTATTATTTCACACATTCGTGACTTTTTCGATTATTTGTCAATTCACAAGACAAAATAAAAGAGATACGACATTTTAATATTTCAATTAAGATATAGATGAAGGAGAGTGTTGTTCGTTTTAATAACGAAATAATTCTCTTGAATTGTAAACGAAATCGAAAAATAAGAGATTTTTGCGAGTTAAGCTATACAAATGTAAATAGATAACAGAGCTTTATGCTTCGCTTAATTTCACGTGGATTTAATTCAGTAGATTACGGCTTATGGATTATTGCGCTGCAAATTACTCTTATGGCACAAAATCACATTGTTTTCTCTCGAAACGGAACTTTAGAAGTCAACTATCTCTCAGTTTCGGCACGGAGTGATGCACGGGTGCTTTTGTATGGAGAAAGGCCGCTTGAAATGCATTCGCATTATTCACGAGTTCGGCGCAGTTTAAGCTGCGCTGTCCGTATGATTATAGCTTTATTCTGAACCCACTGTCGGGCAACACAATTAAACTTCGTTATGCAGTTACGCAGTGCCAGGATGAAGACACTCAAGAAATTAATTATGTTTGTTCATTCTCCGCGCAGAGATACACCGCTCCGCTCCGTCAGATCTACTAAATTCAATTTCCCGTTTGCATCGATCTTTCTCGTTGCGGCCAGTTGTATCAATGAAGCAGGATGTTCGTCCAGTTCCTTATGGTGCGGCCAGATTATGCGCGATTCGTGATGATTCGCGTCCTTTGATTTTCGTCAAAAAAATCGCTCCGCTAGCGAATTGACATGAATATTGAACGACGAGTGCAAATTCGACGAATATGTCCATTTGCATTGTTTCAAATTTTATATGAATAGAAAACTGCGAGTTTTGAACTGTCATGTGAATCACGAATCGCGCATAGTTTGGCCGCACCATTAGTGTGGTACAATATTTTTTGCGCATCTTCATTAAATGATCAAAGTTTTCTTTTCATTTTATATGAAATTATATTCTCATAAATATTAATTAACAATTAATTAACAATTATTTTAAATAAAACGTCCCTTTCTAGAGAAACATAACTTAAAAAAAGCAAAGAATCACTGAAATTACAATGAAAATTGATCGGTCCTAATTGAAAGAATCAGCTGATTTGAAGGATCTAAGATTGCATCTTCTAATTTGTATCGATCGCGAAGATCAAAGGCTTATCTGTATTAATATTCACTTATGTTGCACTGTAAACGAATCGGAGTAAAAATTCGCACCGCTTGATTCAGCTGCGGAGAGCGCGATTTTCTTTTCTCCGCGATCGTCATTTAAACCTGCACTCGCGATTTTCCGTGAGCGATGATCGCGCAAACAGGACGGATATCATCATAAGCGGTGGATATTGCACGGGCGGATTAAACATTCGTCACGCGGACACGTTGACACTACCAGGAAGATTTTGTGCCGTTAGTAGGCCAGTGACTTCTCGTCACAGCGCGTTCCATTTTCACGCCTCGGCGTTCGCTCGCTCGTTCGCTCGCGCCAAATGCGCTCGTCCGCTTTGTCGCCTGTGGCACGGATCAATCCGTTCGCGCTATAAAAGCCTGCGTTCTGATCACCGTTTCCTCGATACGCGAGAATCTCTTCTCTATGAATCCGAGATTGATTTCAAGATTCTTTGCCGACAAGAAAAGGTTGAGAGACAAACAACAGTCAAACAAAGGCTTTTCATAAGACAGCGCGATAAACTTTTTTTTCTTTTTAAAGTGTGGAGCCACTACCGCTGTCTTCTATCAGACGTACGCATATTTCATTTAATGATAACAATCCGTAATGACGTATTCGCGAAAGCACGACGCCCAGGTGCGAACAACGGCGTGACTCGTCGTGACGTAAAACGGATCAAGCTGGATGCGTGATCGGCTCGCTTCAATGTGTATATGCTCCATTTCTCGTTGATCCGTGATAAACGACGGTTCCCTCGGGCGGAACGTTATAAATCGCTATGATTATGTATACAGTCGATTGTAGAGCGTTTACGCGGTCTTTTGACGTTGATACAGATTAGCTAGTCATCCTGTCAGAAACTGAAGACCGCTCATCAATCTCGTTAATTTGAGGGGCAAAAATAAAATTTGTTTTTTTCGCTGCGCGAAAGATGTGCGTATACATCTTTAAATTACCTACACCAACAGATATATCTGATTTTTTAGAATTATGTCGATATTTTAACTTTTAAAAATTTCGTGATTGTTAGGGAAAAATATTAATTATTTTAGAAAGAAAGAATCATTATCTTTACAATAATTCTGATATTCCGAGCCTATAATGTTATTAACCGGAATATCTTTACATTGGATAATTAATTCGGTGCTTTTCCTTTGCACATCAAACCTTTTTTGCGTGAATATTGATTTTCTTTTTTTAATTTTATATTGTCGTACAAAAATTTTCATCGGCAGTAATAAATTTGCGGAAATTGATTAAAGCTGAAGATATCAAAAGAATTAACTACCTAATATTACTATTTAAAAACAGATAAGTATTGTGAAATAAATAAATATTGCTTATTATTTCATGTATATGAAATAACGTCACAATCAAATTTCAATCAGTGAATATAAAGAACATAATAAAATATAATTTTTAATAAATGTGAAAACATGAGAAATGCGTTTTCATTGCTAAACAAAATAAGAAAGAAGGAAAGGGATGAAATATTATTGCTGGAATTCTCCATATTCTAATGAAAAGTCATACGACAACGAATGTGTATTTTAAAGAACGTATAGTGCCTAGTTAACCCCTTGGGTACAGATTTATTTGAAAAAATTTCCTGTTTTGTTCAGATATTTGTCAATTCATTACACGAAGTCGAATATATGTTCGTGTAGGCAAAACAAATATATGACGAGTCTTAGTCGTCAAATGTACCCAAGGGGTTAAAGAAAATATTGAATGTGCCTCTCATGTCTCAAGACAGAACTCGGCATCGAGTGATTTATTCGATTTGATTATCCGTTAAATGCCGTAATGCGGACGTAAACGCGAACTCGCCAAAAAGATCGACGCGGTTGTAGTAGTCAAAAGGGAAATAAATCAAACGGAATGCAAACAATCGAAATGCGAGCCGCGGCACGTGACACCAGCGGGGGATTTGTGCCGTTAGTGGGTCAACAACTTCACGTTCTGTTTTCACGCTCTGCGGATTTTGTTCTCACTAAACTTACTGGCGAGATGAGGTTACGGATCGAGCGTATGATCGCCCGTGCTGCAAACCATGAACAACGATCGATCGATCAATCGTTTTTTTTTTTTTCTATTTATTCTATTCTTCGGTACTTGTTTCGGTATGTCACAAAAATCNCGTATCAAGTGACAAAAACATTTGTTTTAGTTGCTCAACAACATATGTTACCCACGAGATGATAAAAAAAAGCGCAATTTGACTTATTAACGTCGCAGAGGTGCCATAAACATTTTTAGCTTCCAAATAAACAACAAAATGGCATAAAACTATTAAGAGTACTCAACAGATAAAAGAATATTATGAAAGTTTCTTGTTCTTTTAAGTATTTTATATTTAAATTCAAATTAATAAACTCTTTAATCCATTAATCTCGCAAAGTTTTGTATAGAATCGATTTACAAAAATTAAGTTCTTTTTTATACAAATTCCCAAACGCCATTGTCGAACAAAAACATACATATTAAACAAGAAAGATATTGAATATTGAACAAAGATTTACTGCCAGGTCCAAATTTGATGCCACAAAATTTCTTCTTTGATAAAATTAATATTTAATATAAATTAGCTTAATAGATTTTTGCAAAAGAGAAAATGTAGTTTCGTATTTGCCAAAGTAGTAATCTAAAATTATTAGGGAGTGCATGACTCTTTTGTGCGCGCTTACATTACTAGATCGGCGAACCCCGTAGGTATCCCGAAAGATTTAGCGTACGAGATCGTATCGCGAAAAATGGAAATGACAATTTAGAATGTTGATAATAAAACGGGAGCAGGTTGGATTTAGCGGTCGTACGAATAAGTATAGTGAATAGCACGGCAGGAGGACACACGACTGTCGTCGTCGCGAGGGATTTGTGCCGTTAGTAGGCCAGGCCAAGCCACACTCCGTCACGCCGCGCCACGCCACGTTTTCACGCGGACATATTTCGTTTTCGCTAAATCTACTCGCAATGAAACGCGGTCCGCTCATTTCGCACGGGAAAAGAATCGCCTGTCTCGTGCGTATCATATTTTATCCGTAGTATTTGAGGGATGTATGTGTTATCGTACGATGAATACAAAATGTGACAAAGAGAAATTTTTATTTCTCGATAAATTTCCAAATCGAATAATAAAAATGAATAGGATGAAGGGATTCTTCACTCCTGGATATATCGTTCGACGTAATTAAATCCATTTGGCATCTACTTAATCGTTATCTCGTTTTAATTAAAAACGGCGGGAGACAAATCGTTCTCTCGATACATAGCACAAAATTGTGAAATATTTATAACGATTTCCAAGCAATTTTTTCATATAGCACATTATAGAAACGTATCGCAACAAATTTAAAGAACTATCTTGAACGTATATTTAGAATATAAATAAAATTGTAAATATAAAATTCAATTGTGAATATATATTTTTCATTTGTGAATTTTCAACAATCGCGTATGCAGTCAATTGTTTATGCTGCGATAAAACATCTCACAAATGATAAAATTTTATCTCTTGTGAATAAAATGTTATAAACAAAATTATGTGCGTACTATTCTTTTAAAATATAGTTTTAGAATAAATTAATTTAAAATCATAGAATGATAAATGTATTACATCAGATAAGAAGATAATATTAAAAAATTTGTTTTCACATACAAATAAAAGAATTAATAAACTGCAAGTATACACGACATTTTTACCATCTCTTAGTTTTGGACGGAATGATCCCGTTCATCTACCCTCTTTAATTATTACATCACTTCCGAGTGTCTAAGAAACACGAAACGAACGAACAAAGTGCAGAAAGTAGCTCGTCCTGAATTCACTCGGGGGCGACTTCGTTATTAAAAGATTAATCGCGAAGTTTCCGTCACCGAGTTTCGGCGAGGAAAGACAATGGTGACTTCTTTCTCCTCGTCCCTTTCTTACGTAGGAATGATCGCTGGGTAAAGGGACACTTCGAAACAACAATCCACGCTCCGATATGGTCTTTTCGTATTTCAAAGGGGACTGCCTTCCTTGCAATCATCGTGATTACCACCGCTAAGTTCAAGCAGTTAACGAGAGAGGAGCCGTCGGAGAAGTAACTATCGACCCGCGGAGAATTGCAAGCCGGGACACTACCGTACGGTTTATGCCGTTACTGGGTCAACTTGTTTGAGCGCGTTTAAAAGCCGAAAAGAAACTAACGGCCGCGCTGAGTTCGATCGATCATAATTAACCTGCGGTTAATCTCTATTTGCTGTTCAACGAGCGTTATCGAAAAGAGAGAAACCGATCACTGCGAAAGTACTCTCGAAGGTACCCGCTTGTAGCATTTTCATCCTGTATCTTCTCGCGATTGAGCACAATATTTTCTACACGGAAAGCATGACTTTGCTGAAGTATTAAAAAATTTAGCTAGATATAGATCTGAAAATAATTTTGTTGGATTATCAAAATAATTACGTAGGACGCTCAAGCTAATTACAAGAACGTCAAAACTTTTTGCAGCATTGCTCATCATGCTTGAGTTTCCTATATATAATGTTTTGAATGTTAATTCAAAATAATAACATTTTCAGATTTATATCTAAATAGATACTTCAGCAAAATCGTTCTTTTCATTTAGAGTTCTTAATTTACTTGGATCGATAGGAAAACGGTGGAAAATAGCGTATGTATAATAAATGTAATTGCGAAATCTAGGAACTCACTTTAAAATAACATATCAAATGTCTCTCTTTTATTTTCATAAGCGATACTGCTAAAATTATTTTTAAAAACGTTAAAATTAAGAGAGAGAGAGAGATAACGAGAGAAAAATAAAATCTAACTTTAGTTAATTTAAATAAAATATATTTTTTAAAAACTAACATACAGGTACATATTAGAATTACACTTTGCTATCGCTTATGTCGTAATTACGCACATCATTTATTTTGTATTATATAGTTTTTAACGCGATATTATTCTTCAGTCTCATACTATCTTTAAACTTCTAATTTCTTTTATTCCTTTTCCATTATTTCTTTAATTAAATCTAAGTGATACATTTCTGACAAAAATATATAGAGACATATGTTTTATTCTAGCAACAATCGTTGTAACACGTTTTTATCGATATTCAATCGCGGACGTATTTAAGATGAACATTTCGATGAAAGAGACAGATTTTTGTGTCAAGTCGCGCGATCGCTTTCGAAAAATAAACGATCATAGTTGTAAAATAATTCAGTTCACATCGGAGAGATTTATACGCTAAATCACGCGCATCATGCACTCTCCGTGTAACGTGTGATCAAAAAAGCTCTGACTATCAAGATTCCCATCGATCTTTTTCCTCGACCTCTTTCGCGAAACGTACGCGCGAAATGTACGATTACGATTCAGCAGAGCGAAATATCCGTTGAATACTTGTTGTCATTTCCGTGAGTTTCATTTAGAAAATAAAAAAGCTCTCATGCTCGTAAAAACCCTTGACCGGTTATACTGACGATAAAGTTAAAAATCACGCACGATTTACAGCTTCTCGTAAGAGACGTCGACTACGTTTCACTTATCCCGTAACTAAACTGGAAAACATGTTATTTTTGTAAGCGGGAGGAAATCCAGTTATAGATTCCTACTCGTCATCAATTCTCGATTGTGACCTATTAATTATCGCAGACCAAGATCAATAGGTAATCAGTAGAGCGCAAAAATTGGCGAAGGTTTCAAGATGCATTTAGACAAGAGAGAAAGGCAGTTTTCTTGACAACGCGGATAGTAGAATAGACGGGAAATGTTGTTTACGTAGAGACAAAGACAATTGCTCGAAGATCACTTCAACTATCGGTCTAAAAGATTCACCATAAAATTGTATACGGTGCTAAATGCGCAGAATATACGAGCCTTGGATACCGCCACAGGATTTGCGTATATACCGTTACTAGGCCAGCTTGTTCGCGCGCGCTCGCGCTCTATTTTCACCGTTCAACGCGTTTAATACCCACCCACTTGGTTGATCGTGCGACCGTCGCGAATACGTGCTGTATTGACACCGAGACCAACGTCGCAACGCGCCTTGCTCGTTCATCAATTTCAAGACGCGCCGTCGCTTTCGAGACGCTCCTCACGTCGCCCCTCGATGCCGCGCCGCGCCGTTCGATAGTACAAATCGTTTAGATCAAGTAAAGCGTGCCATCTCGCGTATCCTCTTCCGCGAGACAAGATGCTCTCGAGACCGTCGACGTCGCTCTTCGGACGTACCAATCCTCAGTGAAGTCTCTTTTACACGGAGCTCTCAGTGCTGTTCATATACGCTTTGGTATAGAAATATTTTGATGTGCGCTTGTGCGTTTCGTGTTAGATATATATTTCTTATATTTCGTCGATTGTAAAATAAAATCAGCTTCAAATTGTTCAAAATATTTCCAACATAAATATTCTTCAAGCCGCGTATTAACGAAGATTTAATTAAAGAACTTGAAACATTGAAATTTAAGCAACTCTAGCAAATTAAGGTTTAACGATAACAAAATTAATTATTAAAATATTTTATGCTAGACTTTCAAACGTTAAATTAATAATTGCATTTAAATTAATTTCGAGCTTAAAAATTTAATCTAAATTTGAATAATATGCACATACAATCGAACAAGATACAGGATAACGCTTATTTTACATTTGGCATATTTCGCATATTTTACGATCACTGGAAATTTTCAGACAAATTGTACGCCGATATCAAATACATATGTGAGAGAGAGATCTACAGTAAACATTTGAAAATTTTACTCTCAAAAATAACTTTTAGAAACAATAAAATTCCTTACATTGATTTCTATTTTAGAGGATCATTATATGTATTTTCCTGCTTTACGAAGTTTTATTGTCGGAATTGTTTTTAAAGAGAAAATAAAAATCCAATACTCGACCGATTTACATTCACAACTCGCTCTCAAAGAGCAAATCTCAAGCATCAAGTCTTAATTTATATTCAGTCGAGAGATTTATTCTCGGTACAAAAATTCTCCATAGAGATAAAGCTAATCGAAAATAATTACAATTTATTAGTTTCAATTTTTTATCGGCGAAGTAATGAATAACTTACCCGAATGAGAAATTCGTAGATTATAAACTTTGGAGAGAGACAATTGCGAAATCGCGGACGATAGATTCGTAATCATTTGACAAATAATAAATTGTCGTCTACAAAACAACTGATTGTCTCTTGCAAAAATTTTTAATGGCGAGACTGAACTTCTCACGGTTGTGCGAAAGCGTGTTTCGGGAGCGATAGACGACGTCAGCCACGAATTCGTTACTTACTGCGCCGGAAGCCTGTTCTCTGCATGCAGCGGCGCATAGCACAGCGCTGACGTCCGTTCCGCTTCTGCCCCTCGCGCGCGCAACGGATATTCTTTTGTCGCGTCCCGGCAACACGCGACGTACGATAGCAATATCAGGCGATAAGTGTCAAGTCTAAACCTAGCTTAACGGATGAGCGTCGACGTGGCTTTCCGCGGAGTGACGGATAGTTGCAAAATATACACGCGCCATACAATGGTCCCGTTTACAGATTACTCCCGCGACGCGATAAATCTGCGCGAAATGCAGGTCGCGCGCGTGATTTCGAGAACGGAATGGTATGACCGCGCACCGTTCGGATATCAGCTCGAGATAATAGCACAGCGGTCGCGTTTCCTGTAGGAGCTTCTCAATTAAGGGATAGCGGACTTTTACGGGCTGCGCTTATTCCAAGTTAGTAATTGCAAGCAGCTCCCAAAGCGAATGTTATCCTAGTCTTTTAGAATTATCTATATTTCTGTATAACTGTGAAAGTCGATGTTATCAAAATAATCTCCTCCGCATAATTTATAATAAAAGATAAAATTGACATTCGTTAAATAAGATACATTTAATTTTACGTGTAATATGTAAATTAATAGCGAAATATTCTGCACACCATGTCTTAAGTATCTCATTAATTTCATCAGTTATCTCAGGAATGATTCTTAATATCTACTTTCCGAGAAATATATGCGGATATACCTAATAAACTTCTCACTATTCTTGCTAATCGATGTTACAAAATCAGACTGCGATTTCGAATCGATCGGTTTTTTCGCTCGTGTCTAAAAAACCATACTTGGAACTTCTCGTTTTCGCGAGATATGAACCTCTTCTCCGAGAGCTCAGTAAATCGTTGGGTCATTTTTCATCACCGCGATGTTCCATTTTTCATGTGACCCTGTACAGTTACGTAAATAAGGTCGTGTTGAATGTAGAGTAAAACGAGATGTACGGTAAAATGAACATCATAACTCGGAGAAAAACATCAAGTATCTATAGCATTAAACACTTTCTTATCCGTAATATGATGAAGTGTAACACTTGCAGATAATCACAGTAAAACTAACATTGCGTCGCAGCTGGATATGTAAGCTGTAGAATCAAATTTTATCAGCTCTATACTCTCTAAGTTTCACACCAAATAACTTCGTATATTTAAATTTCTAACACTTAGTTAATGATACAAAAGATTGTACAAAGAAAGATTAATTATCATGTAATAAATAACTTTGAAACTGCGATTTTTTCACAAATTTGTTAAACGAAGAGTTACCATAAAAATTTCAACAATTAAAACCTTTCAAACACGTGAAATGAAAAAATTTAGGAACGTTAAAAAAGCTTCTAATTTTAGTAGCCTATTTGAAAATTTATTTTCTAATACTAAACGTTACATATTGTGCCGCGTGCAAGATAAAAGTTTTAAAAAGTCTGAGAAAGAAAGATTAATAGTACGCCACGGAGTTATTGCTTCGCTTGCGTTCTTGGGAGGAAAAATAGTTTGAGGAAGAAAAAGTTCGAGCATGAGATATGATTCTTAACCTGGTTATCGTGGAGTTAATTAACGTACCGCGAAAGCCTCGCCACTTACGGTGGAGTAAAACCGTGGATGAAAGGTGCATTCGAAATGAGTGTTAAGTCGCGAACGAGCGAATGTGTGCGACCATGAATCATGGGGCGCGAAGGCGCGTCGTATCAGCGTTCGTCTCGCGAAACTGGAGCGCGGCCGAAGACAACTTTTCACGCGACGAGAGGACGAGAGCACGAAGCTCTGCAACACGAAGAATGTGTCGTTTTAACCTATTAAAGCATGTCTATCTATCTCCTTCCTCAACAAAATTTGATGAACACGCTACACAAGTTGATCTTGTCGATCTTTGTTTTTGCTTTTGAAACAATGTTTGTTTTATGCAAAAATTTCGAGACAATTATTAGAAATTCGAAATGAACAAGAAAGAATGTATTAAACGTGATGTTTCTCGTAGAAATAAATTCGAGAACACTATCGTATATAAATGTCTTTTTTTAACATCTTCGCTAAAATAATGTAAGAATTTCTATAATATCGTATATAAAAAAAAGGATTTTTCAAAATTATTCTAAAGGAAATATCAAGTTGTGTTTTATTTGTGAAAATAAGAATTAAAAAACTTCCTTATTGACGCGGATATCAAGTAACATTCCGTGTATCAAATCTTCTGCATGATAAATCTTCATGTCCCCGAGCATTTGTGCAGTTGAATTTGATATGGGAAACAGATAAAGTTATAAGATGGCATTCCGCGCAAAATTCCGCGCCAACTAGGAAGGAAATAATTTTCGCCGCGAGGCACAGCGCGCATAACGTAAATCTTCCTAGGTTACCAAGGGTTAACACTGACACGTGTCGAACCGCGAGCTTTCACTGGGGAATCTGAAGGCCACTGTGATGATCGCCGTGAAACAACGATACGTATAAATTCTCAATTCACCAGGTGACATTTAAATAACGATCGCGATTCTAATCGGCAGCGAGATAGCGATTTAGAGTTATGTTTTAACATAACACACATCGAGGATATTGCCATATGACGTTTCGACCTATAGAGCGATAATTGTCGGATGTTATTGATCGACATCATTGAGACATTGCCTGGATTGGAGGCGGAACGATCGGGATAATTAATGATAAATCCATTTCTGGATTTGCCTGAATATTTTTATTGATGCCAAATTTGATTCGCGTGAAGAGATTGTTTAGGAAGGTTACTTTAGTTAATTGCGCGTATCAAGCATATTATTTTCTAATCTTAGCTAAAGCAGCTTATATACAAGCTTATATACACTGTTAGAAATGCTTCCTTTATATGTAAATAAAGCTCGTAGTATAAACGAAATTAAAAGTAACGATCGATTTAACTGAAAACTAAGTTACAATAGTTACTTAAATGTAATGAAAGTGTACATGAAATTTCATAAAATTTTATGAAAAGTACATTACATTTCATAAAGTTTTATGAAATATACATAAAATTTCATGTAAATGTACACAAATATACTTAGTTACAAATTAAATTTAATGTAATGCCATGAAATTAAATTCAAATTGTAACTTAAAAGTACATTAAATTTCATGAAATTTTTAATAAAAAAAATAATAAAGTGTATATTAAAAGATCATAAAACTTCATGACATTTTTAACAGTGTACATGTGTAAGCAACGAAGAATTAACAAAACACCTTATATACATCGCGTTGGTCATGTCTCTAAAAAAGTATGAAAAAGGAGAAATCGGCACGTGTCGGTCCAGTATGCGTGAAAAATTATCATATGGCATCTAACTATCCACTTTGCACATTACTTGAATGAGCAAACATCAACAAATATTCGTATTTTTTGTCAAGTTAGACAGAGATACGATTACCATGCTGCGAATTAATCGCGATCCTTAAACACTTTGGTCGTTAATGTCTCATTTTCGCGACGATAGCTAAATATCGATATTTTTCATCAAATAAAAAATATTGACACACTCCGAATCCACCAATTATCGCAAAAACATTTTTTTGATGATAATCACTAACGATACGCTGGTATTACAAAATACTGATGAAACACTCCGAAGAAAGTGTCGAATGCTATTTATATTCGGAATCGAATGAATGGAAGTATCGCTATTCTCAACGCGAGCATTTCTGTTCGACTAAAATGATAATGTCACGTGTAAAGCATCGATATTGTCAAAACACCGGTGGTTGCGTCCTTATGGTCGAGTCCAAATGTCGCGAAGCAAAATGGTAGCGTCGGTTGTAACAGAAGGGTGGCGGCAGAAGGGAGGAAGCGAGCGAGCGAGCGAGCGAGCGAGCGAGCGAGAGAGAGAGAGAGAGAGAGAGAGAGAGAGAGAGAGAGAGAGAGAGAGAGAGATGTATGTATGTGTACTCTGTGCGCCGAGAAACGACGGAAGGCATCGTATAGCGCCGTTAGGAAACCGCAACACGGTAGGAATGAGCAGTAAGAATAATGCATCGGTCTGCTTTGCGCCATCGGCGTCGGCTAGTAGCCGAGTAACCTTAATCGGACTAGATCTTGACTGTAGTAGTTGACTTAGCGACCTATATCCTTAACCCTTAACCTTCTTTTTCATCACCTCTTTAGCTAGGACATGCGAAAATGCTCTCTCGAAATTATCGAGAGTTCTTTTGTCAATTTATTATTATCGGAATATATTGCAATAATTGTAAAATGCAAAAACAATTAAGATACTTATTAGTATCAATATTTAATTATTCGTGATATTATTCTAGCCTCAGTTCAGGACCGCGTATCAAGAAGTATTCGGCGCGCAGTTTGCGGGACTGGACTCCTATTCAGTAATTGTTAATGATAGTATCGATATCGTTATATTGTTGTTGCGCAGATATACGTTAAACGCTACAGAATAGAAGCCTTGGAAAATGTATATAAATGCACGCATAAATATTACTAAAAATAGCACGAAGTTCCAGCTCTGATTGAAAAAGGCTTATTTACAATTAGTTGTGTATTCACATATCGGTCGATGTTCGTTTATAAAAATATAATTTTTTTTTTAATTACTATTTAACACAAGGTCGATGATTCCGATAATTTTTACTACATTATTTATCACTCCTCCCGTGATACTGAATACAGCTTGAATTTTCGTTCACGCTAGTCCCGATCCTATCCCGATCCTATAGATTGAATTGTGGAGATTCTATCGTTTTCAGTTAAGAGAGAGAATTGTAGGTAATACATCGATGCCGAAGACATTCAAGATTGGAAGTTGAAAAGCTGCGACGTTATAAAACCTCCCGAGCATTCCTACGCGTATCCATCACGACGTCCCCCACAAGGCCGTCGCATGCTTCTACCGTGAAAGTCGAGTGATTCGCCTATGTATTCTCGCTCTGCTAATTGGCTTAGCCCAAGCCGCGTATATCCCGGTCTAACGGAGATCATCTCCGTGTTTGCCGGAGAGAGAACTTGCGTCTTTCTCGTTATGGAGCTCAAACACAAACGTTCTGCCGCAACGTTTCGCCAGATCGTCAAATGGCTCGTAATTTCTGTGAGCTTTCATAAATGTCGCGTGCCGTTTCTCGGGATTGAAAATTCCACGATGCGCTTACAGTGTCGAACCACGGGTCACAGCAATTGACGATGTGTGAGGTCTTCACGTACTACAGCACATTACATGACGGTTACACGGCGATCTGGATTGAGTTTGGGGCTCTTAAGCCCCTTTGGAATATCAAGGTTGATTAACCTTGGTTAATTCGATTTTGCTCCTCTATCTAGATCATAGATGGTACTATAAATTGATAGAAAAACTAGGTTACAGATGATTCAGAGTCAGTTAACTTTGATTATCGATGTAACTTAGGCTTAGGAAATAATAGTGGCAGAATTGTACGTTTGTAAAAAGATTTATGTTCCTTTTGTGCATAAACATAAAAAAAAATTAAATTCATCATTTCATTTCTCAAAAACGCCGTGGAGATATAAAATATAATTGTTTTAAATAATTTTATTTGTCTGAAATAATTTTAAACAATTTTCTTAACGAATGTCAAATGTTATTCTGTCGATTAAGCAATAAGAAATTGCTAACTGGAATTAAAGTGGAGTAATTAAACAATAAAGGGATTTATATTCTGAAAATGAATCATGTTTCACGTAATCCAAAATAAAAGATACTAAATAAGCGCTAAAATAATTTTTAATTTAAGCAAATAATTATAATTTGCTTTGTGCGAAATGTTCATTTTAAATTAACTACGCGGAATAATCAGTTTCCGCCGATCATTGGTTTCTATTAAAATAATTTCAAGAAGAATTGCGTCCTATTAAAAATGAATATAAACTTTCTTTAATATTCGGCGAGATTTTGTGAAATCAATTCTATAAAAATCTTTTATAAATATTTCATTATCAATAGTTCTCTCTCTCTCTCTCTCATTAAATTCACCAGAGATCTTTATTTTGATTTTACGAAAATATTAATAAATGGCAAAATTATTATTCGCAGTTATTTGCAGGATCATTGCCGCTTATGTATCGAGAGTTTTCATAAAATGTGAAACATTACATCGGTCTCCCGTATGAATTCATTTCAAATAAATCAAATATAACGTACCGCTACGATACGTGCAATTTCAAAGAGACATGCCTCGCGATCTATCGTGGCATGTATACATGCGCTCCCGCCCATGTAAAATCAATATGTAATTAACTTTGATTAGGTCGTCGATGTGGCAGTTTTGTGCCGTATCTGCTAGAAAGGTCACATTGCACGAAAGTTCGCGGCAGCTTTATCTCGATGTTTTTCAATGAAATTAAATATTAAAATATTTTAAAATATTTGAACAAAATCATTCTTTTTTTTTTTTTAAGGAAATGAATCTCGATAGATGACTATTTCGATTGACTATCGAGATTAAGAAAGAAAACAATGCTTTTTAATGCTTTTTTACATTTCCTCTTTCTATAAACCTACATTTCACGTTTCTATAAATAGAAATTATGTAGGCAAACAAAATTTTTTTTAAATTAATATTAAAAGCGGAGCAGATATTTAAGTCATATTATTTTTGTAGATACATTATATATATCACAAAAATTTAATCCTGATTTTTTAAATATGTATTTTTAAAAACACAGATTTGTGTAATAACATTAAAAAAAAAATACAAAGTAATTAGTGAACTTTACTATTATTATTCATTTATGAAAACATATATGTGGATATATGTGGACATATATGTTCTATAATTATATGTAGAAACAAAGTCGGTTATTATTAACATAAGATTAAAATAAAACATGACTTGTACTATCTATTATGATTAGCTTGCGTGTATTTTTAATGATATGCAATGATATTAAAATTGCAAATCCATAGATAAAATAAACGGTCACATCTTTAAATATGCATATTTCAATTATACAGAATTGAACATGTTCAAATTATAGTGCAATATTCGCAAGTAATAGACGCATAGCAGGAAAATAATTTTCGGCAAAAGTACAATATTTATGGAATTTATTGAAAGTTTTTCCTGAAATTTTTATAATTCTCTAACTTAAATTAACAAAAAACTAGGATTCTTCCATCCTCCCCCTAGTTTTCATATTCTTACAATTGATATGTACAATCTATTTGTCTATCTCTTGTGTCGCATAGACCCGACGCAATTGTCTTGCGCGCAGCGCATAGCTCGCGTTTTATCTGCCGATCGTTTCAAATAATATTGTCTGGCGATGGAAATACGGTGATGTTAACACTTTCACCATCAACGTATCACTGATGATACAAACGATCGTTGTGCAAACGCCAAACAGTAGTGAAAGTGTTAATCGCATCGAAGCCGGAGCCGTTTCGTGAAATCCGATATGCCTCTTTGATAAATTCTTTGCCAACGTGCATTTTTTATGAAATCGTAACCGATAGACCGAAAACAAAAGCCAGATTTCTATTCTAAAAGATCTAAAAAAATACAATTTATTTTTTCTCGCTATTGCCTGGCACTTTCTTACTTGTTGGATCTAGAAGCATCACCTTCTTTTCATATCCTATCACCGCATCCTCGAACAATAATGTAATTGAGCTTTCCTATCTCTATAAATCTTGACTGATTAATAACTGAAACTTTTTATCGGTCCATATTTTATTTTTAGATTCTTAAAGAATTGAAAATAGTTCGCACAATCTATAAAGAATCACAATTAATGAAGAAACTTTTGCAGAGTGAAAAACCTGGCGCTGAAGAAATTTTTGCAAAGTAAAAAACCTGGCTCTTTCAGCTTATGCTCCAAAATCATTTCATAAGCGCGCAAATAAATATTTTCTATCCAATACACAATACTTACGATTTTGTTTAATTCAAATTGTTAGTTTATGATTGATTGGATTCAGCTTCGCTTTTTGTTACGGGGAACTCATTTAAGGGGGAGAAAATGATAACGCGAGATCCGAGTTATCTTTGGGGAAGCAAGCGGCAAGGTTCGCGCGCGCCTGTTTTAAGTAATTGGATTCATGGTGGAGTTTAAACGCGAGCTTAAGTAATTAAGTTTGGTGTCGGGGGGTCGCGTTTCGCGTTCCAGCTGCACATTTCGTTGCGCCGAATTACATTACATATCCGCGCGCGGCACGACGCCTTTGTTGCGGCGCAGCAGCGTACTTTCGATTACGCGAAATCAACGTATAATTAACTTCGCCCGAGTGTTTTGGTTTTGTAAGCCTTCCGACAAATTCCGCATGTTCACCGACGGTGGAGAAAACGCTATCGTTCGTGCGCTGCATTCGTGATTTGTGTCGCATCGCATCGCATCCGCGCTTCTGTACTCGCCCGCACTTTGTCCTCGATCGCGCACGTCGTGTGGCTTTAACATATAATTAATTTTATACCGCGTAGCGCGTAATTCGAATATTCATCAAGCGCGATACTAAAGAGTTATCGATTGCACACGAAGGGAAACAGGTTCGATAGCATCGGATTATGTAATATAACTGAGAGAGAGCTAAGGAAAAAATATTAATATCGTTACAAATATCGCATACGCAATTATATCAAAATTTCTTGTTTTTAAGTTTACCAAGTTTGTTAACACCAAGGTACAAGAGATGTAACACAAATGCAATAAAACAACAACACAAAAGATAATTAGGAACATTATGAAAAAGTCGCAAACAAAAGAGACGCTGACGCGATACTTTCTCATATATATAAATGATTGCACGTAACTTTTAATGAATTATGTATATCCAAAGCCGTGCAATCATAGCAGTCAACGCAAAGGCGGTGAAATGGATTAATGTCAATCGATTCGATCCGAAATAAAACGTTCACAGGTGCAACGTGATTAATAAAACAGATCTACTGAACCGTCCAAGACGAGTGAGCCAATATAATTGGATCGTTAAACATTTGCAGCGTAAACAACCATAAGCGCCTCGGCATGCAATGATTATATCGTGTGTCGCGGCGTGAAGTAAATTTATGGTAAAACAGGATCATGTGTAGAAAATGCAGAATGAAAGAGGATGATACGCGGAGAAGATGGCGGTAATGAAGGGAATGAAAGGAGTGAAGAGAAGGCATGTGGAGAATCAGTTTTCCGGTTCAGAAAACGGATGCGTAAACCAAAAACAACGGTTGTAGTCGAGCTTAATGTGAATTGATGCCTGGGGGCTTGTAGCGGAATTTGCGAGCGAAGTTAAAAATTATAGCGACAAGAAACGAGTTAAATGCGTTATTGATTATGTTTAAATGGAGAACAATGTGCGCGCGTTCTCAGTTATTTCTCGCACGTGGTTACGTAAAAAAATTAAAAAGCGTGAGTATTTTCACGTAAACATTAATTAGCGTCGGGTATTTATGGTGCGAACCATAGAAATTTCTTGTGACTACATAAAGCAAGTAGTAACTACGAGCGTTTAAATTTATATATACAATGCAACAAAGCTCTTGCACACATTTTTACACGTATTAATATCTTTAGTTTTTTTATTTCGATGAAACTTCAATAATCAAACGAATCATAAAGAATCATAAAGAAAGTGTACGACATTATACTTTGGAGCCTTAAGATTCCTCTGTAAATAGCTCACGTCTCAACATTGTGATTGGTAAAGTTTAAAATAAATTTGCGTGCTCTCAGTTTACCAGTTTTATACCTTCTAATCTTTCGCTACAAACTATTGTTTGAGAAATGTAAAACATGCAAAAAGTGCTTTACGAAAGAAGACAGTGACGCAATGCGGAATGATGCAGCTGTAAGAGTCCGAGGTGAAATACCGCGTACAGGAATTCAAGGTTTCCTAAAATTCCTTGCCTGTCCGTTTAGTTTTTCACAACGATGCGAATCACATCGGAGGATAAATAAAAATTCGCGTGGACCGCGGTCGACGAGAGCACGAATTTCGCGAGCTCGGAAAAGAGCGGGGCTCGAGCTAATCGATAATAGTTAACGACGTTTTCGCGGGAAACATCCGGAATATCGCGGCGCGAGTCCGCGAAAGTCGAAGATCAAAGCGACTGAGATTGGTCGTCGCTGCGCCGCGGAAATTCCGAAAATAATGAAGGCATGATGTTTGCGCACTAGCGCGAAGCTATTTCGCGGACGAGCGACTCGGGCACCCGCGAGACGCGCGTCCGTACAGCTTGAATCATGACCGAGCGCTTGCAAAGTTTACGGACGATTATGCGCACATACGTCGTATATTGACGTTACTGCGTCGCAATATCAGCGTCAGTGTGTAAATGCGCCTCGCGCGTGACCGCAACGTGCATCGCGATATTTCTGATAGCGGAAAAAATTAATGTTTTTTTTTTTCAGCACAGTGATCACTGCTTTAAAAATAAGGATCTCAATCTGAAATTAGAGTCATAAATGTTCTCAAGGTATTCAAAGAGCAAGTCAAAGTTTCGCGTAATTTTTTTAAATACAATTCGTATCGTTTTTTGGAGTAAAAACCAATAATTGTTTATTAAAATTGATTTGGTAAATCACTATTTTATAAAATCAAGAGAATTGAAATACCTTAGATAAAAGCGAGACACAAAGAGATTACTCGAATTTATCGAACAAATATAATCGAAAAATTATAAATGAAATATTTCCAAGATTTAAAAATTAATATAAAATCCTATAAATTATGATAATCAGAAATTGCATTAATGTTCTAATTCTACTATTACGGAGTATAAATGTTTAACAGATTGGATCGGTAAATATTTAAACGAACATTTAATTATAAACTTGCGGAATAAAACGCCGCAATTTGCGATGCGAAAGGCAGAGACAGTTAGCAAAGTAACGCGATCTTCCGGGAGTTCCCAAGCTCGGCGAAATGTGCAAAAAGAAAGACGCGTATTAATTAATGGAAGACGGCGAGGAAGCGGAAGGAGGCTGCGTCGAGAGCGGATCCTGGAGGAGGTTTGGTGCTTCGAGAGAGGAGGGTGATGTGTGTTGAAAAGCCGCGACTAAAAATACAAACGCTATTTCGGGCCGCAGGCGGAAGGTCAAGGCGTGCTAGAAACGACTCGTTCGCTCGAGGAAATATGTGTCTTCTTCGTGTGTCGTCTTCGTCGTCGTCTCCGACCATCTCCGTGCTGAGACAATAACAACTCTCTCTTCTCCACGTGTCGCTTCTCGCCGCCGCACTTATTGTTATTGTAATTGTTTGAATTGTTCCACCTGTAACTTTATACCGCCTGAGCTTCCTCCTCATGTCTTTTTCCTGTCATATCTTTTCTCTCTTCTAGTTCGTTTTTCCGTAAATTTTTTTATGATTCTCATAAATAATTCCTTTAAATCTCTCGTGCGCTACCTTTCTTTTTTCATCGCGCATAAAATTGCGTTTATTTATCTTTTTTTTCGCACGGAGCAAAGTATAGAAAGATTTTATTATAAAGTTTCATTGAAACGACTCTCGATTTTTTAGACTCAAAATTTGATGACTACGATTAGAGAAGAATTCGCATTTATCGCGTTTAGCACTCGATAAATTTGTCTGTCCTGATAATTGAATAAACTTTTATCATTCTTAACTCATGTACCTCGAAAGCTTATTTATTTCGCGACACGTATTGCCGATGTACGAAAGCTCGCCGCTGAAATTTGATGAAAACAGAATTATTCGACGAATGCGACACGCCTCGTCGGTTTTCCATTCCAGAAAAATGCATAATGGTTCACGGCGGGAACTCTCGAACAATGGACAGCAACGTACAATACGTCGAACGTCGAAGTGTAAAAAGTGAAAGAAACTCAAACATCCAGCGAGCGCGCGCGCACGATTCAATATGGATGTACACCGTAATATTCACGGCGTAATTCGAGCATAACGTATCGTGATCGGAGAGTTCTCCTTTCCCGTGCAACCGTGTGCAGCCATCGATCGAGCTGCACCGAGTTATCTGTCGGCTGCTATCGATAAGACGTCGTAGATTACGACGAGAAGCCGCGGCGACGTCGGAAGGAGCGGACCTCGCGTTGCTCCTTTTACACGCGGTTCACCAGATGCGGCTACCGGTTCTCTCTCTGCATCTCGCCCGATTGCAGGTGCCGGCGAATCGGTATCACGCTCGACTATACGTTAATCAAAACATCGTTCATGCGAACCGCTTCGGGGCAACAGATGTAATATCCGATGGGAGCCCCGTTCCCTGCGTTTGTGCGTTCTTTGTAAATTTACACACACACTCACACTCTCTCTCTTTCGTGAGTTTCCAACATTTCAGATTCACAGATTTCTGATACGTGTATTTTAATTTACTTAAATTCTAAATATAAAAAAATCATGCATTGGCAAAATACAGTTCACAGATCATACGAGCCTCTTCCGCGTAACTAAAGAGCTGTGGAGAATAGATCTTGATTTCCAGAAATTTTAGGAATCCAAAAATCATCTCTTCAAAGAGTGCAAATTTGGTAAATCCTATGAAATTTTACTTTCCGCAGGCGGATTGTGAATTCAATAACGCGAAGTCCCGCGGGTACTTGATCTCACGACTCGGTGCGCAATTTCTGAGAAACTCGGCGCATATCTTTCATTTTACACCGATATTACGTTCCAATACTATTGGCAATACAGCTCGAAATACTCCACTTTCGTGTTTTCGTCATGTCGCAAGCGAGCGGGATAAACGGTGGTAATACGGGCTCTCCTGAGACGCCAGAAACAAGCATACGTGTCGCTGCGAGTGCCGCAAAACGGCGATAACGATCCTTCCTTTCGCGTGAAATAGTGCGTCGATAAGGCGTCGCGGATTACAGCGGGAGCAGGTAAATCTGGCTCTCTCTCTTTCTTTCTCTCTCTCTCTTTTTCGAATTTTCGCGATTTCAAGAATGACCGGATCACTTCGCGACTTCGTGTTACGAGCTTCGCTTATCGCGCGATTTGTAGCGCGGACGTCTCACGAGAATATATAAGCTCGTGTGAATATTATGTTCCATTAGATCGATTTTTCGGACGTAACGGAATAAAATGAAGAACCGTTTCGACGTCTAAGAGACTCGTGTACATGCGTCGATATCGTCGATGACGTCGATTATAACTTTTTGTCGTGCGCGTTCTCACGAGAGATAATCGATCGCTGGAGCGTACCGATCTCGAAAACACGCAATGTCGCTCGAGTAAATCTATTGCGGTCCATTTTGCATGTTTAACAGTACGTCCGCGCGTTTCTGAGAACGGGACATTGAGTTCGTATTGCGATCCAATGAAAAGTATCACGTACCGAAGCACCGCTTGCAAATATCGCGAAACCGACCGACGATTACGGTTCATTACACTGTTTTCATGTTCAAAAGGATGGAAATAATCGCCTCATTGCTGCCGCATGTCGCCTTGGACGCTAAACGAATCGCAAAAATCGTTAGCATCGACGAGGTCGATTCTTTTTGATTCTTTATTTTTCAAAAATATCATTGTGCGACTACAAACTAAATTAGATTATATCGTGGCGAGAGTGAAAAAACACTTTCCATCATGAAAATGTAAAGTTAAAATTATACGAATAAAATGTAAATAATCTGACAAGTGAAAAAAATGTATTTGCGAATACGCGAAATATTTTTAAATGTGAAAGAAACAGAAAAAAATCGATATTCGAATAAAAGAAATATTTGTAAATACGCGAGAAAGATATTTAATAATAAGGAAGAGCAGAAGAAATATCCTATATATATTTTTCAAATAGACATCTATACACACATGGGAAAAATGGTCTTGCTAAAATATCTAAAAATTTGGCTAGATGCATATTTGAAAATTATCTTGTTAGACCATCAAAATAATTATGTAGGACGCTCAAGTTGGTCGCTAGAATGTTATAATTTTTTGCAACGTTACTTATTACGCTTGAGTGTCCCACATAATTATTTTAATACTTCAATATTATTTTCAGATCTGTATCTAGCTAAATTTTTAGATACTTCAGCAAAATCGTTCTTTTTGTGCATGATATTTATTTGCATAACGTATGACGATATATCAGCATAAAACATTGAAAGTGTATTAAGAATACAACATCCTGTACTTAAAAGATTACACTGTATTCTTATTACAAATGCTAAACAAGTGATGGGGATTACACTTTATTAATTTGCTTAAAAATGCTGTAATACATTTACACGCCGGCCGGTCGCGAGGCGTAAGCGACGCGCATATTTCTCGTTGCGGCCGTCATATAGCGGCACGATGCTGCAATAATTATCTTCTCTCCACTCCCCACTTTTTTTCTCTTTCAACGAGCGGTCGCGTGAAATCGTCCGTATCGATAAGACGGCATAGATTACGGCAAGTGGTGCGCGTACGTGTCCGCTTTTACGTGCGCAGAACCGGCGACCGCCGTGAGGCCGCGAGGGGCCGCAATTAATTTTCGCGTTTCCCCCGCGAACGCGTACGTCTTGTTTATGTCCCAAATTAATTGTCCTTAAGTCGGCCGAGACCCGGCCCACCTCGCGCGGCTCCACCGCACACGCGCGGTTAAGTTTCACTCCGCGAATACCGGCGTCCTTGGAGCATGCGGCGTGCTGTCATCGGAATATCTGCAGCAAGCTCGTATGCGGACCCGATACTACGTTGCATATGTAACTCATTCCAAGCGCATGATTCGACATCGTAATCCAGTTGCGCGATTCCGCATGTAACTCGCTTTTACAATCTAATCTGACGCACTACACGAGACCATCGATTTCGCTTCGAATTTAACCGCGCGCGAAATCTGTGAGACGTGGATGTTATCGTAAATCGCATCAAAAGTATTGACCTTTGTGCCCGAAAGAAGTGTCGTTACGTGAAAAAACAGATTATTCCCTGATATGCGATTAATACTGTAACTGTGGCTAAATTTAATCGAAACAAAATTGATATCTCTAAGTTATCGCAAACTATTCTATTGTATATCGTTGATATCGAAAGAAATTTTTGTCAATAAATGTGCAAACTTTGCGCGTAATTGTAAAGAAAATGTTGACGTTTATATCAAGTGTAATGCTAATTTCTTTAGAAAAGACGAAACATCCTCTGTAGGTAATGTTAAACGACCTTCTCCTTAAATACATACTTCGCGAGAGAATGCACTTCGCATTTCGCCACTTGCTCTGCAGTGTCCTACAAAGCATTGAGCGGTAAGAAAGCAGCATTACGAAGTTACTACAACACTCGTGGAACAGCCTGGTTTGAAGTCGCGAAGTGTTTCATAAAAGCGTTAACTTTCCAGAACGGAAATTTCTCCTTTCCCAAAGCGGAAAATCCGAACAGCCACTGAAAAGATAAGGAAATCTGTCGTGTACCCTAATAGATATTCATAATTCTACACTGTTTCTAAGTGAATAATTCAATTTTACTAAAAATTAAATTATTAATTATGTCATTAAAAAATTTATTTCACCGCGAAAAGAATAACGATCGCCTCAAATATTCCGATAATTGCTGGAATGAGTGGTCGATCGTCGAATTAATTAGACTGACCGAGAGCAGTTGGCTCTTTTCATGGTAGTCGAACGCTAAAACTGAATTATACGACTGCGACAAAACGCGATTGCACTTGTCATAATCCGTGCGGCAATTCCGGAGCACGGAGTGGTCGAAATTTATCCACAGCTGCGACGCGCAAGAACCTCGATGGTGCGCCGCACCACTGCGGGATAGCTACTTTCTCCAGCGAAATACCAACGAGTTAGGCGCTACGTGAGAGATTAACTGAGCAGCATATGCTCCGAGAGCCTTGCTCTCTCGCTTATGAATCCAGTGCCAGTAATGCAGCTTCTCGGCGCTCTCGAAATAGACCGCGACATCGGAGTTCTTGGCGAGTCATGAGAATATCCAATCGGGACATTGTTGTTAAACTATTAATTTGCGATGTATCAAATTGGAAATTGAAATCAGTACGATCAAAGAGTTATATAATTGCCTATCGTTTTTGACATAGACATAGCTTTTGACGAAAGGTGCACTCAGTTCACATAAACTTTGTAATTTTAATTCATTAATGTTTAGCTAATATAAATATAAATGCTAAATATAAATCTAAATTTTTTTTAATTAGTTCAATTCTTTGATATAATAATCTATGTTATATGAATATGTAGTCTCTAAATTTTTTAAAAAATACAACGCTATTTTACAAATAAAATATAAAAATCGTATAAATTGCAATTTTAAAAATATTATAAAATTTTTATTTAGATTTAAGTTGAGTGTCAGCTTCATTTGCGCAAAAGTAATATTTGCAAATTTAAGGATTTTCATTTATATACGACGAAATTAACGAAAGAATTCATAAAAAATCGATAGAAGTTGAGAAATCATATTAAGAATGGATGAGATAAATTTAAGCGCATAATGAAAACTTTTGCATCTGTAATTTGATCAACCGACATCGCGTACCGACCTGAATTTATGTCGTAACGGAGCATTGATTTTCAACGAAATATTTTTGACTTAGCATATTGAATGATCTAAGTGACAAGAGTCACTTAAAATAATGAGCACTTCAAAATGTTTACAACGTATTATAGTTTTTAGAGAATATTTTATATTAAACAATTCTTTTTACCATATACATATAATCTTAATTTTTCTGTTTCAATTAAATTTGGCCGAAAAATTTTAGGCCAACATTTAATTAATAAGTTAATATGGCTTTAATAACTTTAACCACTTAAGATTCGAGAATGTAAACAACGTTTCTCAGTTAAATTAACGTAGTGTACAGAAACTTTACAAAAAGAAAAGGAACAGAATACTTGAAATATTCTCCATAAAATAAACAAAAATATTCTATTTATAATACTATTAAAATTGAATGTATCCGGTCTCGCGACAAGTATGAAAAAGCTATTATCGAATTAAAAAGAAGAGAAAAACCTCTCGACTTCATACGCGACGATTCCCGATCGACGTTCGCCGCGGCATTAAATCACTATTAAGTGTCAGCTCGTATCGCGATTAATTGATGAAGAAGGGCTAATTATAGCGACAGCAACCGACTCGGCCGCAAAATTGCGCGGAATTTGTTAGACGCTTTTTGCAAAACGACTGGATTCCAACCGGCTGTTCGCACATTAGGCGAGAAGCCCTCGGGCGTTTTGTCGCTCCTCTTCCTTACCTTCTTCGCGATCGCTGGACTTACGATTGTTGGATTCGCAATCATCACGAATGTCAAATTCGTGAATTATCTTAATTTCGGGTATAATTTTTATACCGATATTTTTTTTAATTCATATCGAAATCTCCCGACTCCCGAAATCATCTTTCTTTATTCTTTTCAAATTCCATCATGGCAATATAAAAATTTGCAGCTTAAAGAACTTGCATACATGTATAAAAAGATATTAGTTTATATGTTATAGGTATCCGATCAATTATCCTAATTTTGGTATGTCCTCTCTTTGAAATATTCTTAAACATCTTTTTCCATGATATCTTAATTCGTTTTATTTCTTACTTATAATATCTTAAAAGAGCCAGGTCATCACATTATCGTTCATGCATTCACTTTGACGCTCACGCGCTGTAAGCTTCATTCTATCTTTATCGCTCATTACATGCGAAAAGAAGATAAAGTAACACTTATAGCACGTGAGCGTCCAAAGCGAACAGTCTTTGTCTAACATTGTCTTATTACATCTTAAAAATTCAAATCTCAAATATAATTGTTGATAACGTTTATTATTAACGTTATTTATTAATTGATAATGCCTACGTGTTATCTAACAGGAGTATTCCTAAGAAAAGATTTCTTTCTCTCAGAAGTTCTCAGAATTATAGATTGTAAATACAGAATAATTCGCATAATATGTAAGTAATACTGTAATAATGATAATGATAATTAATTTCTATTAATCTATTTTATATTTTTTTATTGTAGGTAGCATAATTTTTCAATGTACAACGCCTCTGCAATTTTGCAATATTTTGCACACATTGAAGTTATTCTAATTATGTTTGCATAGCGGAAGACCAAACATTTTTTTTTTCTTCATGTTTGTTCCTATCTTGATCATGATTTTTCCTCCTTTTCGCAGAAGCGACGAATTATCAATCCGCTTCTCTCATTTTAACGGATGTAGACGCCACAGAAAACAAGTGATTCCACGTACTCGAGCGCGTACAAATATAAACAGATTTCTATGTGATAAGCGAAATTTAATGCGAACTGCGTGATGTGAAATAATACTAGTTACTAACTGGAAGATAGATTGCTTTTTATCACATTTTTATCACATAAAAAATCAATTTGATAGAATCTTTCGTGTAAACTGCACTATCTTCCAAATTGTTTATCTTTCAAGTCTGTAAAAGGTATACGCAGAACCAGTTACAATCAGACCATTTTCGGATTATGTTGTATTAATGGAGAACAGTGTGAAATCATATTATGCTACAATTGATAACGTATTGCGATCGACTATACTTCCATTGTTTACTGATACGAGTAACAAGTTGCATACGGAAGTTTTATACGTTTTTGCGACGAGTTTCAAAGTTATTGCGACAGATCGCGCATACGTTTAACTTTGACCGTAAATAAATCCGTTGAAACTCAATTATTTTCGAAAAAGATTGTTTCTGCGCAAATCGAGCAACACACCGCCGATGCTATTCCATTTGCCACTAGTTATCAAATATCTTCCACATTCGCGCATTTTTCGATCAGTACATGAAGATACTTTTTATTTTCCGAGAGACGGCGGAATTAAAGAACCATGGAATTATTGTAAAATTCATCGCGATGTGTATTGTATGAGCATCGATGCGCGGATAAACTCTTTCTCGCTACAATCTCCATTCGTGAAAGTCTTGAGAACGACTGACTTTCTTTCGCGCGGCAATTCCTAACGATTCGGTGTACAATTGCACGAAACGCGCGGGCGGTACAAAAATGATAGTAACCAACAGTTCTGTTTCGGAATTTAAAAAATTTTGTATATTATCTTCCAAGCAGCCATTATCCCTTTTTATGGCAAAGCACAGATTGATCTAATTTTATTTATTTACCGAAACTTATATTATTTCGAAGTTAGCCCATTAAATAATATGTTTTCATCTTTTGCATTCTTTCTTCGCTTTATATACGAATAATAAACAGTCTATACACCGAAGTATAATAAATAATCCATACACCGAAGCCAAAGGACAGATGCTTCTTCTTCATGTATACTCTTTATGCCAACGAATACGGATTGCTATTCTAATTTTGATTTGTGAAACGACGGAAGAATTTCATGGTCGTATAGAATCGCAGTTGGGTTTCGCATACGAGTTTCAATTTTGAGATTACGAGTGTAGATTCGGTATAACGGAATCTGGCTTACCGCCATATCCTTTGCACAAGATAACAAACTTATACACGTTGGCTGTCAAGTTAGTAAAATATTGAAGACTGCAATACGGAAAACAGAGAAGATTTCATAAAAATTATTTGGATATTTTTTTCTCGGTTAAACTTATTTAAACAAATGATAAAATCAACTAGACTGTGTAAGTGAAGTTAATTAAAGTCAGATTATTTAAACGAATTTCTTCGACGTTTCTAATATTGATTGAAATAACATTTATAATAAGTATACATTATTATACAAAGAGATAAATTCTTTTTGCATAATCGTACTTGCAACAACCCGTGATTTATTTTCAAATTTAAAAATTCCGGCTGCGGAATCTACCCTTTTTCTTATGCGCAATTCTTAGAAATTCTCGTGCTACGAATTGATGGTACGCCGGACAGTGACATTCCTACGACGGAAAGATCTCGTGTACATCTTAATCTACACCGTGAGAAAGTGAAGTATAACTAGGGCTCTCGCGTATAATGCGGCTGGTAGTCTCTGGTGACAAGTGAAGTAAAATTCGCTCGGCACGCAACTCGTCCCGGCGTTATACGTCCCGCCCGGCTGCCCGGCTACATGTGTATGGGATATATGCGTGCGCGCGTTTCGCAACGATCGTCCGCGAGTCTGTTCGTTGGCTTCGCGATTCTTGCCACGTAGCACTGAATCGAGTAATCGCTGATTACGATCGCGCGCCGGTTAAGAACGGCATGTCGACTTCCCTCGCACGGCCGATGCGCGATCGCATGGGGAGATGAGGACTCGCGTGGACTAATCCCCCTTTAATTAATTGGTACTAAATATTTATGGTAATTATTATATCTTTGGCGATACCTGCGATGTTTAATTAACGATACTTTGATGTATCAAAGCGATATTTCGAATCGAAGAAACTTCGAGAGAGAGAGAGAGAGAGAGAGAGAGAGAGAGAGAGAGAGAGAGAGAAGGAGAGATTGGAATCTCATAAATTATATAGTCTAATTATACATACTTATATCAAAATTAAATTACAGCCAAAAAATATTCCGATGATTTTTTAATTCTCGGAGGAGAAAGTTGCCTAACTTTCCAATTAAAACTAGATTCAGATTCATGTTCCAAATGTTAGTAAGACGTACATTCGATTCTATTCAACACTTGTCGCATACATAACATTAAAGAAAGAAAGCAAAAAGTAATGTTTTAATTTTTTCGGTGTGATGAGTCAATGAGTAATTAAAGTTTGGCATTGTCTCATTTGAAATTAATCATCTTAAACATCCATTGTGAAACCGCGATATGAAGATATTTTAGACGCAACATTTCAACGTCACGTTCGTAATTGCCGATATAATAAGCTTCTATGATTAAATTTTCGCACAAAGCATTCGTGTATCAATATACACGCGCTTAGCATCACGTGTAATTCGGCATATAACATACACGTGCGGATTAATTCATTACAATCACTGCACGTGCTCGGCTGATCTGTACCGTGTTTGTCACGACACGCGTCGTCAACAAACGGTGTATTCGTAAATTATGCGAGAATATGACGAAAATCGTCGTCGTCATTATTGTTGTTGTCGTCGTCGTCGTCGTCGAGCTTGAATGCGGGACACGTGGAATTCTCGCGCTGTCGCCGTCCGATGTAAACGTGATCATTTTGATGGCAGTACGTGAGAGCGGCCGGCCGTGCTCGGTTGACGTTAGGGTCAGCGAAAGATCGTAAATCAAGGTCATAGTCGCGAGGCAGAGCGTGAGGCAGACATTTTCTACCGTCTCTCCGTTCTGGCAAATTGCGTCTCTCGTGCGATGGCGACGCGCGGGAAAACGGGAACGCGATTATCGATAAACTCGAACGCCATCCTCATCGCCGGCGAGTCGTAATTTGCGATTAGCGTAAACTCGCGAAAGTTGTGAAATCCAGCGCGGGAATCCAACCTGCCGATTTAACGCGAGGACAATCGAGTTGACTTTCGAAGCCTTATTAATTGTTCCGCGTTTTCATTAGGCGGCTATTTAACACGACGCGCCAATTAACGAAGATTATTGTTCGGGTTAAAGATTACCGAATCTTAAGTATGAGGCAATCGATATTTTCGAATATTCGATATTAAACGTTATAGTACTCGAAGCTTTGGTATAATGATAAGAAAAACTGCTAGGAAAAGATTAATACAAGTTAAATTGTACATCTGATACCTTAAAATTATCGAAAAAAATTAACGTGTTCAAAAAAAGATATTGATAACTTCGATTAATATTGACGGTAAGATACTGCTAGAAATAGACGATATCTTTTTATCAAAAGAAAAATATTTCGATAACCGAAATCTCTCTTTTTATAGCTAGCTCTCTATGTATAACACACCGTGTGTCTTTTTGTTCTTCGGAAATGGAAATTTCCTTCTATTCGATATGTAATTTGCTTTTCATCATGCAAAATTCTTACCGGCTTAAACTGTTCTATATAAAACTCCAATGTTTTTTCCATTACAGCGAATGCTCAAAAAGTTTAATTACAATCGCCTGTTAAACACTTCATCGAATTTAATTATTGCACAAAATTTATACAGTTCAGTTTCGATTAGAAACGATCAATGCACAGCTATATAAAATCGCGTGATAATAAAACGTCGATCGCATCTTTTATATAAAATCAAGAAAATAAACGTTATATCTATAATTATAATCTGTAAAGTGTATATATTTTTTTCAAATCGAAAGCTAAACCGATTTAAAAAAAGCAGAGAAAATAAATGTTGCATACGTTTAGTATCCACTTCACATTATTAGATTGTCCATTACGTTCGTGTTATCGCGGAGCAAGAAATCACTTACTTTAAAGGCCATTTTACAATAGCGTAAATGTAATATTCGTAAGTGGTTGTAGTTGTAAGAAGTAGTTGTAGTTAATCAATTATAGTCGATCATTGTCCTCACATTCGACTGTGATTAATTCTTACAACCACAACCACTTGCGACTACGTTTACGCTCTCGTAGAGTTTACGGTCTTAATGCGTTTAATAACGAAAATAATGTAAAACAACAAATAATTATATAAATTCAAATTGTGATATTATTGTGTTACGCAGATGATCAATATCAAAATATATTATTTAACCATCTTCGCATTTCTCAATCGCATTCACTAATTTTTTTTTATTTTAAAAAAGCTGAGAAATTTTATATTTTTAGCTTTTCAAATTTTTAAACGTTTTGCTCTCACGTCATGCAACATACAACATATCGCAATATCCATATAGCTCGCAGAACCGAAACAAGCTCTATTATCTTCTTTTGTTAATTCGATGCCTGAAAAATGATATTCTCTTTGTATGCTTTGTTAGGGAAATGTTATTTACTTCACAATATTTATTTCATGAAATTTACACAAAAAGGAGGTGATAAAACATGATACAATATTATATTGGATACTTGCAACTATACTAAAACGAAAGTTAAATATTTAACGAACCATAATAAACTGAATGACAATAATTATATATAATACGTTGATTGCAATTTCTTTCTCATAAATTTACATATCATATAAATAAAGATGAGATAAAGTGAGCTCGTATCTTCATTCACCTCCGTCACATCGTTGAAAGTACGAATGTAAAAGGGTTGTTAACTATAAAACGTTGACTGTAACGCGCCAAGCGATGAATTGACCATAAATGGAGATAGATGCAAATTTTGGCCTTGCTTTAGTGTGCACAAGCCCGCCATATTTCGCGGTATGCTAGGCGATACGTTTTCCCAACAACGTGCGGAAAGCGTACATACAAATTCGCGAAGATCAACGAGCAAACAAAATATGCGGTCGAGGGAGCGGAAAATCGGGAAACGGGGTTGCGGAGGGCAGGCGGGAATAAAGTATCGTGCATGTCATATTTGCGCGGCGATTTGGTAGCCGACCAACGTTATCATAAAATCAGACCGACATGCGCGAACGTTCGTGCAGAAATGAGCGACTTCTCGGACGAATGAAAGAGCACATCCTCGGCAATGGAGCTGCCTCGGCCGACACGACCGGGGTATCGATCGGCGGTTCGCGATAAAAATCGGCGATACGATACGAGGAATACCGGTGGCGACCCGTAGAATGCAGCTGTCAATATTTGAATGATACGGTTACGCGGCCGCTGGTCGATAGTGTGCTCTTGCGGATTCAATGCGGTTCGCGGCGCGAGATCACGTTTCGGATTGCGCTGTCCTTCGGTCATACGTCCAACTAATTAATTTGTAAACTGCATGAATCGATTAGCAATAACGGCAAACTTTTGAGCGCAATATTGATCGATTGTACAATATTTCGAATGTTATACGAGTATGTCGCATGATAGCAAAAGATTTGAAAAGCTAAAAGTATAAACTTTCTTTGCTCTTTTTAATTGTGTAATTAAAGAACGCAAAAAAAGTTAAACAATACATTTAAAGAATGTACGCAAGCTTGGAGTTTACTCATGTTTGATTCGTCCAATTGTGTGTGAAAGATTCTCGTTAACGTAAATAATAACCTGTTCATTTTCTTTTAGCGATAATCTATTATCTTGGCTTTAGGCTTCCAGCATTAAGATTTCATACTTGAGCAATAGAAATATTTATATGAGTAATTAACATAAATTCAAATTACGGTAAACTTTATTATGCAAAATAACGCAATCTGAATATTAATTCTGTACATTAATAGGACTAGATTAATATCATCATTGGAAAACATTTCAATTAATCGTGTCAGATATATTAATATTGCAGAACGACATTGAAATACGATTCTATCGCAAGCAATGTGAAAAATATATCATTGCGGGTTCAAAATCGAACCGGGGACGCATTTATTATTCAAGCGTTCGTTCGGTGACTTAGAGTTCTTGTCCCGCTTTTACGCTGAAGCGGAGCACGGTGAGATATCACTTTTGTCCCGCGAGTGCGATTGTAATGTTGCGGATAAACCGATCTCGGCAGCTATGCGAGAATAAAGCGAAACGTCTGGGCGGTAAGACATCTTAGGGATTACCGATTGATACTCGTTTTACGTGAATTCAACTTGTTGGAAACACGATACGCATTTTGTAATGGCGAAGAATGAAAAGATCGTACGTTCGCGATTATTGATAGGAACATTGAAACTTGTGCTCCATAATAATTATATCGCGCAATAATTAAACCGATATAATATTGATGAATAATGAAAGTACAAAGGGAGTAATGTATTGATACATCAACGATAGGCATTGATACATCAACGATAGGCAATTAGATTTTAATAACATGCAGACGGCTATGATAATAATAATCTTACTGATTTTCAATTAAAGCCAATTAAGTTGCGTGATTATCGTTTATAATGTATGTAATAAAAAAGCGTCACAATAATAAGTTGAGATAATAAAAAAAAGGAAAAATCAATAGGTAGAATTATCGAAACAATCAAACGAGATCGCTGTCAAACGAAAATTATGTTTTCTGTCGTTTAAGATTACGTGTCACATCGCGTTCCGATGCGTCCCGATGCTATTTTTATGCCAAATAATTGCGAAAAAACTATCTATATTTGGAGTTATAAAGCATAATAAAATAAAGCAAACAGAACGCGATCGATACATCCACTTAAAATTCTTATTTTGATAAAATTTCTTTGATCAATTACATATTTAATAATATTGTATTGATTTGAATATTTATTGTCAATAAAGAAAATAAACACGTATAAAATTGATTAAATTGGCACGATTGAAAAATACGTATTTTCTATTAGGATCATTCTCAATACATTTTTTTAATTGGTTTGATCGATCCAATGCGATTTCTCTAGACAAACAATGTAAAAAGACAAACAATGTAAAAGATTATAATTACGCTATCGATTTTATATTTATCTTCAACAAATAAAATCGTCGCGCATTTAATAAATTAATTGAGTTACATGCTTGACATATTTCCCAGTTCGAACTGTTGTGATTGTCGTCAGTTAAATCGCGTATCTAGTCGGACTTGTTTGTCATGATGCAGTTTTTGCTTTCGAGCAGTTTTAATTATCACAAAAAATTGAAATATCAGCTATTTTGATATTTATCTGCTGAACAGAATCATCGCACCGAGCAAATTAAATAAATTACCGATGTATGTTGCTTTACCAACTTGCCACCAATTAAACCGTGCATTTTCTGCTCGATATGTTGCTGCCTCAATTTAATACTGGAATATTTTTAAACGTATAATACAAAAAGTAAAACAAAATATAGCGTAATTATTTCCGCAAGCTTGTTTCAATTCAGAAACAAATCTTTAATTTCGCAACAAAACGAAATAATTACAGTTCCGAATATTAAATTAAAACTTCAATATCATGGTACTTTTGAGCAAATATTGCAAATTATAATACAAGCAACCATTATATGTTTATCGTTAGTAGATAAAATCATCATGCCGAATAAATCAGAACTGCTCGTAGTCTAAAAATCGCGTGTCTCTTTTCGCGCACGACATATATCTCGACGTTGATCTTTACCTCTGAGCAAGTAGGCGGCGAGCATCATGTCCTTGAGCTGCGGAAGATAGAGGCCATTGAGCAAGCCGTGGTTCAAGTAGTTCATGTTAGGGAGCGAACTGTAGTTCAACCCCGGCCTGAGATGATTCAGGTTCGTCAGGTGACAAGGGTGGCTTAGTCCGTGATTCAGGCCTTGATCCTCGCCGAGCAGCTCGCAGATCCTGCACCGAATCTTGGTCATACTATCGATTCCCTCGTTGTCGTCCAACGCGCACTTGTCGAACTTGTCCCAAATCGGCGTCCCACTCCGATCGATCGCTCACGCCCGACAGATCGTAAAATTCGAACGGAAGTTCTTTTCTCCAGGTATTACAAAAATATATTTGTACGCGACTATATCACTGTGTGCGACTGCGCGCACTCTGCCACGGCACTTCACTCGGCTCTTCCCCCTCGATCCTCTGATAAATCGAAACGAAGACATCATACGTTATACAGAAAGTTAGTAAGACTTCGTACGGTGGGGAGACTTCTGAACTTTCTCTCGATATTAATCCGACGTTAAAATACGATGTAATTTTCAAATTTAATTGCTAGATTTGCATATTTGTAGCATCATAATAATACATTGCGAGCACACGTTAATTATATATTGAACCTTAATATTAATCAATATCAAATATATCGTAGACAATGTTAAATATATAAAAAGCTTTTATCCGTAGCATAAATAATATTAAAAAAAAACTTGATTAAAAGATTAAACAAATAACAAATAAAAATCGCAATATTTTTCTAAAGATAACAACCGTATTAATATTTAAGGAGACTCTTACATCGAGACTCTTGAACTTTCTCTCGATAATCAGATGTTAAAATCGATATAATTTTCAAATTGTGTTTAATTGCTAGATTCGCGTGTCTGTAATATCATAATCACATATTACAACCACATATTAATTCTTAAACGTCAATATTAACTACGTTGTAGATACAAAGTTTCTTCATATCTATAGCATACTTAATATTGAAAAGTTTGACGATTAAAAGATTAAACAAATAGCAAATAAAAATCGTGATATTTCTTCAAAGATATTCTTATTGACACTTATCAATATACAAAAAAAAATTAATCTTAAATCAAGACTAGATATTCTTATATATGAACAAAAATATTATATTAATGCAATATTTGTGTGTTGATGCAAGCAAAAATAATGCTTGCATCAATAAAAATTCAAATCAAGATTAAAATCTTCCTAAAAAGATTATAATAATCTTATATATAAGAATATCTAGTTTTGGTTTAAGACTAATTTTTTCTGTGTACATTTTATTTCATTGCTCTCACATCTACATGTAGTATAGTATCGTGTCGTATCAACGATTAGTGAAGTTCTCGCTAATGAGAAATTGTGCTTTGTGTTTGCACAAATCGTATCTGATAATTGATACCATGCGGACATAATTGAAATTGATTTCAGAAGAGTGACGATAACAACGAAACGACTTACTCCGGCAACGGCGACCAACGCAACGACGAATTTGCTTCGCAGCGATCGCGGCAAAAATTCATGCAGCGAGGCGTTTTGTCGCGTCGACAGAAACTGCCACGCGCGAACAGCCGCGTTATCACGTTACGACTTATCAGCGGAATATCTGTCTACTAACCGAGCGCTACACGACGTCTCTAAGCCCGAGCCTCGCATTTCATACCGAACCAATCGAGGCGCGGAATCGACGACCTTCGGCTATCGGCAGTTTCTTCGAACGCGAGACGGCCGTGATGCGGGAATTAATGCGCTTCAATTGTTAGCTCTCGATTTATACTGCCCTCGTACCTGTTGCTCGTTTAGTGTATCGATAACGCGACAATGACAGCGTCATTTCAACAAAATATTTCGGATTTTTTACGGGAGACGCGTCTATGTTCTAATTGGACACGGAAACTTTTGTGTTTATTTCTCGTATTTCCTATTTTCCGGATTTTTTACCTATCAAGAATGAGCACGTTGAGAATTGTTCAAGTTTTAAAATATAGGCGGCTTTAAAAATATTTAAATATATTCTTTTAAATATTTCCATTCAAATCAGTTTCGAATTGTAATTCGATTTAGTTGCAAAGCTATTTATTATAAAATTTAATGTTAAGAAAGGTTAAGACAAAATGCAATCACATTTTCTTTAAAAAAAAAAAAAATTAATTCCAGATTTAAAAAAAGCACGAAAAATACGTTTTACATGAGAATGGACTTCCACCAGAGAAAAAAATGTGACATAGTATTTTCTATTGTAAAAATAATTTATTTGATGGTGTAAATCCTAAGAGTCGCTTAATAAACTGAATTTAAAATTATTATAAGAACTGAGAGCACTCGGTTTATTTTCTATAAATCTTTCTAAAGTAGATACCAAAAGTATCTTCAAGCCAGAGTAGTTGAAACCGACGCGCTTTCCGGTTTCTTTCATGTAAAAGCCGAGCAAAAGGCGTTCCGACCTTTTAACTCCAAGAAAAAGTTACCGCATCTCGCTTCGCGGTTTGAAATTGATCTCGGCGACGTTTCACGACAAAGAAGACGCCCTCGGTGCTCGAAGGATAAATGCCGAAACATACGCCAAAGCGTAAAAAGCTATGTTAAATGAGAGACAGTACGCGCGGCAGTGTATTTGTCAAGAGTTTCGGAGTTATCAAACTCTGCGAAACTTCCAGCTCATTATTTTAACGCAATTTGATTTACCGAGAAGTTTTATAATGCATACTGGCTTATGAAAGTATTCACGAACGCGGTTTTGTTTAATCTATAGGGATGCAAACCACTAGTATCGTTTTCGCAAATTTCCTTTGTTCACTAATGTGTAAAAAAATTGGATTCATATAAAAATGTCGATTAACAACAAACAAGAACAATAAATTACACTCGTGTGATTAATTGCTACATCGATTTTCTTCGTAAAGGAGACATGGTTATCTTTTATTCTTCTCAAGAAAAGAAATGACCATGGACAGAGAAATGAATTAGGACAAATCGCAGCTGGAAGCCTTGATACAGCGAAATACAGCGACGCGGCTCTTATTCTTTGTCTACGCTCTTCTGCGGCAAAACATACTCGGGAGGAACAACCTTGGCCAAGTTCCGTAACGGAATATTGGAAATTCCGTTTCACGAAGCTATGCGATGCAATATGTTTTGGCTTCAAATCACTTAGTCCTAACTCTCGTTATGAATGATTTGTTTGGCAAATAAAATCTCTAATTTACGTTCATTATTTCTAATATGTGTATTAAATCCATTCAAAATACTCCTTATTCGACGTACAATTAAGACGACGATATAGCTTCTAATTATTATATCAATAATTGTAAAATTGGAGAATAGATGATCGTTGTTTTATAATAAATTGATTCGTGAAAATATATTTTTTGCGGATATAGATTGCTGTTTTTCGATTATTTGCAATCAAAGTTTATTGCGTATACAGTCAGTTATAATTATTCGGGAACATATGAAACATATTCGTTTTCATCGATAAATGACTAAAACGAATGGAGCATATCGTGGTGAATAGTAACATGAAATCGTAATCGTGGTTCCGCAGTTTGTCGATAAAAGTAACAAATCATATAAATCTTCCATATGTTTGTCCATAAAAAAAAAGCAACTATGATTGGATTACGCGTATCGAGTTTTAACGTTTCAAAGGTGAACAGTTAATGAATAGTGTCGTTGGGCGGTTATCCTGGCAAATTTAACGTGTATACTTCTCTCTCATATGATAAATTGTCAATAATCTTATCGCTAATGCATTTTTAGTGTTTGAAATCATCAAAAAGCAAGTTAAGGTCTTTGTGATGATGTCAAATTACTGTTTATACAAAACAATAGGACAAATGAAAACTACTGTAATAACGAAAATATGAAGTGACTTGTTTGCATAGAAGAGAAGGTGAAAAGACTGCACACCTGCACATTCCGAACGTAATTCAATAAATTAGTGACACAGCCAGCCATTGTGTCTCTCAATATAGGTATCGTAAAGCGACTGTAGCGATATGCGCCTACCAAAGTCCTATTCTGACAATGTATTTTTCCTATCCATTATCGTTCGTTCTTGCTAAGTTTATATAGTTATGTCTTTTGACCGAATTACCCACAACTATCATCACACCTATCATATCAATAATCATTAGGCATCGATGTGAAGAACAAAATGGGAAATGTCGAAATGGAATTTCTGTCTAAACATGCACTTTAATTGCACATTCTGCAAATTGATATAACTAGATATGATAAACATATATAAATTTATATTTTTAAAAATTTTGGGTAGACAATATCTGTACAACTCTTATAGTAATTTCATAAGTAATAAGAATAAGATCTTGATTATTGCATGATATATATTATAAACGTCATTTCATCGAGAGCCTTGTACATATAATAACTATGTAAGGAGGAAGATCATTTTTACGCGAGTGTGATGCTTACAAGGTCGCTTATGAGGAAAATTATAAGAAAAATGCAATCTAAAACAATATCGAAAATATCTAAAAACAATATCGAAATTTTATGTGTCAAGATTAGACCTGTACTTATCGTGTAACAATTTTCGTTCGATTTTGAATAAACAACAAAAAGAAAGAAGTGCCGCGCGAAGCACGTGAAACGGTTAACTCAGCGATAAAACCTTGTGCGGCCTTTTATATTCCATCTTTTCGCAGTATCATCTACTTCACTTCACTCCTTTTTCTCTTGAAAAACCTTCCCTTCCCTTCTATCTCTGCTGTTCAGTAGACAATATTGAAGCAGGTGTGAAACAAAATTGACGATGTTTAAAGGTAATGTCACTGCCTCGAATCTCTTTGTTTCAGTCATACTTGATCGATGAATCGATCCATGCGAATTCTGATTTTTGCTCGGTAAGCGTAAAAATTATATATAAAAAAATATAGAAAACTAAAAGAATTTCTTTTTTACTTACTAATTTACAAAAATAGAATTTTCGCTCATAATTAGCATACATTCCAGGTATTCAATTTTTAAATATTCTTACGTTCATTTTCAAAATAGCAGAGTACATTATGTTTATCAGTAATATCGATTCAAATAACTTAATAAATATTAATATATCGTGTTAGCAACTTTGTTAATTTGCCGTAGCTAGTAGAACGAAGGATCTATGTCTTCGCGGTCTTCACTTTACTTCGTTACCTATTTACACAGAATGGATCAATGTATAAAAATAGCACACTTAAAATAAATAATAAATCCTGATATACTACTTAAACATCTGCACAAATGCAGTTGATAAAGCCTCTGTTGCTCGTTTTCTCGTACTAGCAAGATAAACGTCCGTTACGTTTCTAAAGACGGGTGAGTAAAGTTGGGTAAATTGAGATCGAAAGTATAGCGAAGTGTAGCAGAGTGTACTGTATTACGGCATTATGAGATTTACTTTGTAAAATCTCTCTTCTCTTGAGGATTTTCTTCAGCGGTTAATTACCGCGCGCGCTAAACGGTTTTTCGAGAATGAAGCCGCAATGTTTTTCGACCTCTGAAGACATTGTTTAATCGCTCGACAGGAAAACATCTCGCTTCTCTTTGATTACGTTAGCATTGCTAATCCGCAAAACTGCGTTTACCGTCCTCCTCCGTCTCCCCGAACACGGTAAAGGATCGCTCGGACTCAACAGCTCGTGCTTTATTTATGTAATAAAGTATAAGGAAGGCAAGAGACTGTAACGAGAGGGAGATTTTCTCTTTTGGTGCGCACGCGAAGTGACGGGGAGCAATGGTCTCGCGAGAAATCCGTTTGAATGCATCGCCATGCGAATCTAATCCCAAATAAAGCGCGTTGGGACGCGTCGGTCGACCAAATAAAATCAAATGAATTATTAACGACGATAAGGACAATGGTCCTTGCGCGTCGCTCGCCGTAAAAGCTCTCGCAAAAGGTGAACTGTCGCTTGCGTGCGCACGAACGCGCGTGTACATTAAACCCATTTCGTTCTACTGCGCCAGAATTGCGAACGCGCTTTTTCTTTTATATGATAAACATGTAATTTTAAAGTGAATTAATACTATTATCAAATTAGGTTTTGGAAGTCATTTCATTTTTAAACGGAATAAATACAAAAAAACTGTATATTTTGTTAACAAGATGTAATAGCCTTTCTCATTATCTACTCTATTTTCGACATTTTTTTAGATCAAAAGGGAACATTTATGTTCAGTCATAAGTTGCATGTATATAAATAAAATATAGAAAACAATATAAAAATAAGTCAGTCTAAATTTCAATATATTATAGTACAAGTTGAACAACATTTTGACGAGATATTTAGTAGTGTAATTATGCTATTAAAAAATTTATGAAACACAGAATTTCATCCGATAATCGATATCTTGAAACAAATTCAGCTTCTGAGTATTAGAGATCTTAGAGGCCATCACTCAAATCAAAATAAACTTTTCTGATATTTCCGTGCACATTTCAGTAACGCGTCGCAAATCAACCTCGCGTCTTGATGATAAATCATGTCTTCTCGAATAGTCACACAAATGAAATGTCAACGCGATATCCGGCTACGCGCGCGTCGAGGTTTTACTTTCCGACATTAATACATTAGACACCGGGGGGCATGCCTTTACGAAGGACGAGAGATAAAAATACGCTCGCTCGCGTCGCTCGCGGAAGCACTTCCTCTTTATGCCATGGCACTTTGCCACCCCACGTTACCCCAATGGTTTATACAAACGCGGCAGCGGCGCCAGAGACTTTTTATCGTGTCGAGAAGCCGATAAGCCCGAGCCACTCGTGAGTCACGCTTCCGTTCCGCGCATGAGGTGAACCCTTTGGACAAAGTGTTTCTTTCACATTCGTCATAAAACGATTATCGGAGCGACTGCGCGCGATTACAATGCGGCTCGCGCGCGATACGCCTCCCTCGGCGCGCGAATACGTTTCCCCCTTGTCGAGTAATGTTTCCAATAGTGGATTGAAAGGCTATCCCGAGTATTTCCTCGGTAAATGGCAAAAATCTTTAATTGTCATGACAATGCGCACAATGCTCGTTTAATTCTTCCGATAAGCATGATTAGGTTCCATCGATTAGAACTTTGACACTTGGACCAATTAATTCAACAAAATTCGAACGTTTTATGACAAATATAGAATAAATTTGCGTAAATACATCTAAGCGGACGAGGTTGGTCCAAACATATACAGCAGCCTTGCAAGACACAATGCTATTTCTTCTGGAGATACAACACCGCCAAATCACGCTTTCCTCGCGCGTACATTTCCGTTCGTCCCTTATTAAGAAAACGACGCGCCGTCTTTGGGGGACAGCCCACCGCTCGCGTCAGCGCAAAAGAAAGCATCGCGACGTGATCTCATCCGGATCGGCGAGGCGCGGATCCTTCGATTCAGACGCCTTAAACAGCGTTTATAAGGAGCGATTCTGGAATAAGATGACGAGACCGAAAGTACGTCGTATGATGAAACGTGCGATACGAATGCGAGTCCCGCGAATCCGTTTGATCGCGTTGCGTTGACCGCAACCTTTTCCGGACAACCTTCTCGACTTTCTACCGCGGAAATCGGCTTCGCCCGGCAAATCCGTGCCAACGATATCAGCTCAGCTCGCGTTTAAAGTGAAAGATAAATGCGCCGTCACTCGGGGACTTATATAAAGACAGGCCGGCGTCAACAAGTTGCATCATTTTCCGACACGAAGAACTCGCCGATCATCGCGCGCGCACGCGTCAAACGACGCCTCGCGCGAAATGACGCGTTTAGAGAGCTGAAGTTATACAGGGTGTTCGTGAAATGTGAATGCACAGACCTCTTTGTGCATCGAAAATAAATGAAAAAAGATGTTAAGCATAACTTGAAATGCTTTGATTGTCGTGCCAAATACGGCTGTATACACGCAATTAATTACTTACAGAAATGTTCTCAGTGCAATAAGAGATTCAATTTTCTTGATAATTGTTTTTTTGCAATTTTATAATAATTATTTTATGCTCGTTTTTCGATTGTTTTACTTGTCCAACATTGTTTTATTTGTCCCTATTTTCATATCATTACATCATGTGTCAGACAGCTATCTATCTATGTTAGATTTTATTATAAGTGCACAAACATCTTCAAGAGTTTCGATCATGAAATCATTCGGTTAAGGGTTAAGCTTAGTTCAGGCGGAATAGCGTGCCTTCTAACAAGTTAACTAGCAATCAAACGTGTTTCTAATTGGTGGCCTCCTAATGTAACACCCTACGGGTATTCTAACATAGAACCACACGCTAATTGTTCCGATGCGAAATTCTCTACATGTAACACTTCCCCTACACGGGCAATGTAATTTCAGTCGTTTGTTACATAACAAGTTATACAAGCTACTATACAAACGTATAACAATATCAGAACTTTATGAAGCCAGCGACGTGCTCTATTATATCTAAATTATCGAGTAACGAATAATCGTAAGATAGATAAATTAACGATAATAAATTGATGAAACTGAGCAACCGAACGAATTTTCAAATTATTCATCTCAAAACATTGAAAAAAAAAAACTAATTAGATCAATGTAAATTAATGTGACTGATTAAATTTGAAACATGATTAAATTCAATTTATGCAAAAACGCATATAACATTTACGAAAAAAATACTCTTATTGCCGCTAAACATTGACTCTAATGCCTGGCCTGCAGGAAAACGAAATAAAAATTAGGATCCGTTATCAGATTTGCGACGCGATGCATCTAAGACGATCGTACTCGATCGCGGCACCGATTCTGTATCGACGATAGATCCAATCGAGACGCGCGATCGCCCTCGGCTCACATTATAACGGATGCGGGAATCATCCGCCGTGCGATGGTCGCGATGCGCGGATTTTTTCCGCGTGAACGCGCGACGCCGCGCATGCGAAATCCACGCGAGCGGAAAGTGTTTCGTTCGTCGTCTCGTTCCGAAAAGCGGATAAGCGGCGCCGAGAGGAGGATTACACAGGTTGAAATTATCTATCGGGCGAATCGACGCGCGCACGCCTATAATTCTCAGCCAGCAGCGGTAAGCGGCGGAGGTATCAAATGGTAGGCGCTATTATTACCTCCTTCTTGCCGAGCAATTCGAGACCATTTGCACCTTCCGCCGTGCCCAGGTGCGCCTAAGTACGGTTGCCGGCAAGAACGATAATTTACAATGTATACCCTCCGTCCGATGGTAGCGTGCGAGCGCGGTTTATCCTTTTCAGGGAATCCCTGAGAACGACGGCGACGACGCGATTCGACCGATCGAATGATCTACGATCGCCAAACCTAATTGACACGTTAAAACCTCGACTAGAATTTCCTACAAAGAAGCGTATCGATTGGACGATCGCAGAAAGGGAAAATAACGCGTAAAATAAGACACGTAACTCTCGTAGGCGCCTAAATGTCAAAAGATACGTGCAAAAAAATGTGCTCCGCGTACGGCCGTTTACGATAAAAATAGCGCGATTTGAATTTCAGATCTCGGTGTAGCTAATCGCTAATGTAAACGGCGGACGGAGAGAAAAAAAGAAGTGGGTGCGAATGGGTTTTACGCGAGCAAGCTTCGCGTTGTGCACGGAACTCAGGGTGTCTCGGGAACGTTTTCATTAATTTCACATTCTCGCGTTCTCGGATTTGCGTGTAAAACAAGTTTTGATAAACGATCGTTCGACGTCGTGCATATGGTCGACTTTAATAAAGTCCGTCAATTGTTTGAGCAAAACGTACGCCATAAGATGAGCATTAACGAGCAGAAATTATCGCGCTCGCGCGCAATATGCCGAGGCGAAAGATATTAATGACAGAGTCGGAGAAAAATTAACATGAAAGTTTCGCGATGTAAACACACCTTGCTTCAGCATGACGCGCAAAAGTGCTACGACGCACGACGACCTCCGCCGGACCGTGCGGAGTCGTTTTACGCGATGAAGATCGATCGAGCGGCTTCCTGGAAAGAGAGAAGCGGATCCTGCACGAAACGGTATGGATCATCAGCGATGAGAGTCGTAGTCTCCCATTGACGCGTTCGAGCGAAACAAGGAGGACGCGAGACCCGGGATCTCCTCTTGTTAATCTCCGGCTTCGATAACGATATCGCGGTCTTCGTTATCGCTGTAGACAGCGGATCGTCATCATCGTCGTAATGCCCCTCACGCTCGACGATTCAATGCGCGTCCACTGCAGGTTTGGCAGGTGATGTTGACGACGGCGGGTCCTGTGAGTGCGCGTGTTGCCGCGAGTGCCGCGCTCTCGACCGGACTCGAACCCGCTCGGCGTTCCTCGTCGGCCTGCCAGCCGCGTCGTACGTGCTTCGCGGCCGCGGGCGAGAGGAAGACGAGCATGAAGTCGATGGTGTACGTGACCGAGACGGGGCTAGCGACAGGTGAGACGCGGAAGGGATAAACGAGACGCTCGTAGATTGAACAGAGAGAGACGGTCTATCCCACAGTGGATAGGGAGACGAGGAGCGAACGAAGAGGAGGAATCGCGAGGCGGATAGGAGCAACAAGGAGAGGAACAAATGACAATGTAAAAGCGAACCGCGCGAAAGGGAGGACGGAACGGAGGCAGAACGAGGCGGAGAAGAGTGGAAGAGAGAGAGGGATAGACCGGGGAGTATTCGAGGGGAACCGAAAGAGAGAAGGAACACAAGACGGAAAGAGAGAGAGAGAGAGAGGCGCGCGCGCGCGCGGCAACTCGTTCCGAGGTTCGCGACTCGACTGATCCGCGCGTTCACAAAGTCGAGTAGCGCCGGTCGAGTCCTGCCTGCCGCACCGGGTCACGTACGAATCTGCTGCCGCATCCCACCACGTCGCGTTACCACTACTGCTATCGGCGACGACGGCGACGACGACGACGACAACGACGATCCACGTCGTCGTTACCGTGATGCGACGCGATGCGACGCAACATGCCGCGCCGGCAACGCTACGCGTTACTACTACTATCTCGCGCGTATGGTGCCAACGACAACGCTGTTCGTTCATCGTTCCGACGGCTATACATGTACGACTCTCGTGCGCGCGTTACGTTGCTTGAGGCCGCCAACGACGTTCCAAGGAGGCGGCAAGACGCGGTGACCGTTGCCTGACACGCGCGTAGGAAGAAGCAGATTACGATGTCTGGCGTCGTTGCGCCGGGCACGTAACGTCAATCGCGGAACGATTTCGTTTTTAGGGTGACGCGTCTCCGTACTCTTTTGCAAACTCGCGGCCAGATAATCGCGGCACGTTTCTCTCGCCTGCTGCTATAAAATTCCGAGTGTAACAATGTTCCCGAAAACCGAGAGTAAATAGCTTCTCCACCCCTCGCTCGTTTCCTCCGTTTTCTTACGACACTTCTTGTACTTTTCTGTTGTTCTTTCTGTTATCATGTTTACATGAGAGCTCTCTCTCTCTCTCTCTCTCTTGCTACTAGAGTTTTTAGATCGGTTCTACAATAGAATTGTAAGTCGCAAGAAATTGACAATTACAGTTGATTATTTTTCTCACATTCAACTAACTTAGTAAATTCACAACTGTTTAATGAAAATGAATCTGGAGCCAACTTAATATAAAACGTGAAGTAAATACATCACGACATGAACCGATGAAAATTAAAATACTGTAAAACACTGTAAAATACTGTAATTTATAGTATTTCAAATTAGAAACACACGAATCGAAGCGTTAAAAACTGTTGTATCGGATAAAACACCGAATTTTATCGACATGACAGCTTATGCCGCAGCGATTTATTGAGGTCAACGGAGCTGCGATTGGTATGTGTTTGATATCGATAACGTTTTCCGAGCGATCTGCTTTTGATTATGAACTTTTTGAAGACGATCATGCGTGCAATCCGCACATGCGTTTGCCACTAGGGCCATCGAAAGGTTAATGAATTATTTAATGTTTGCTGTAGCTTCGTATCAACCCTTGTAGATGCTCTACGTAGCGATAGCAACGCATCAACATCAAGAGCAGAATTTAATATATAACGAATATATAACCATGTTTCTTATTAAACAGAATGTTTTCGATTTCGCATATGTTAATTTTCACTTAGCGAAAATTCGATAAACGCAATCACTTTTAGCTTTTCACCTTTAGGCTTTTAAAAACAAAGCTACGCAATCGCAAATCAAATTTCTATTATATAAAAAGTTCTATTAAAGTCTACAGAAAATTAACTTCTATTATTTGATTATTTATAGACTGTCTCTTTGTAAAAAGATTGACGGTTAAATTGGTTTTTAACTAAAAAAATTTAAATATACAAAATTGTATATAAACGAAATTACAAAAGAATTTGTTCTTTGTAAAATAAAATGTTTTCCGAGATCTTCCCGAAATTTTATTTCCACACTATTGTAGCGTTTAATTTGTCGTTAAACTTTCTATTCCAAACATTCCTTTCCACCCATTATAATTTTGTTAAAGTCAGGTGTGTTACAAGATTGAAGTAGTCTTTCGACTTTGAGAAGTTCGACGTCGTAGCTTTAAAAGGCAATTGGGCGCGAACGAGGCATTACCGTTACTTCCCGAGTGTCGAGTCACTCTATATAGTACTGACAAACTTTTGCCCGAATTGATGAGTTCGGGGCTCGACCGTGTTCCCTCATCGGTAACTTCCATACCTACAAACTAGCACGCGCCTTGCTCCATGCGCTACTTAATAACGAGCACGTAGCAAGCCGAGACGTTCTATATCGAGAGAGATATTCACAAAGGTGTGTATGCACGTGGAAGAAGCGCGCGGTCCTCCGAGCGACGTTCTCAAGGATCGGACGTACGCGCTGTATGGCAGTCCCCATAATCGATAATTAAAGTCCGTTTCATCGGACGACGTCGAAAAGGCTTCTAATCGATGCTAATTATCGTGTTGCTCGTAACCGGTTTCGCTTGTAAATAATATATCTGTGCGCGTTCTCAACTTAATATGATTCTCGAAGGTGTAATTTATGCTCGCACGAGTACACCTACCTACCTTACGGGGTCCCTTCCCTCTTGTTCTTTCGCTCAGCTTCACCACGATTTAACGTCTCATGGCGCTAGGCCGGAGTTGGGAATAGAGAGAGAGAGAGAGAGAGAGAGAGAGAGAGAAAGAGAGAGAGAGAAAGGGAGAGAGAGGGAGAGAGAGAGAAAGGGAGAGAGCCTGGTGGACCTGACAGTGGCATGACGTCTAACGATACTATGAATAATTCATTATAATTAACCGGCTACGGAGCCGGGACGAATCTCCACCTTCGATCTTGTCCGATGACGAGGCCGGTGCGATCACGATCTATTTAAATCGGCGTAACTAGCCTTAACGCTGGCTGCTGCGTACGAGAGGTAAATGCGAGATCCTATAAGGTGGCAATTAAAACTTGGCCGAAGGGAGTTATTATCGCGCATTACCAAGCAAAACCGATCGTTTTGTTTCATTTGCGCCCGTTGCGAACGATATTTTTTTAACTATTGCAGAGATGCGCAAAAATATTGTCCTTTCAGATTTTTTTACACGATGATATTTTCACGGTTGTAATATTGAATATAAATGTACCTGCGAAAACCTTTAAACAAAAAGATTTCACATTAGCTTTGTTTTTTTAATAGTCTTGAAATACCTCTAATAAATTATTAATTATTTATTGTAACACATCATCTTTGCGCAATATTTTAATTGTTGTAAACCTCAAGATATTTACATTTCTCACGTGACAACGCATGTTTAAACGTCAAAATTATAAAATTAATTTTATGAGTAAAATTATATTTCTCGCAAAAAATATGTACACATTGTGTTTAAAAAATGAAAAAATTTATATTTGCGGGCGTAAAAAAATAAAGGCTATTTTCTCGTATAATTATTACTCCATAAAAATAAAAGCATTTTCTTGTATCTACATATAAAAACTAAGATAGAAGCATAAACAAATGTGTGTGTGTGTGTTTAGGAATATAAAAAATAAATATATTATAAATAAATATATCATATCTGTGAAAAAGACAGACACTCCCTGAATTGTCCGACGTATTTCTTTGAAATTGGTCAGGCAATTCAGGGAGTTAACATACTGCTGAACGTTGCAAGACGGTAAGACGTTGATCCTGCTATCAAAATCCAGCTCCGTAAACAGAATATATCGTCCCGGTCATAATCGTTTCTATAAAATAGTCCCTTCCCCCTCGAATTTTACATGCGTCGCACTTTCGTGTGCAAATATGCGAGGCACAGAATTCCTTCTTGTCAAGCAATGTAATGACAAGAGGATCGTTTCTCGCGTGCGACAGTCAATCGCGCGATTTAACACGCTTTCACGTATCGTATCCGCCGTCTCTTTCTCTTTCTCTTTCTCTCGCTGTCTCTCGAACATCCGCAATATTCCAACCCAATAATAAACATTACGGTTACGCTACAAATCGCGTCAGACAGACCATTTTTTTTAACTCTCGACTGTTTTAAAGCCGTTTCATTGCGAAACACAGTGATGTAAAATGCTAACCAAAAAAAGATTGAAATTGTGATTTTCGATTTCTTTTTTTATGTTAAAGAAATCGTATCAAATAGATAAATTAATATCAATATCTCTATTGATATCAATAAAAAAAGTAATTTGAAATTAATATTTTTATAATCATAACAATTTTCATATCGTGATTAATAAAATTCAACATTTTCCTCCTTTTCTCTTTTAAGGAAAAAAAAAAAAAAAACAATTTGCATTATTCAGGTTATGTTTTTTTTTCTATTTAGGCTAATAAACATAATTTTCATGCGCTGCATATTAAAAACTATTATTAATCGCTCTATTGTTTTTTATTCATTCATTCGCCAAAAAATTATAGTTTCTCGTGTTTCAAATTCCATTTGTGCGGAAAGAGGAATATCGATAAATTTTTATCGTGTCTAAATTAACAATTTATTTTAGCTATGAGGAACGATTTGACAGAAACAGAAAATATAATATTTATAATACAAACGTCGTATGATAAATGCGAGAAACATATTAATGATCAAGCATTAGGAATAGGTCTATCTATTGTCGACAACGGTAGATTAAACTGAAAACAGCATAGATACGACTTTCTAAAGGAAAAAAGACCGTCAAATTAAAGTTAGAATTAAATGGGTCAATTTAGTTGGAAAACGACGAGCAACCGTGCGCGGTGTTGCTGCAATTAAAAGGGTTAAGGGTTGAGCACCGACTCGAAAATGTAGTTCCGCGATAACGGGAGCATACTCGTCCGCGCGAAACTTGTTAATAGAAATGCGAGACAGTTTTCGCAAATAGGTCGCGTCGGCTCGGTGCGTGACGACGGATTGTGGGTCGGAGACACTGCGATTTGCAAACCAGAGCAGTCATTTCAGCTCGTGAACTTTCAGCGGGGTTAGTGGGAGAGAGAATCTTTGAGCGAAGAAACCTACATAATTTTCTACCCATCGCAATCATGTACTAATTATGTTGCAAACGCAAATGAATAAAAGTAACAAGTTAGTGAGTTGAAGTATATTAATTTCTTTTATATATATATATATTCAAATTCATAGATGGACGTTTATTTGTGTCTTTAAATATATGCCAAATATATTTTTTCTTGTACTTTACAGATACATATTTAAAAATAAAAACCTGACAAATGTTCGCTCAATTTAAAAATACTTGTCGGTGATGTCTACTATGGCGGAATCAACGTATTTTAAAAATAAAAATGGGCCAAAATAAAATTAAACAAAATATCAGAAGAAAATTATATCTCGGCGAATAGAAGACAATACTGCATGTGGAGAAAATTTAGAGAACAGATTTAAACTGTTAATCTATTATTTAAAAATTAACTTTAGAACGTTTCTAAAAATTTTAAAAGAGTAATATATATTGAATCAGGGCGAGAAGAATAATGGAATAATTGCACGTGAATATGTTATAAATACGCCGAAAATAAAAGCTACAATTTACCATATATAAAATAATATAACATTTTTTTGTATGTTCATAAAGATTGAAAAAATGATTTCCAAATTATATAATTTGAAACTTTTCTCAAATATACTTAAAAAATATGAAAGTATGAAGTTAAGATAATTCTTTTTAAGTGAAGCAAAACAGAAATTTTTCGACGACAAAATCGATAGTGATGATTCTTAATGATTTTCTTAACGATATCTGTAAATTCTATGTTTGTCTTGATACTAATTAATTTTATTACTAGACAATCGTTGCGTTGCATTTATGCTCAACGTCCCCAATTATTCCACTTGACCTTACAGGATTGTCATCATATATCTACCTTGACGTCGAAGCGCGACGGTTTAATAAGCTTCATTAGAGCTGTCCGTGCTATCTCAGCTCGACTTCATCCCCGAACATTCGTGGACTTTACGTGCGTAAAGTGTCTAAGCTCGTTCCCACGACACGTCCCTGTGTGATCGACTGTGCGCAAACAAGGTCGAGTCGAACGTCGGGTATGACGCGTCGCTCGCCGATATACTACGTAGTATAGGATCCAGCGTAGCTAACGGCAACGGGCGCGTGGATCTCGACCGATTAGGCTCGTCTCCGGACACGCACGAACGGATCGATCGCCCCTCGGAACCTACGAGAACGAAGGCCAGCGGCTGCTAACAATGTGAGGTATCGTTTCGTGAAGATAGATAGAGAGAGAGAGAGAGAGATCGCGCGAGCGATTGCGCAAGCCTTACGAAACGAAACACCGACCGCTTTTAATATTCGCGATGGAGAGCGGCGACGAAGGAGAAAAAGAGAGAGAGAAAGAGAGAAATCAGCAGCGTGAAAGGGTGCGCGCTCGGTCAGCCGGGGTACGCGAACCTCTCGATGTGCGTGACGCAACAGAGGATAATGACCGGGTAATGGACATTCGTACTAGCCCGACTAACCCTCGGTTATAGCCGATGGTCGAGAAATTTCCGCGAGCGGAAATCGGAAGTGTCAGATAAAAAAATCCGTTCCAAAACAAGGTTCGAAACCGGTATAATCTCGATAAATCCAAGGTTTTTGAAAGCAAACGCGCAAAAGTAATATCTGTTTGTGACAACGAAACTTTGACTTTGATTTGAATTATTTAGAAGTTCTTTAATATTGGTCTTTGTTTAAAAAAAATACAGAAAATTAATACAAAAATTCATTGTCAAGTTTTTGATGTAAACTTCTAAATAATTAATGTATCCCGCTCCTTTTTTCAATAGGGGTTAAAATTATAAGTGAGTGATTCAATGTTAGAGTCGATTGAGTTAAGTCGATTGCAACTTTTTATAAAACATAGACTTCTTACCGATCGTTGCGATTTTGTTGTCAAGAAATAAAGAAATCATTTTCGCATATCATCTCGCGGTTTCGCAAAAGCCCCGCACTTGTAATTATTTCATAAAAATAATCGAACTGGAACAACTGAATGATCTTACTTAACCTCGAGATAAAGTCGCTACTACGCAGTTCTGTTAACGCAGAATCAGGGTCGCGCATCGTTTACTATTTTAGCGTCCACCGGTATCTTCCTTCTCATGGCGCGATAATAACTTTTATGACGAGATTGCGCATTAAAATGTTCACATCGGTACGTTTTACCGGTTGTAAAAAGAAAAGAGAGTTAAATGCGATCACAGCAATTAAAACTCGCCTAGTCATTCGCGTTCCTTGATCCCCGGCCGAAACCACCGAGTCACGTTGTCACTCAATTACGAAGGAATTTTAATGGTCGAATCATAATACTTTATCCAGTTATAAAGGCAATCCCATATTGATATATTGTTTGCGTCGTAACGCATTCAATCGTGATCAAGCGTCGAACGGAGTGGCGTCAATTAAAACTATTATGATAAAAAGACGTGTATCGCGCCTCACGGAGTACGGCTTTTTACACGCGGAGACACAAGGAAATATCGAAACACACGCGAGAAGCGAAACACTCTGGTGAGTGATCCAGGCTGCACTTTGTACTCTTTGTGCCCGGATGCATAAAGAGCAGGCGAATGAAGGCGTCGTCGGGAGCGACGAAACGTTGATTTTCGGTTTACGGCGTTGTTTTACGGCGCTTTGTGGAGTTGCTCGGCGCGACTTCGCACAGAGAGAGAGAGAGAGAGAGAAAAATGCGGCAGCAAGGATTTCAGACAGTCGATTTTGAATTTCAAACACGTTATTGAGTCCGGAGCTTTCTGACACGTTGACGATACCTTGATCGTCGTCATTCGGGTTAAGCCTTAAGCCCTTACTTCATCTGCAATTTTTTGCACTATGTACATAAAAGAAAAATATTGTCACATTTATGATTGCATTTTTTTTTATTAAAATTGTAATTATTTTTATTTTATAAGTTTTGTTTCTGTATGTAAGGCATTCTGCAAGTAATCTTTTCTCGTTCATGAGGAACAGAATTCTTTTAGAATTAGATAGGTCTCGCGCAGAACAAGTTTTCACTCATTGATCGAATTATTAACGACGCGCTCAATATTCATATGGAGGATTCGCATTCGGGAAATTAACGTAATTTCAAAGCGGAAACGTAGCACAGCTGCACATGATGTGTCCTTACGCGCGACAATACGCTTCGTTCCCGTTTAACAATTTTATTTGCGTCCACAACCGGTTTCGTAGAATGCAAATTGCTGCCGAGTGCCGAGAAGTTGCAGCAAAACGCGTAACACATCGCGCACACCTCGCTTTGTAGCAAACTATAACTATGACTTCGCAAACACCGCCGTCGTCTCTGCAGACACCAGGAATGCTCGATTACCAAGGAATGATGAGAGTTCGCAAAACGTACACTTTGACGTAAGTAATCGACATGCCGTCATTGAGAAATAACATAGATTTGTATAGTGTGTATTAAGTCTGGATGTTACGCGGGATATATCCCGACAGAAATTAATTTCCTAGTTAAATTGATATTTCACACTCAGAACGAGGTGAGCAATGACAGATGACTTTTTCGCAACGATAAATTTTCTGCAAGATGGAAGAAATTTTCCCAGAGTTCGCGGAGGAGTCATTGCACAGCAGCAACGACCGTAATATGCCGAAAATTAGATCTGTTTTTTCAAAACTTTACTGTAGAGAAGGAAAAGACCAGAGATAAATAAAAGTAGAAATTTGCAAGTCGAGGCCTCGAATGCCTCCATGTTTAAAACAGTTCGTAAAAATAGTGATTGCTCCTGTACAATCGTTTGCGAAGAATATCGTGCATTTTTTTCGCGCGAAAAATAATCGGTTGCAAATTTCATTTAGCGTCGAACGGACGATTTCACTTACGGACGCGTCGTCCAGGCGTGATAATAAAGTAATAAGAGCGACAGCCGCCACGGGAAACATCGGTTCGCTTGTTCCCTCGACAACGTGGCGCCCATTGCTGTCAACGACGAACCATTCGAAACTATTACGGATCATTGAATTGCAAATGCCTAGCCTGTGTGTTACGAATCGCGGTGGATTCGCGTTAAACGCGCGGAATACGCCTCGATATGAGTGGCACGCGAATTAAGATCTCGCTACGAAATTACACTCGTAACAGAGTTGCATCAGAGCCGCAGAACGATTCCCCTTTGTTACAGCGTTTGCCAGTTACGTGAAAAGGAAACATCTCGTTTATGTTTCTTTTCTTTCTCGGATAAGCTTCCAGTTTCATAAATCAAGATGAAAGCCGATTAATCGATTTCCCATCTATCATTCGATTTTAACGAACGCATTTCTAATAGGTATATTTAGTTTCAATTTCATACACGTGTTACATGAATACAAGTTGTTTGATTTAATTAATTTGATGAATCTTTTTCCTAATAATTTTTTATCGATTATGATCTTTTATCTCTAATCATTTTATATTTAATAATATTCAGATTTTATCACAGATAGAAAAAAAAAAATATATATATATCAATTCTACATACAGCATAAATTTGTACTATGCGCAAAATATTTGAGGATTAAAACAATGTAGAGATATATTTAATTAATCTGCAAATTTAACTTTCCATTTTTGCATCGACAATAATGACAATTTAATTGATTCATTTAATGCTACTTGATAAGTAATACTCTTGATTAATATTCATTGGTATTAGTTTTATCTAGTCGAATAATTATCTCGGTCATTTGAATAGCTTTTCACGCTCATTAGTGTGCTTCCTGTTCACACGGTTTATTCTCGTATAACTGTTATCGAATTTCATTGAAACCAATAATGGGTCATTATGGAATACGCGATCGCAGAATATTCATTTATGTCATGATACACTATGCAGACTGAGTTTACGTTTGTTACTCTTGTTTGTTACTAAATTTATTTTTATCACATATGTGGTAACGTGTATAACATCGCGTGTAATACATTGCTGTAAATATACAATATAGCTGCAAATAGACCAATTACCGTGGTTTACGAAAGTTCAAACATTCGTTAGAAATGCAAAACATAATATCTGTACGAAGTATTTTATAGCTCCGCGATAACTACAAATTCAGTATATTGTCAGTGAAGTGAAGTCAGTTTTTATTAAAATATTTTTGTGAAGAAAGACTTAACTTTTCGATATTCAATATCAAACATGTTGATACAAAAAAATCTTTGACATATGGAGAAAATTAATTGAAGGGTATGTCCGAGTTTCCATATACATGCTTGGAAATTATTAATTCTAAATATTCTTGTGAGAAAAAAATCAATTCGAAATTGATTGAAAAATGCCATTGATGTTGCCAAGACATTCCGTGTATCTGGTATCAGTTCATCTGTGGAATCGATGTCGTTCGCGACGCGCCAGGAATTAGGATCGCAGGATACGCGAGGAGCGATTCCATGACTAATCGGGCCAACCACCGTCCCAGTTCTACGTGGACAAGCCTATGTATCTAGATCGACTTCTCCGTTTATATAAGCGTCCGTTTACATGCACTCGATTCCGAACCGACACGATGATGCGGTTCGACACGACGAACAGGCGCATGCTCGTCGTTGCTCGCGATGCACGGAGTGCACAAATTGCGAGATGTCAGCGGAGGCTGCTCGCCGCGATCTCTCTCGTTTACAGTTAGCAATCGAAATCTATTGCAGATACGTCTCGCGCGGCAAAACAACTGGAACGCGCGGCGCGGTTGCTTCCTCCTCCGGAACTTTTCAATGTCTTTGAAACAAATATTTATGATCGACAATACCGATATGGAAAAGTTGTAAGAATAGAGTTTTTATTTCGATAATATTACATAAAAATTTCTTGTTCTAATCTTACAATTAGATGCCTTTTTAGTGTATAGTTCTATTTTCTCAAAATATAATGTTTAGAACAATTAAAATAATCTTGTCATCAAAATCATGTTACATAGGATATCTTGAGAATAATAATGCTCCTGCAATCTGTCGCGTTCGCGGTAATGTTCGATTATTATTTAGAGATTATTATTCGATTATTATTCTAAAAGAAAGTGCGCGCAAAGATTGTTGTTCTGATATTAGAAATAATGTTTCATCCCGTAGATGCAAGCATCTTTTGATTTTTCTCAAACACGGAGGAAGAAAACGCGCATGCATCGCCCGCAGCAAAGCAATCCTTATCTATTCTCGTTATACTCGACACCAAAAAGCGTTCTATCAACGTGACGGTGCGCGTTTTTATAGCGGCGTCCTTATCGACGACAGTCTTCCATCTCCGAGTGCATCCGGTTTTCTAGGTCGCTCGAGGGCTGATTTATCATATAGTTTTGATAATCGAACCGACGCAAGCACGTTAGCATGACTCGGAAGATCACAACAGGGATAATCTCGCGATAATCGGAAGTGCGGTAGGCTTCCTCGCGTGAGCAAACTCGTGAACTCCGTTCAAGTGCTGAAAATCGAATTCTTGACTAACCGAGCGTGAATTCTTTTGGACGTTGAATCTATGCGTTTACGAAGATGAAATTGAACGAACGTGCGGATTTAAGGATAAAATGAATCGAAGAGTTTAATGCTAATCATGAGTTCATTCACAAATGAACTTCTTTTCGACTCTACTTTCTATTCTTCTTTTATATTACAAATCATCAAAATTTAAAGGAATAGAATAAAGTTCTCGTTCAAGTTCTACAAATTTACTTTTTGGACAAAGGATTCTTATGACTATAATATAAAACTGTCTCTTCCGATAACAACACAAATTTCCAACGTGCACTCAAAGTTTTCGCGATATAAAATCTACTAAAGATAGTTTCGCGTGGTTCTTTTCATTTTATTTTCAAAAAACATATAACAATTTGACGAAAAAAAAAGCTTCGCTTTCTTCTCTAAGCTGCTTTCTTCGCTTATTACCGAAATTACCTTCGTTATAACTTCGACTATCACTCATGCATCAGACACTATCAAAAATTCCGATCTTTGTTATAAATTCAATAAGTCAACTAGAAGTACAATAAAGCTTCCGACAATTAGTCCTTCTTCCGTTCTCGCAAATGTTTTAATTTCATGAGAATTTAAACAGGTGTTTCATTGGAGGACCTGCTGGTCAAATCGTCGCGAATGCAACCGCGTGCATGTGTACGCACACACGCATCGTATTCTGGGCGCCGTCAGGGCCATGACGTCATGCAGAGGGGTTGACTATTTCACCCTTCAATCCCTAACCCCATGAAAAGAGAAACCGGATGAGTCTGCCCGGGCGGCTCTCAGGACTTCCCATGGACGCACTTCCAATATGTGCGTATTATTGACTAACGCGCGCGTTTACGCAGTCAACTGTATCGCTGATTCACGAAGTTTCTCGATATTTTCCTAAAGAGACGGAAATAATTAACTTGCTAAAAGTTATCAGCGTCCCACAATTTGTGTTCCGCGTTGAATGTTGTATCTTTCATTAAATTTCTGTGCATCTTCAGCATCGAAAGATTATGTTTAGGATCAAGATAATTTAAATTTTTCCCAGAAAAGAGACATTCGTACTTAAGCGAATTTAATTTTTGTCGCTTGCTCCGATTACCAAAGATTTCAAACTTTCTTTTACATTCGGGCAAAACAGCATAATGACTGCTGAACCAATGATTACTCCCTACTTTAGAGTGCTTATTACGTTTATGATTCTGACAAAATTCAAAATTAGGAAAATATCTAATAAACTTAAATTTGTAGATAAGGGATGTGTATGTATTCTAATGCTAATAATTTTTTATCTCTAAAAACTTTTAAAATTTTAGAATTTTGAATACAGTGCTTACGTGGAAAGCAAATGTAGGTTTTTATGTATGACTAATGTGATATTCATCACTCTTGTCAACATTGAAAAAAATATAAGATAATTAATAACTAAATAATATAATGAATTATATAATAAATTAATCATCATTAATAATCGAATAATGTATGAAAATGATTTAATGGCAAAATGAATCCACGCAAAACATTGGCTTGTGATTTTATAGCAAAGTGTTGTAATCTCATTAGAGAATATCACCCATATATTTGTCACTATTGTCTCATATCATTTATTTCATGTACATGATTTTAACGCATATGAAACGAAATTATTTGATATCTTAAAAAAAAATCATAACTTAATTTCTTTCAATACTTTCCACTACAATACTACAATCGCACTTGTTTTCTATACGTAAAACCATGATCCCCATCGCGAGCGAGTCCTTTCGCTCTGAGGGCCTGCAATCGCACAATTGAACCCGAGAAAGGGATCTACGAGATTCTTCGAGAAAATCCGCGTCGCTGCATGAACGCTCTCGAAGAAGACGCCCTTCCTTCCGGAAGACGCGGCCTAATCACACGATCCCACGGGAAATAAAACGGGGATGCGCGCGTCATCAGAACTCGCTCTGTGTTCGAGACCCAGAACTTTCCCTCGGCGGAGGAACCGGCCGCGGGGTGGGCCGGCTGGGCCCAAAGAGGACGTTTCTACCGTAGCATCTGCCAGTTGGTGTTTCTGCCACACAGCTGCCAAATAACACGACCGATCCCTTCCTGACCTTCTCACTTCTCATCTCGCTTCTTCCTATCTCTTCTCTCTCGTTCGCTATATGTTTCACTTCCTCAGCACGGCCTGTTACCTCTTCTCTTTCTCTCTCTCTCACACTCTTTTCTTCTCGGTCTGTCTTCATTATTTCCACAGCGACGCAGATCTCTCTTTTATGCGCCAAGGCCCGATTCCCGCTTTGTATTCGAATCGACAAGCTGCCGCACGAGGATGAAAGAGGAAAAAAAAGGGGCGAAAGAGAGAAAAAGGGCAATATCGGTGTGTGAGTGTCGGGTTGTATCTGTGGCTAGTACGAGGACAGCCCGGACATGCCTGGGGCTCGTGTCCCAAAGTACAAAAGACTATGCCAGACTGCCGATCGGTGCGTCCATGTGTGCACGTACGTGTCCCACGCGTACATATGTATGTGTGACTTCTTATTCCGTGTTCATAGAATGTAGATTGGTTCTACTATTCTATTACTTCAGTTTCGGAGAACTTCCGTTCCTTTCGGCTTTTTAAAATTTTTTAAATCATCAGTACTTGTCTCCCTTGAATTAATTAAAGTACATTGCTTCTTTAAGGATACTTGTATCCGCGCATAAAGCGCGGATGAAATTGCGAATTCGCTGTCCATCCGTCTCTGACGCAGTTGCGAGCGAAATTTTGCCGCAAACCGCAGAAAAATTTTGACATGAAACATTCCTGTGTGAACGTGCGTAGAATTCTCTCTTTTGTTTACATCACCGAAAACCGACGAGAACATCAATATGTTTTAACAATAAACGCGTTGATCGTTTTTGTGATGTTAGCACGAATGGAAATTTAAAGATTTTTATAAACTCTAATTTCTAGCTGCAAAGTTAAATTGATATGTATATGACAAAATTTTTCTTTTACCTTAATTAAACTTTAAAATTTATAATTAAAAAATGATCAATAAATATGAAATCTATTACGTACATTTTAAATAACATTTCTAAAGTATAAATTGTAAATATATTTATTTTGTTTGTATCTTATACGTATCTTAAAAAGAATAAAAATAAATAAAGTTGCTTCATTGTTACACTCGATAATGTTTTGACGCACAAACACGATACAAAAGTTCGTTGTCCCGAACTCCAAATTATGAAGGCGCAAAACAGATTACGCAACGACTAGAAAGGCACCGACACTCTCTCAACATTATGCCGGCACTCTTAACGGACGCCATTGTTGCGCAGAAGCTCGCGTTCATTGTATTATCTCAACGATAAGACTTTCACCACCGACGATTCGCGTATACGTTGCATTTTGCCGCACGCATTATTTTTCCACGGCAACGCGACATCGTGCCGCTGCGTGTACTAACTAATGGGAACTGTGCACCCGAGGCTCCTCGAATGCGAAATCGATGAGGAACGCGAATTAATAATGCCGATACGACCGCGACTCGAGTCATGCACATATATATCAAAATCAATGCGACTGCATTGTCGGAATGATCCAACTGCGGACGACATTTCTATCTCGGGAAGAAAATCTTTTCAGAGAGGTCGCCGACTATTTCCATAGAATTTACTCAGTAGATTAGAATGAAAAATTGGTTTACGTTTCATTTTGGAAATATTTTCTACTTAATAATAAAACCTCTTGTAAAATTACAATCTTTCTAAATTTATATCGAAGAATAAATGAAGAATCTCAGTACGATCGTCTAGTTGCGACGGAAAACGTTAATCGGGACGATGTCGATTATATTCTCGTCGCAGATAGGAAAGGCAGACGGTCAATTTGGTGAAGTCGCGTACGTCAGCAATACCATTTCGCGTGCATTCGTGCATTCTGATGTATTCTCGATTCCCGCTCTCTGCGGAGATATCCGCTGCATGCATTGTCAACTGATTAGTCGACAGCTGTGCACACACGCCGCATGCAGCCGCACGTTTCGCTATTCTTGAGACTCTCGTCACAAGTCTCGCCTGTACGAGGATTTCTAATTTAAACCACTTCGCGATAAAATTGATACTTCCCCGTTGCCGCAAATTCACATATTACGTCAACATTATTCTACACGGTTTCAGTAGACGAATCGATAACGCCGAGTATTTAATGTCGTCGTTAAATATTCTTAGTCGCGATAAAAATCATCGATAAATGCACCGATGCATTATAGCATTAAAATTATATTGAGTACTTTTCTTCGTTAACGCAACGTTTTTTTTAATTTAAGGCAACCATGTAATTGCGATTACGTCATATATCTGATCTCTCTTGCAGAGATTAAAAGTATAATATTTCTTTAATACACAATATTCCTCCGCGATGTGCAACTATTTATTTATTTAGAATATGCGCAACTTAATTCTTCCACAAAAAATAATTTTTCAAATGAATCGCAATGTGTGTGTGTGTGTGTGTGTGTGTGTGTGCGTGTGCACGCGCTAAAATAATATTTAATCTTTGCCAATTTGCAGACACTAAAATGATAAAAGTGATCTTTTATACGCGCGATGCAGCATCTCTTTCGACTATCCAATGTCGGTTAAATGCGTGGAACGTATCACGCATCAGCGATCTTTTTTTTTCTCTCTCTCTCTCTCTCTCTCTAATAGAGCTCCGTCAAGACGAGATAACGTAGAGATATGGACGCGTTTTGCCCGAGGATCAATTTCATACAGGAAGTAGATAAACGCGCCACAAGTGCAATACGGGACGCAAACCACTTGCGTACCGGAAAATAATAAAGTGACGAAATGTAATACGTCGTGCTAAAAAAACGTTACATGAATAGCAAACAAAATCATGGTCATTAAGAAAAAAAGGTTCGGGTCAATAAGAAAAGGAAGTGAGCAGGTAAAGATTAAAATACGTTGTGGCGAGGAATACGCTCTGAAATGTTTGCACTGCATCCAAACGTTTGCTCCGCGAGTAATATTCACGCTTCGAATGACTTACGAAATTTTCATGACTATCTCGCATAGCTGCGCAATGAATTCTTATGTAATATAAGACGGAATTTACAATCGTTTTCCAAGATTGATCGTAAAGTCATGCGATATGATAAGATTATGATAGTTTTCAAAGTTAAGAAAATAATACTGAGAATTTGAAAGAGTAATATCTTTACAGATTTATAAATCTTTATAACAAGAAATTATATAAAATAAGCAAAGAAAGTAAATTGATATTTTTAAGAGGAATAATGCGATTGATTTGATAAAAAAATAACAAATATTAAAATTTTCAATTAAGAATGCATCGTTCGCAATTAATTAGTTGTTAAATCTATTCCACATAATTTTCAATAAAAATCTTTATATTTGACCTTCACAGTCGGCGGTAAAGAATCAGAAGATGACGGAAGAAGCAAATAAAGGAGAAAATACGCAATACACAAAATATTTCTCGGAAGACTTTCCTGTCGCGTGCTCAGGTAAGATCTCGTAACATCATTGGCTTTAGAAAAAAAAAAGTCGATGGTCAACGGAGCATATCTCGAGGGAAACGGCAGAAAGGGGAAAGACGTCGTCGGGTCGCGGATACCGTGAGTAGGCGGAATGCTTAACGCTCCAGAAAATTAGGAACGTCCTGCCTACAGAAGTAAAAGCATATCTGCTGAGGAGTGCGCGACTGGCTCGGTTTCTCGTCCTCCACCCCCTCTTCCATGATGCAAGCCAGGACGATAGGTAAGGAAAAACGGAAGGAAGAAGGGGGACCAGGGAGACGAGGGTACGTTGCGCGTTCGGGTTCCGTACCTTCGTCGTCACGAGGTAGACAGCTGCTCCGCTTATTTCTTTCTTTTCTTACCTCGCAGCATGCTGCTAGTTTCTTCGCCGCACGTGCAGCGTGAACCGCGTCTAATTCCTACAGGCAATCCACTCCAAAATGAAAATTTAAGAACGCGAAGACAAAGAGGAATTCTAGTGGCTCGAACATCATTCGCACAGAGATTGAATCACAGAAAATCGAAGAACTGAGATTCTTGAGATGGTACAAAAATTGGTCAAAAATTAGTCAACTCAATCTAAATATTTCATTGTTTTTAAATAATAATATAACGTGTATTATGTTGCAAAACAAAATAAATATGATCGCAAAAATAATTGCTACTTAAAAAAGATAAACATCGAAAAACGATCTTTCTTATGACCTATACGTTACATACGAACAACACGTTTATTCATAAAGTTAACGAACAGATAAGAAAATTATCTGTTTACGACTGATTATCTGTTTAAGGATTAATTTCAACCGATGGAATTAAATAGTTGATTTTAAGCCATTAAACAAGCAGCAGTTTCTAGGATTATTGCGCTCGTAATTACCTGTGAATTTTACAGCGCTGGGCTCTTAATTAATCCCAACTCATTAACACATATGAATTATTTATCTATTTTACCTTGTGCATAATCTACATTCCGACTAATTAATTCTCAAGCACGCGAGTATCTGCAAACGCATGCAAAAATACCTCAAAAGTACCCCAAAACAAAAAAGGCAAAAAGAAGTGTCAAATCGTGACCATTTCTAAACATGAGAAAAAAAGGGAGTGTTAAGGTTTTTGTCAAGGTTATACATAACAAAATACTAATTGTTCTGCATTTTTAATGGTCTCTAAAATAATTTTTTTTCCAAAATCATTAAGTTTTTTCTACCCTCATAAAGATATTGGAATCACGATGTCAACATGCCTTCTTCAAGATCTCGAATTTATCTTTTTTCAGAATCAGTGACAATTAAATATGACAAGAGGAAAAAAGAGTTTTAAATAACGAATTTCTCGTTACAAAATCCATTGCGCCCGAATGTCAAGCGAATGACAATTTCATTCGGATGCGAACAATGATCTACGACGCTACGTGTTTGCGATGAACATCACGTGGACGTATACATGTCCAAGCGAAAGATACGCTATTTTGTTGATGACGTATATGCACGTGAAAGAGGAAGAAATTTTACGAGGAGCATATGCCCAGGAAGAGAGAGAAAGAAGGAGAGAAGATGACACATCCGTAATCGTGCACATGCGACGCGACGAAGACTCTAAACGCCCATCTTGCCCTCTTCTCGCGAAACTGCGTCATTCGTGCCGACATAAACCTCGTAATTTCGTAGATCAGCATTCTGCTGCACATGCAAGTACGAGCGCGATTTCGCCAATGAGCTAGCGAATATTTACACCCTCGATCTGGTTCGCGTGGAATTCAGTTAGTGTCAGGAACGGTGCTAAAAATACGATTAACACATTACATTCAAGAGAATAGAATACAGTAGAAGCCAAAATTAAATGAATTGTACGATATATCCGAGTTTATAATCATTTAAAATCCTTGTCATCTAAGATAGAAATAATAAAATTAAAAATTAAATAATATTACAATTAGACAATAATCTGCGAAAGATAATGCATGAAAAATTCACAAGGGTAAAAAGGAAACTTGATGCAACAATATATGCAATCAACACATCTATTTGTTATATGCAATCAAGTTCAAATGCACAATTCAAGAATAATTGTTAATGTGTAATCTTTTCTGATTATGGAAATCGTTTATATTTTAAATTTTTCTCAAGAGAACGCGCTGCTTCGTGAGATACACTGTGTTGAATTACTCATCCGCCCACGATGTCTTTCCTGCGTAGGGTATCTTAAACGCCCACTTACTTCCATCACTCTCTACCTTTCCACAAAAGTACGTCACTCGAAACCTCGTAAATATCATAAACTTGAATGGTGGAATCAAATAATAAAACGGCACAAAATTGCTTTCTAACAAATACATGTACAAAAGATTTGTAATGGCACATAATGTACGTTCCTATAAATCAGAGTACAAAAAAAAACATCTCGAAACTTTCTCTAATTTTAGATTGCAATTTCACAGAAGATAATTATGAACACGAATTATAGTAATGGAACGCTTGAGTTTGAATTGATCACTTTCGAATTAAACGTGAGTTTCTTCCAAATAATTGTGAGAGCACGTGTTTTGTAGAAAAAAAGATTCTATTATATTCATAAAATATTTGCGCGATCATTGATACTATCTTGATCTGCTTAACGAATAATGCAAGATTCGTTACTATTCATTACATGCTCCGTTACATTTGATATATGAGAACACTCGCATCCGATGAATTAATAATACGTCTCTCTGCTCTGTGCTCCACTTCATCGACTTCGAGCACCATCATTAAATCACGTATTTCTCTGATAATTTGCATTAGATATATATTCATCTTTACTTTCTCTTTACTATGTTGACGGGTGACACGTTTCGATTTGGAATGAAAGTTAAAAAATCAGATAGTAATGAAATTCAAGGTAACTGAGTAACTCGATGATATTTGCATATTGACCCAAACTAATATTCCTTTGGAATATCAAATGTCATTTAATTTGTCATTTAAATGTCATAATGTCATTTAAATTTAAATTTGATTGAGAGATGATGCGCTAGTTTGCGTCAGTCGCGATCGCGTT